>JAPPVO010000059.1:90101681-90556681 GCA_030407325.1 Camellia japonica
TTTTCAGCTTTAACAAAATCGCTGTCTGTTTAAGATAAGTTAAGAGAGGGGAGGAGAAAGAGGAATGTGATGAATAGGGGGGAATCGGGTGTGGTAATAATGGTACCAATGGGGGATACTCCTAGTAAATGGCAAATATCAAGAACAGTAGGAGCCATCATCCCACATTTAAATTGAAAGAAATTAAGATAGGGTTCCAAAAGCATAAAGCAGCAGGGATTAAGAAAGGGTCTTTGTGATAGTTACCCTTGATAGTCGAAGAGCGTCGAGAAGGCAGAGCTCTTGAAGTCCAGTGTCCTCGCAGGGATGACCCGATCATACCACTCTTGCCACTCTGGTCTCATCGTGGGCCAACATCGGTGGGGGCGATTGATCCTCCAGCTCCTCCAATCAAGACCACCTTCATATAGGAGACATTGGTTTTCCAGGCGAGGGTACAGAGCTGGGAGCTCAATAGGGATCTCCTTGAAGATTGGCCCGAGCACGTAGTCTTGTCGCTCATGACGACGAGGGACAAAGACACGCCCATCAATGGCGCTTTTTCCCCCAGCCTTGTACTTCTCGCACTCCACATCAATGAGCCTTTTCAAAGCTACGGATGCTGAGCACACGTTCTATGATTGGAACTTCTGGTGAAGAAGAAGCCATGGATGGTATGATGTTCGAAAAGGAAAGGGGGAAGTAAAAAGAAGTGAAAGATATGAGGGTTTGAATGTTAAAAGAGCAAGTGACTTCAGAAACACGAAGCAAAAGGGTTTTAAAGAAAAGCTTTTTGTGTCCGGAAATATATTGCATAAGTCGTTAAGTACTAAAAGTACGAATACGAGGAGCCTCTTCCAATATTGATAGTTTTGGAGGGAAAAAGCACATTCCGGATATTGACGCCAGCTTCGAAGCAAGATATTTGGCTTCGAAATGAGATTTTGGCGCCAAAAAATCAAATAACAACGGCTTCGAAATACATGAGTCGGCTTCGAAGCATACTGCATAATTGCTAGAATGCTCGAATATTGGTCCACTTCAAAGGGTTTAAAGACCTGTTTGAGGGTTATTAATCGAAGAAGTAACGACCTTTGAAGCAACTCCTTGGATCCTTTAAGGATGAGCACTGTTCGAAGCATTTAAAACCAATTGTTGGTTTCCATATATATAGAAGGAATTGCTTTTTGAACCTAAAACAGTGTGGATTACTCTTCGAAGCAAAATAGTCAATTTGAAATTGATTGGCTGTATTAACCATGACCATATATATTGGTTATAGTTAGTTTTGAGGAGTAATATTGTTAAAAATTCAAAGCATTAATTCCAGATGATATCAGCCAGAATTGTCAACTATACTCCATAAATTGGAAAAAGACATGTTGGTTCTTTTAGCATTTCGTTAAACAATTGAGTCCAGATTCGAAGGGTGAGATTGTTCAATTCGAACCTATAAGTTGGCTTTTGAAAACAAAAAGAAACAGAATCAAACAATGTCAAATACAGCAAGATTTTGTTTGCATTGAAGCCAAGACAATTACATTAAGTAACCCTTTTTGGACAAATTCAAGTTCATAAAAATAAGGAATAGAATAAATAACAAGATCATGAAACTTTGTCCAACAATGATCAATGAATATTTGTTCTTTCCTTATTATATCTTCTATCTCCTCTAATGTGGGCTGCATAAGTTGGTGTGCTCTCACTTCATAATAGAGCTCCTCAGCCTTTGTCTCGAAAGCCTCTTCCCTCAAATTTTGTTCCAATTCATCTATAACCAAATCATCCCAATACGTAGAATCTTTATTTTTGAAGTCATCGAAGTCTTCGATGAAGTTTTCTGCTTCATACTGGGCATGAATTCGGAGAGATGAAAGTTGATCCAAAGATTGGATGGTGACCTTGGAATTCTGATGCCAGTGGAGGAGTACTGGAAGTTGGTCCAAAAACATGTGAAGTTCTGCTTGGGCAATGGGATTAAGGACATGGCCCCTAGTCAGAATATCACAAGACCATCGAAAGTTCTTGAGAGGGATGTCATCCTCAAGAACATTGAAGGGCAAGTGAGAGAAAGCCGCAAGCAGAAGTTGAGCTTGTTTCCGCTCAGCTGGAGTTGGAGATGATGGGGGTTGGTAAGGTGGAAAAATTTTGTCCATGGGAAGGGCAAGCCTTAATTTCTCTGTCCAGGAAAGAGTGGGAGGAGAAGAAGGAGTAGATGGTTCTGCTTCAGAAGATGGAGAAGGTGTGGATGCTTCTACTCCAGAAGGTGAAGAAGGAGGGGATGGCATAGGAGCGGAAGGAACAAAGGCATTAATATAGTCGAGCCAGTCAGAAGAGCAAATTTTTGCCTTCTTGGCCAAAAATGAAGGAGTATACCCTTGTGATTCTTCCAGATGCCGGGCAGTGTGCATTGTCCTTGTGGGCATAGAGGATGTGTACCAGGCCACAAGCAGATTCTCCTCCAAACTACGTCGAAGGTCAATAGGCACATAAGGATAGACCACAGAGCTTCGAGCGTAAGAAGGAAAATGTAAAGGGTCAGTGAACTCAACAAAATGGTGATTAATTCGTTCCCTCAAGTCCCAGGACTCAGGTGCTGACCAGTTTGTCCATCCGGAAACCCCAGAAGATGAAGAAGTTGTAGCTTCATCCCAAGTAGAGGTTTGTGAAGAAGAACTCCCTAAGTCCATATTTGCAACTTGTTGAAGCAAAGGCTTGAGAGTAGTTCGTTCAAAGTACAAGGGAGTTTAGAGGAAGAACTTCTTGTATCTGTAAATTTGTAAATCAAAGGATTAAGGGCAATGTGTTCGTAGTCCAAAGGTTGATAATCTGCAAAAGCCTCCATGACCTGCATATAGAAGGGCGGGCAAAGGTGGCTAATGAATGCGTGGAGATTCTTTCGAGGGGAAACAGCATTACTCAATGGCTCTTCGTATGCTTGATCAGTAGAGTGAGAAGTTGATTGAGCCATAGTCCGTTCGAATGCTAAAGGTATTGGGATGTTCGATAAATTGAGAGTTAATGCAAATGATCATCAAATAGGTGACGGTTGTGTTTCCTGAAAATAGATTCCATGCACATTCCAAAAGCGCGGGAAAAGCTTTTGATCCACTAATATCTCCAAGTGTTGGGTATATTAGTGCGGGGGGTAATGTTGGCTACATATTTTGTAAAGCCAAATCATAGTTCGACACGTGGCAGATTAAGGGTGTTATGGGAAGAAAATTCAAGTCCTCGATCCTGATCGAACACGTGGCAATGAACATTGGTTCTTACGTGATCTGAGTAGCACTAGATCAGTAAAGAGATACAAAGTGACGTGGCTTCAACGGTTACTCATATTCAAATTCAAATACAGGAGGGAAGCTCAACTGCAAGAGATGGCGTAGTGGGACTACTTCTAAGGCAGCATGATCAGCGATCATGGAGGAGCAGTTCGATAGTCTGAAGTGCAGTTCGAAGGTTATCTTTGACAAGTATAAATAGCAGGGAAGCCCTCAGAAAAAACCCCCAGACTCAGATCATACAAACCAGTCTTTATTTCATATTTTCCTTTCCAGTTTTACATTTCCTTGTTCTTTAAATACCTGCACTTTAAATACCTGCACTGCACTTCGATTCATAGGAGTAGTTTCAAGTAGATTCAAGTAGACTGTTGCTGTAAACCTCTTCGAGGCTGAGTTTGAACTATTGTAAGTGTTATTTTAATGAAATACTTCGATTGTTCTTCATATTAACTGTTATTTCTCTTAAATTCTCCTAAGTCAAGCCACCAGTAAAAGTCCTCTTCATTGAGGCTGAAAGAACTAAAACACAATCGTCTGATAATTGGTTGGCAATTATAATTTCTGTAAGGACTGATTGATCCTTGCTGGCACGCTCGCATTTACAAAATTACCCTTCGAAAAGCCAAAAAGCCAACATAATTATAATATAACACTAAATTGAGTGTAATATTTATATTGTCTGCCATTATGACAAAGTGCATAGATTAAAAGCCATTTTAGAATTTTGTTGAATCATTCGGTCTACTAAATAAATATATTATTTGACTTCGTTATGTTAGATAATTATGGTTTTACCTTGTCTGATTATGTACACTTATTGTCTATTATTTTTGATATATTTTCATGATTTAAATTTGATATCATGATATAATTTTATGACATTGAATATTAAATATTGAAGTGGTTAATTCATATTAGGTGTAATTCTTATTGACCATTATATGAGATATTTATGATTGTCATATTGCATAATTTGATATATATATATATATATATTCATGTTTGTCTAGAGTTATTATTATTATATTGGTAATTGCAATCACATAAAAGAAATTTTAGAAATAAAAAAAATAGTGATTTCATTAAAATAATGATTGAATTAATGATAATTAAATAACTCAAATTAATGAATAGAGAATATTGTTGGTTAGTTCCGTATTCATAAGGTTTACTAATTTAGTAGCTGCCAAAGTGGCCCAGATTTGTAAACCTTAGGAATATAGAACTACATAAAAGAATTGTTAAATGGGTAACATTAAGGTCGATTGTTATCCCAGGTAGGTAACCCAAGAGGGGGGTGAATTGAGTTATTAAAAAAAATTTACAATATTAATATTAACACAATATTCAGAATTTTAACCAAAAAAAAAAAAAAAACAGAATAATAATTATCAATATAAAAGTAAGAGAGATAGGGAGAGAAAATCAAACATTGAGATTTATAGTGGCTCGGCACGCCAGACCTACGTTCACTCCCCAAGGAACTTCCTTGAATTTGTTTTTACTATTAACTGAATAAATACACCACCAAGCTTGTGGATTTGGCATAGGACTTACTCTTATCTATTGAGTCTCACTTAACAATAAATGCCTCACCCTTACAAAAATCTCTCACAAAAATAATGAATAAAAATAAGTGGTACTTAAACCCTCTTTTACAATAATTCTCTCATAAAGCGTAGATATGACAGTGTAAGAACAAAGCTACACTTAGATCTGAAAGTGAAAGAGCAGAATACAATATACTCAAAATTTTGGAGCACACAGAAATTTTTCTCTTCAAGTTCTTAATCTTTCTCCATACACAACCCTTCTATTTATATCAAAAAATATACCCGTTGGAAGAGAAGACGCTCCTCGACATCATATCCTTTTTTTTCTTAATCCACTTTTCCTTTGTTCAACTTTTACACCTTTTCTTTGTCCACTTTTTTCTTTGTCAAATTTTCTTTATCCACTTTGCAGGTAAGTCATCATAATTTTGAGTATAAAATTCAATTCACACTTATATATATATATACATATCAGATAATATATATATATATATATATATGTATATATACCCCTCTTAAAAGTTTTGTAATTGTTGAAAAGATTATAAATACACTCAAATAAAAGGAATAATTCATTAATATCACATTTGTCAAAAAAAAAATTAATCAATTTTAATTTTGTCAAAAAGTGAATAGTGACCAGCCAATCAATCAATCAATTTTGTCAAAATAATACAAGTAATCAATTTTAAATTTGTCAAAAAGTGAATAGTGATATTTTCAAAATATTTCCATTTAAATAATATTTTTAACAAATATATCATACAACCTATATTTTAAACAGATAATATTTTGTGTCAAATAATATAGAATATGTATAAAAAAATCTAAAATTTTCAAATAATCATTTAGACATCATCAAAATTAAATAATATGATTAACAATCTCCGATTTTTTATGATGGCAATATTTGTATGGATTTGACACAAAATAGAAATCAACAAGTTATTTGATAATTTTGCAACATAAGATATTTAAAGCATATGCATGCACAGCAATTCAAAATCATATGCATACACACAGCAATTCAAAATCATATTTTTTTTTCTCCCCCTTTGACATCATCAAAATAAACTATGGAGATAGGACACACACACAGTTGATACAATAATTTGAGATGCCAAAAATATAATAATGTTCCTTAGGTCTTGTCGAGATCATTGTGGGGATTTTGGAGCATCTCGAGCGCACACAATGTTGACAAACAAAAGATTTGAGCAGATATGCATCGAGGATTGGATCGATGGAGTGTATAAAAAGTAACAAGGATGATAGGAAAAGAGATGAAAATATCAAGTGTTGGAGAGAAAAATTTGTTTTACCTTCTTGTGTAATCATGTCATTCATTACCTTAGCCATCAATGGTTCGAACATGCATGAAGTGCCCGTAATGCAGGCAAATGAAAGGGTACCAGTGATGCAGGTACATGCTATTCCTGTAAATGAGGGTCCTAATGTTATTGGTAATCAAAATGATATCGATGCTATTAATAACACTATGGCTCTTAGTACACAGGCAATGACCGCAGTTTCCAATATGGCGCAACAATTACAAGCAAGAGTACAAGAAAATCAGTAATGGAGAGATGAGGTGTGCTTGTTAAAACAACAACTGGTTTTAATATGTGTAAGGAGAAAAAAGTGCTAAAAAGGAAAAATGCACAGTTGGAGAATGCGGTGCAATATTATGCAACGGTTATAATGCCAAGACTCACAGAAGTCGAAAATAGGGAGAGGCATGTAAAAGAGGCTCATGAAAAATTGTTGAGAGAAGTGAAATGGAAAAAATCTGTGAAGCCTTCTGAAAACTTACATGTAATCGAGTATATTTTCTCCTTCTGAAATAAAATTGCAAGCATTTCTCCTCTCCCTCATTTTTTTTTTATTTATATAAATTCTGTTTTTGCAAAAAAAAATTTGGTGGTGCAGATAAGAAGTAGTGCAGATAAGAAAAATATATATATATATATATACTCCCCCTAAAATTATGCACAGAATATACACACACCCTTTTTTTTTCTTTTTCTTTTTATTTATTTATTTATTTTTATAATAATTGTTAACCTCAAAATATATGAGTTTCCCCCTAAATTAATGCACTAAAAATTATATAAATTTGAAGAAACAAATTACCAATTTATAATATCAAGGGCCATTAAGATCCGGCCATAAACAACTACACCAAGTGCACTAGCATAAAAGGAGAAAATAAAAATAAAAACAATTTCTTTAGACAAGGTAGAAGCAATCATTATTAAATCCACGAGAGTTTGGAGCACATACAATAAGTAAAAAAATATAACACAGTGCAAAAAGAATTTTAACATATTGATCGGTGAAGACCTTGAAGATCGGCAGAAATGGAGAAGATCGTGTAGATCCGTGACGAATTTTTGTAGATCGACAATGAATCTTGATGGATCAGTCACGGATCTTGATGGATCAGTGATGGAACTTGATGAATTGGTAATGATGGTGATGTAGATTTTGGGTAGAGTAGTGATAGATCTCGGTAGATTGGTGAGGGATTTGGATGGATGATGGTAGTGATGAAAGTGATGGATGATTTTGTAGATGGTGGAGCTGGTTATAGATGATGGTGAGGATGAAGATGGTGTCGGCTGAGGATGAGAGGAAGAAAGGGAGAGCAAGAGAGCAAGAGAAAGACAAAACAGAGAGTAATGGAGAGAGCGGGTGAGAGATAGAGATGGAGCGGGTGAGAGAGAGAGAGAGAGAGAGAGAGAGAGAATATATATATATATGTATATTATTATTATTATTTATAATAATAATTATTATTACTATAGTTATTTTATTTAATTATTTATTATAATTATTATTATTTTTTTTATAATTTTTTTAATATAAACATTATATTGGAGTATTCATCATACCAAGTTCAGTTCAAATATAACAAAATTGTTCTTCATTTAGAGGCTGGTAAATATATCAACTAATTGACGATTTGTAGGCACAAATTCAGTTCAATGTCACATTTGAGTACAGATCTCTTAGAAAATGATGCCTTATTTCAATGTATTTAGTGCGTGAGTGCTGAACAAGATTTTTTGAAAGGTTAATGCCACTTGTGTTGTCACATTTTATAGGAATATGATCATAGTGAAGTCTAAAATCTTGAAGTTGTTGTTTCATCTAAAGCAATTGCGCACAACACCCAATGGCGACAATGTATTCTGTTTCAACAGTTGACAGAGCCACTAAGTTTTGTTTTTTACAAAACCAAGAAATGAGTGAGTATCCAAGAAAATGACAAGTGCCACTAGTGCTTTTTCGGTCAAGTCTACATCCCGGAAAGTCAACATCTGAGTAACCAAAAAGTTCAAAGGTGGTTCCCTTAGGATACCATAATCTCAAATTTGATGTGTTAACAAGATATCTGAAAATACGTTTGACTGCGGTGATGTGTGACTCTTTCGGTGCGGATTGAAAACGTGCGCACATACAAACACTAAACATTATATCGGGTCTACTTGTAGTAAGATAAAGTAGAGAACCAATCATACCTTGATATTTCTTTTCATCTACAGGTTTACCTTGCTCATTTTTGTTGATTTTTATTGATGTGCTCATTGGAGTTGCTGCAGGCTTTGATGATTCCATTTCAAACTTTTTAAGTAGATCCTTGATATATTTCGTTTGATTTAAATGAATCTCATCATTAGTTTGTTTAATTTGTAGACCAAAGAAGTAATTTAATTCCCCCATCATACTCATTTCAAATTCACCCTGCATATCTTTAGCAAACTCTTTGCACAAATTTTTATTAGTAGCACTAAAAATGATATCATCAATATCTTTTTTTTTGATTTTTATAAAAAGTGTTGTATCAATTTTTTCTCTACAAAAACCTTTGTCAAGTAAAAAATTACTCAATCTTTCATACCAAGCTCTAGGAGCTTGTTTTAAGCCATATAAGGCTTTTGAAAGTTTGAAAACATGATCTAGGTATTTATGATTTTCAAAACCGAGAGGTTGTTCAACATAAACTTCTTCCGAAATGTACCCATTTAAAAAAACACTTTTAACATCCATTTGATATAATTTAAAATCTTTAAAACATGCAAAAGCAAGTAACATTCTTATAGCTTCAAGTCTAGTAACTGGTGCAAAAGTTTTATCAAAATCAATACCCTCTTCTTGATTATAACCTTGAGCTACTAATCTAGCTTTATTTCTAGTAACAACTCCATATTCATCAATTTTATTTCGAAAAACCCATTTGGTACCAATAACGGGATGATCCTTAGGTTGAGGAGTTAAAAACCAAACTTCACTCCTTTCAAATTGATTTAATTCTTCTTGCATTGCCAAAATCCAGTTTTCATCATTTTCAGCTTCTAAAAACGATTTTGGTTCAATTTGTGAAACAAATACTAAGTTACCACAAATATTTCTAATAGATGAATGAGTTTTTATACCTTCCGCCGTGTCACCTATGATGAGGTCTTTGGGGTGGCCATGAGCATACTTCCATTATTTTGATAAATTTGAGTCATTTTCTAGAAGAGCATATATTTCTTAAAGTTTTTCCATTGTCATTTCTTCTTCATGTTCGCGTAATGTATTTTCTTCATTTTCTTTTATATAAATGGTCTCCATGCTTGGTTGTTTTTCTACAATATCATTACTTACAAGAATCTTGGAAATAATGTTGTTAGATTCATCAAAAACAACATGCACAGATTCTTCAACAAGTAGAGTTCTTTTATTGAATACTCTATAGGCTTTACTGGAAATTGAATACTCAAGAAATATAGCTTCATCTGATTTAGCATCAAATTTTCCCAAGTTATTTTTATTGTTATTCAATACAAAGCATTTACAACCAAATGCACACAAGTGACTAATATTAGGTTTTTTACCTTTCCAAATTTCATAAGAGGTTTTTTTAATAATAGGTCTAATCATAGCTCGGTTTACAACATAACATGCAGTGCTAACAGCTTCCGCCCAGAAATATTTAGGCAAATTATTTTCACAAAGCATAGTACGGGCCATTTCTTCAAGAGTTCTATTTTTTCTTTCAACTATACCATTTTGTTGAGGAGTTCTAGGGGCAGAAAAGTTATGATTAATTCCAAACTCATCACAAAACATAATAAAATCATCATTTTCAAATTTTCTACCATGATCACTTTTAATACTACAAATATTAAGATTTTTTTCATTTAAATTCTTTTACAAAGTCTTGAGAAATTATAAAAAAAGCTTCATTTTTGTGTGCTAAAAATAATACCCATGTATATCTGGTATAATCATCAACACAAATAAGAGCATATGATTTTCCTCATAAACTTAATGTTCTAGATGGTCCGAATAAATCAATATGCAAGAATTGAAGCGGTTTAGTAGTTGAAATGATATTTTTGGATTTAAAAGAAATTTTAGTTTGTTTTCCAAATTGACATGCATCACAAAGTTTGTCTTTTTCAAAAATAATTTTTGATAAGCCAATGACTAACTCATTTTTTGAAAGTTCGGAAATTAAATCAAAATGAGCATGTCCTAATCTTCTATGCCAAAGCCAAGCATTATCATTTATAGCAGATAAACATTTAATGTTAAAATGAGAAGATAAATCATGTAAATCAAACACATATACATTCTCATGTCTATAACCTACAAATAAAGTTTTGTTTTCTAGGGTGTTCTCAATAGTGCAATGAGTTTTCTCAAAAATAATTCTATACCTTTTATCACATAATTGACTAATACTAAGCAAGTTATGTTTTAAACTTTCAACAAGTAAAACATTTTCAATAATAGGAGAGGATTTTTACCGATACTATCTACACCTATGATTTTACCCTTGCTATTGTCGCCGAAAGTTACATATCCGCCATTCTTTGGTTGAAGTGTGGCAAACATAGCTTTATTTCCGATCATGTGCCTCGAACATGCACTGTCGAGATACCATCTATCGTTACTAGATTTTGTCTTGAAGCATACCTACAAAAATTTCATTTTTCTACTGGTACCCATATTTTCTTGGGTCCATAAAAGTTAGAATTTGACACTCTTGAAATGTCCTTAGGAACCCATATCTTTTTTATTTTAGCAAAATGATTTCTTTTAATAGGACATGAAAGTGAAATATGACCTTTTGTACCACAAAAATGACATGTGAGATGAGAGTGATTAGAAGATGCATGCACAAAACTATTTTTGACAGTTTTTACTTTTGAAAAATGTTTATATCTAATTTCGGCACTACCAAAAGTACGATTTTGATTCTTAAGAATTTTATCTAAAGTCTCTCTACCTTGAGTGAATTTGGAAAGAATATTTTTCAAGTCTTCGATATTTTCTTTCAAAATAATTTGCTCATTTTTTAAAGACTCATTTTCTTCTTGTAATACAACTAATGTTTTCTCAGAAATTGAAGACTCTTTTCGAGTTAAAATATCATTTTCCTTTTCTATTTTCATGGTTTCATTTTCTAAATCATTTATTTTGGAAGTTAAGAGTTCATTTTCTTTTGATAAACTTGAAATCGCTTTCTTTTGACAATTACTTTTCAACCTGAGTTTCATAAATTCAGCATGTAATTCATCAAAATCTGATTGTAATTCATTAAACGTAAAAGATTCGTCATTTACCTCATCTTCGTTTCCAAGTGCCATTAAGCATAGGCTAGCAACCTCATTTTTGCAAACTTCGGTTTCTGAGTCGCTTTCATCACTATCTTCTCCCCATGCTGCAATCATGGTTTCTTCTTGTCCTTCTTGAATTGTTTCTTAAGTTCCGAACATTCTGATTTATAGTGTCCAGGTTTGTTGCATTCGTAGCAGGTAACTTCAATTTTTTTGTGATTTTCTCCCTTTTGAAAATCCCTATTATTGAAATCTTTTCTGAAAAATTTTCGCACACCTTGTTTCTTTTTCACAAACTTTTTGAACTTCCTAGTGATGAATGTCATTTCCTCATCATCATCCAAATCATCTTTCTCATCCTCTTGATGTTTCGAGGTGGATTTGAAGGCTATTCCTTTCTTCTTCTTTTTGTCCTCCTTTTCTTTTCCTTATTGTATTATGAGCTCATGAGTTAAGAGAGATCCCATTAACTCATTTAGACTTAGCTTTGATAAATCATTGGTTTCGGTAATGACAATGACTTTTGTCTCTTAACTTTTTGGCAATGACTTAAGTACTTTTCTTACAATTTCAGTATTAGTATATATTTTGCCAAAGAGAAGTTAAACCATTAATAATATCAGTAAAGTGAGTAAACATTTGAGGAATAGTTTCATCAGGTTTCATTTTAAAGAGTTCATAATTATGGACTAGCAAACTGACTTTAGATTCTTTGACTTGTTCGGTTCCCTCATGAGTCACTATAAGTTTATCCTAAATTTCTTTTGCGGTTTTACATGTGAAAATTCTGTTGAACTCGTTGGCATCTAAGACGCAGTACAACATGTTTGTGGCTTTAACATTAATTTGGGCCATTCTAGTATCTGATTCATTCCACTCATCTTCAAGTTTTAGTACCTTAAGTCCATCTATGGTTTTGGTAAGAATTTTTGGACCATTGCAAATAATTTTCCAGCATTCATAATCATTAGATTGAATATGTATCGTCATCCTAGTTTTTCAATAGCTAAAATTTGTGCCGCTAAATAGTGGTGGCCTATTAGATGCTTGTCTCTCAGGTAAGGAATAACTAGGGGCAGGGGCAGAGCCGTGTTGGGCTTAGGGGGGTCACGTACCCCCCCTGAGTTTTGGGAATTATTTTTTTTTTAAACATAAAGAAAATATATTAAATAAAAAAATTATAAAAATATTATTTAAAGTGAAATGTCAATGACATTTTTAAAATTATGAGAACAATAATAGTTATTTTGATTGAAAATAAAAAGGCTATAATAAGTCATATTATTATCTATAAAAATTTCAATATAATAGTGATGTTTATCATTATTGACATACAAACATAATAAATTTCAATGAAGATATAGAATTTATTGTATTGTTAATTACATTTGACATGTGGAGTTTATCCTTCATGTGTTTCTTTCCATTCATAACTAAAATGACCACCATATAAATTATAATCAAGTAACACATCTTCAATTATTAAAAAAAAAAATTACAATAGGTCATAACTAATATCAGAATGAGTCATAACTAACTATTACTTGATATATAGTCATAACTAAAATAACAACCATAAGAAGTTATAACTAATTATATCTAACACTACAATGTGTTATAACTAAAGATCACGAAGATCATAATTGCGAGATATGATAAACACTTTTTTTACGGTATATTTTATAGAATTTCTCTGCTAAAATATATCATTTCTGTCTCAACGTATCTTCTTTTTTAATTTTCCAATCCACCTATAAAATAGTTACTCCCCAAAATTTGTATAAAATTTAATCTCAAATCCTTTAATTTAAAATTCACATTTATCCAAATGAACTCTTAACATTTAAGTTTAGTAATATCTCATTGTTGTTTATTATGGAAAAAAAAAATTAATCAGTGTGTTTGGTTTGAGTTTTTTAGATTAATTTTTTTGAAAATTGAGTTTTTTGATTTTCGTGTTTTTTTGTTTTTAGTGAATATTTTTAAAATTTTAAATTTTTTTTTTTACTTTTTTAGATGCACCTTACTTAGATGTATCTAAAAAGTAAAAAATTTATGAAAAAATATTTTAAAAAATTAATAAATACATAAAAATATAAAAAATGTATTGAATTCTCGTATTTTTTTTAAATATTTTTGGTATTTAGTGAATTTTTAAAAAGTTTTTTTCACAATTTTTATACTTTTTAGGTAAATTCATGTAGGTATGTCTAAAAAGTAAAAAAAAAATTGCTTAAAATATTAAAAAAAATTAGTAAAAACAAAAAAACACGGAAAATAAAAAAATAGAATTTTCTGAAAAATGTTTTTAGAAAAATAGAACCAAATTATCATTAATTCGTGCCCCCTCTACACTGAATTCCTGGCAACGCCACTGACTAGGAGTTGCCATGATCTATTTTAAGACGGTTAAGTCACACAAACTAGAGTCTAGGCTCTGATACCAATTGTTATTCCAGGTAGGCAACGCAAGAGGGGGGGTGAATTGGATTATTAAAAAAAATTTACAATATTAATATTAACACAATATTCAGAATTTTAACAAAAAAAAAAAAAAACTGAATAATAATTATCAATATAAAAGTGAGAGAAATAGGGAGAGAAAATCAAACACTGAGATTTATAGTGGTTCGGCACGTAAGACCTACGTTCACTCTCCAAGAAACTTCCTTGAGAATTTCTTTACTATCAACTGAATAAATACACCACCAAGCTTGTGAATTTGGCATAGGACTTACTCTTATCTGTTGAGCCTCACTCAACAATAATGCCTCACTCTTACAAAAATCTCTCACAAAAATAATGAATAAAAATAAGTGGTACTCAAACCCTCTTTTACAATAATTCTCTCACAAAGAGTAGATATGAAAGTGTAAGAACAAAGGTTACACTTAGATCTGAAAGTGAAAGAGCAGAATATAATATACTCAAAATTTTGGAGCACACAGAAATTTTTCTCTTTAAGTTCTTAATTTTTCTCCATACACAACACTTCTATTTATACCAAAAAATATACCCGTTGGAAGAAAAGACACTCCTCGACAGCATATCCTTTTTTTTCTTAGTCCACTTTTCCTTTGTCCAACCTTTACACCTTTTCTTTGTCCACTTTTTTCTTTGTCAAACATTACACATTTTCTTTGTCCACTTTTGTAGGCAAGTCATCATAATTTTGAGTATAAAATTCAATTCACACTCATATATATATATATATATATACCCCTCTTAAAAGTTTTGTAATTGTTGAAGAGATTATAAATATACTCAAGTAAAATAAAAATAACCAATCATCTCATGTGAGTATATCAAAAAGGAATAATTTATTAATATCACATTTGTCAAAAAAAAAAATTAATCAATTTTAATTTTGTCAAAAAGTGAATAGTGACCAACTAGCCAACTAATCAATTAATTTTGTCAAAATAATACAAATAATCAATTTTAAATTTGTCAAAAAATGAATAGTGATATTTTCAAAATATTTCCATTTAAATAATATTTTTAACAAATATATCATACAACCTATATTTTAAACAGATAATATTTTTGTGTCAAATAATATAGAATATGTATAAAAAAAATCCGAATTTTTCAAATAATCTTTTAGACATCATCAAAATTAAACAATATGATTAACATCGATAATATTCTCAATTGCAGTTATAATTAGGAGATTGAAACTAGCCCAAAAGAGAGTCACTTTTAAATAATTATGAACTAGGTAGGGTAATGTAACTTATGTAATTTGACAGATTAGAATTGAATACCCAAAGGTAACATGACTAACTGAAAAGTTGCATAAATTATTTTAGACTTACATAAGTGATTCTTGACGAGTGGACAACAGATATACCTAAGTTTTGCCCAAAGGAAAGACTTATGTGATATCAATAGTTCATCATTATAATTCTCAAAACTTTAATATGTATATTGTTTATGGTATACTGTTTATGCCTATTTCTACGTTACTTATGAGACCTTATGTTAATACTTATTGATGGCAACCGAGGAGTTCAGGATCACATCCTCAATATGGCTGACAAAGCTTAAAACTTTAGGAATGCAAGTTTATGAAACTTTCCTCGTGCAGTTTATTCTCAATGTTGAGGGAGGAAGGACGTCAAACTGCATTTGCTGTAACTCATGGAGCAATAAAAATAAAAATAAAAATAAAAATAAAAATGGGGGCTAATTTTGTAAAATCAAAGAAAAATCCACCCTAGAAAAAAAAATGGGCCTGGCGAAGAAAATCAGGCTCAGAATGGTTTTACTATCAAGTGCTACTTTTGTGGCAAGAAGAGATATGTGAAGAAAGGCTGCAGCAAGCGAAAGGCTTGGTTCGAAAAGAAATGTAAGAAATTTTCTTTTGTTTGTTATGAATCAAATCTTACTGAAGTACCTTCTAACACTTGGTGGATTGACTCTGGGGCCATGACCCACATTACAAATTCCATGTAGGGATACCTCTTAACTAAAAAACCGAAGGAAAGTGAAAGATTTGTCTATATGGGGAACTATTTCAAAGCTGAAGTCGTAGCTGTAGGAACCTATCAACTGATCTTAGAGACGAGTCATCATATGGATCTCGAAGAACACTTTTTATGTTCCTTTAATTTCTAGAAATTTAGTTTCGTTATTCAAATTAGATCGTGTTGGATATTCAATTTTATTTAGTTGTGAAAAACTCAATGTTTAATTCAATAATGATTGGTTCAGGTAATTTATGTGATAGTTTATATAAAATTGTCTTAAATCATGAATTTGCACAATCATTAGTAACTCTGTATTTGAATATTGGTTTAAAACGTGGTCTAATTAATGGAAAATTCTCAATCTTGTTGTAACAACCCCCATACTGTTTACCAAAATTTACTGAAATACGTACTGATTACTGCTAAACTGGACTGTTTATGACCGATAATTGGACTAACTGGAGTACTGAATGGACTGATTGAAAATTGAGACTGAATTGACTGAGCGTGTCTATTGTATTGCATTTTTATCTTTTGATTATTTGATTATCTGTTTGTGTTTTATGTTTAAAATTACAAATTGAAGGCCTTATCGGCGGCCGAACTGAAAACCGTTTAGTGTTTCATGATCAGTAGAATTTTTGTGATTTAATGGTATATTTATCTAAAATGTGATTAGGAGCGATTAAATTAGATTAAACATTGTTATATTGCCAACTTTGATTTATTTACCAAACTTGCCACTAAGTGGGCCACTATCCTACACAACTAGGGACTTGTATTACACTTGACTTAGAGCATTCCTCAGCCCTTTTCTTCACTCTAGCCGACCAAGAGAGGAGAATTAGAGAGAGTTGAGTTCATTTTGTGGGATTGCTTGGTAATTTAGAAGATTAGAAGAGTTCTTGCTTGTTTGAGCTTGTATTCTCCTAATTGAAGACTTAGGTAAGGATTTTACCTTCTTAATGTTGAGCTTAAGCTAATTCTTGCATGATTCATGCTTCATTGTAGAGTTAAGTCATGTTTTAAAGTCAAACATATTGAATTGTAGCTTGAATCTTGCATGCATGGGTATATTGAGGAGTTTTGAGTTTGATTTCATGGAAATCTCACATGCATGTCTAAAGTTATGTATAAGTCCATGTTTTCATCTTGTTTTTCAAAGTTTGGAGCTCATTTGAACAAGTTTTGAAGTTTAAATTTAGTTTGAATCCATGCATATTTGCATTTCTCCATGTTTATGAAAAATGGGTGTGAAAAATGGTTTTAATTGACTCACATTTGGGGCTTGAATTCATAAATTGAGCTTTGAAACTTGTTATACATTGAATTTAGATGTGTTTTCCAGAATTTGGGCCCAAGAGGTCGAGTTTTGAGTGAAAGAATGCTTGGTTTGAGCTTAGGAGACAAATCTGGAAATTCCAGAATTTGGCTTCTTCGCTCGAGCGAAGGATTCTTCGCTCGAGCGACCAACTTTTTTCGAAGCTACGCTCGAGCGTAGAATTGGTGGCTCGAGCGTAAAATTTCAACATCCAGTACTTTTACTGTTTCATCAGACCGCTCGAGCGAAGGATTTCTCGCTCGAGCGAAGCCTTTGATTTTGGAAGCTCGCTCGAGCGAAGGAAGGCTCGCTCGAGCGAGGCTCCTATTTTCAACAAACTTTGAAAAATATTTTCTAAGTGTATTCTTGCATCCTCATTTCATTCTAGGCATCCTTAGGCCTAGTTTAAGATGTCTTAATGAGGATATAGATGTAGAACACACCCGAGCAAATTAGGGATTAAGTTATGATATTTCCCAACTATATAGCTTAGTGTGTGTTCAACCTGTGAACTGTGTAGGGTTAGCGACTGGGGAGACACGCTCTAGCATACTATAGCCCAAACTTTATGAGTAACAATTGTGTAAAGATATGTTCAAAATGATTATCTTTTGAATACTGAACTGAACTGTTTACTGAACTGAAATTGATTACTGAATGAATGTATGTCCTTTATTTTCGCACTGTACTGTGGCATCCTTAGCACCTACTGTTTACTGTTACTGTTACAGAGATCTCTGTCGGTTCCCTCGTGGAACCACTACTGTTTACTGTTTGATGGCCATCATTACTGTTCGGTCTTTAAGACCTACTGTTTACTGCTAAGCTAATGGGTGTACCACATATGACTGAATAACTGTTCTGACTGAAAGACTGAAATATTGTTTAATGAACTGTTTTCATTACTATAAGGACATTTCATTCTTAACCTCTTTACGCATTATGTTATTCACTGGGTTTTAGCTCACTGTTTATATATGTATGTAGGTGCTCAGCCACCAGATCGGAGCTAGGAGCGTGGGTTAGACTCCAGTTTTGTCAAGCCAGCCTTTGTGCCTCACAGCGAGGTTCCGAGTCGCCATGCTATGGCTTGGGGTGTTTTGTTTTTCCCTCATCTGTCTCCGTACTGTTTTGGGATCACTGTATAGACTGTTATCTACTTTACTGTACTGTTATCAAGGGATTAGGTCCCTGCACTGAGTGACTGTAAATATTGGTATAGACTGTACTGTTGACTGCATGAATGTATGAAAAATCTTTTTGGCATACAGACTGTCACAGCTCATTAGACACTATTTACTTACTGTATTGGCTTCCGCCAGGCCCTGTACTCTATTGTTTTCTGTATTACTGTTAAGCAGGCCTTCGGTAATCTCGGATTACTAGCCGGTTACGGTACTAAACCCATAGGGCCGGGTTTGGGTCGTAACACTTGTTGCATAGATGATTGTGGCATATCTCTAGAAATAGAATTGAAAAATTGGTGAAGAATGGAACTTTGGAAGACCTAGACTTCACTGATTTTGAGACATGTGTGGATTGCATTAAAGCAAAGCAAACCAAACACACCAAGAAAAGGTGCCACAAGAAGTAATGAGCTTCTTGAGATAATTCATACAGATATTTGCGGGCCACTCAACATCTTAGTGGTGAAAATATTTCATCACATTTATAGATGATTTCTCACGTTATGGATATGTGTATCTAATTCATGAAAAGTCTCAGGCTGTTGACATCCTTGAGGTGTACACAATTGAAGTCGAGAGACAATTAGATAGGAATGTTAAAATAATGAGATCAGACAGGGGTGGTGAGTATTATGGTAAATATGATGAGTCAGGCCAAAATCCTGGCCTACTTGCCAAATTCTTAGAAAAGAAAGGCATTTGTGCTTAACATACAATGCCTGGTACGCTACAACAGAATGGAGTTACTGAAAGGCGTAATCGTACACTTAAAGATATGGTTAGGAGTATGTTAAGTTACTCAATTTTACCCATTTTTCCGTGGAGTGAAGCTTTAAAGACTGCAATGTATATCTTAAATATAGGGTTCCTATTAAGGCGGTTTCAACAACTCTTTTTGAGTTGTGAACTGGTAGAAAACCTAGTTTGAGACACTTACATATTTGGGGTTGTCCAGCAGAGGCAAGAATCTTTAACCCACAAGAGAAAAAGTTGGACTCAAAGAACAATATCTGGATATTTCATTGGTTATCCAAACAAGTCTAACGGGTACAAATTTTATTGTCCTAATCACAGTATGAGGATAGTGGAGACTGGTAATGCTAGATTTCTAGAGAATGGTGAAATTAGTGGGAGTGAGAAAACACGAGTGGTGAATTTCGAGGAAATTAGGGTGGATATGCCAACATTTGACCCTTATCGAAAAATTGTTGTTCCTCAGACTATTCCACAGGTTGAGGGAAACGAACAACATAATGAAAATCCTTCACCACCTCATGTTTCACCACTTCATGCAGATACCACCATTGAAAATATTGTAGAACCACCACAACCGGTAGTTTTGAAAAGATCTCAAAAGGAAAGAAAGCTTGCCATTCCAGATGATTACATGGTGTATCTACAGGAATCTGATTTTGATTAGGATTAACAAAGATCCAATCTCATTTTCACAAGCCATGAATAGTGATGATTCTACTAAATGGGTCAATACTATAAATTAAGAGTTAAAATCTATGGAACATAATAGTGTTTGGGATCTCATCGAATTGCCTAATAATATTAAAAAAGATTGGGTGTAAATGGGTCTTCAAGACCAAGTGCGATGCAAAAGGCAATATCGAATGATTTAAAGCCAGACTTGTTGCCAAGGGTTTTACTCAAAAAGAAGGCATAGACTATAAAGAGACCTTCTCTCCAGTACCTAAGAAGGACTCGCTTAGAATAAGTTTAGCATTGGTAGCTCATTATGACTTACAGTTGCTTCAAATGGATGTGAAAACTGCTTTTCTAAATGGGAATTTGGATGAAGAAATTTATATGGAGCAGCCAGATGGATTTGCAAAGAAAGGTAAAGAACATTTAGCTTGCAAATTAAAGAAATCCATATATGGCTTTAAACAAGCTTCCAGGTAATGGTATTTAAGGTTTAATGATACCATTACCTCCTAATTTAAAGAAAATGCAGTTGATCAGTGCATATATCTGAAGGTTAGTGAGAGTAAGTTCATTATTTTGGTGCTATATGTGGATGACATTTTGTTAGCTAGTAATGACCTTGGCTTATTGCATAAAACCAAGGAATATCTCTCCAAGAACTTTAAAATGGTCAATATGGGTGAGGCAAACTATTTTATTGGCATAGAGATCTTTAAGAATCGATCTTGAGGATTGCTAGGACTATCTCAGAAATGATATATTGATCGTGTTTTGGAGAGATCCAATATGCAGTTTTGTTCAGCCGGTGATGCACCCATCGTGAAGGGTGATAAATTAAGTGAAAAACAGTGTCCAAAGAGTGACTTGGAAGTGACCTGATACTTAGACTTAGATTTTGCTGGTTGCCTTGATAGTAGAAAATCTACATCAGATTTTGTTTTTCTACTAGCTAGTAGGGCAATTTCATGAAAGAGTGTGAAACAGTCCACTATTGCTTCATCTACTATGGAGGCTAAGTTTGTGGCATGCTTTGAGGCTACACATCATGCTTTATGGTTGCGAAATTTCATCTCAGGACTTGGTGTTGTTGACTCAATTGCCAAGCCACTGAAGATATATTGTGACAATACCGCAACAGTTTTTTTTCTCTAAGAATGGAAAGTACTCCAGTGGTTCTAAACACATGGAAGTAAAGTACATAATTGTTAGAGAAAGAGTCCAGAAACAACAAGTGTTAATTGAAAATTTAAGCACCTCTCTTATGATTGCTAATCTATTCACAAAGGGATTGCCACCAAAGACATACAAAAAGCATGTTATCAGGATGGGTCTTTTAAGCAACCAATGATGTGTATGGATAATCTTGAGTGCGTATTTTTTATTTGACACTATTTGTGCAATAATAATTTTGTTTCTATTTTTCCTATTCTAAAAGTGTGTGTACACATTAATTTGAATATTGAAAAACAGGAAATGTCTTAACAAGACAAATTACAGGGGCCTTTTAGGCAAATAATAGCCCCGTTTAGTAGAGCTTAAAATCAACTTATTTAAGCTTTTAGCTTAAATTAAGTAGTTTTTGAGTGTTTGGTCTAACTTAAGTGATCAACTTTTACCTTAAATTAAGTCAAAAAAGTGATTATTCTTTGAGTGAGGAAGGAGATGCTTTTCTGAAACAGCTTAAGCAGCAAGCTAGAATTGAGGGGCAAAATGACTTAAATGCCCCTCATTAATCGCAAATATTACCAAATGGCCACTATATAAACTACAATGAAAAACACTATTCACTTATCTCAGAAAGTGATTGGCGATTTCCGATGTGTGGAGGCGATTTCTGGCGTGCTCTCTCTCTCTCTCTCTCTCTTCTCTCTCAATGAAGATGAAGATCTTGATGAATATGAAGATCTGGGTTGGTCGTCGATGAAAATGAAGATCTGCAATCGACACGACGGGATGAAGATCGTTGATGAAGATGACGATCTGTGGTTGGGTCAATAGGGTTTGGAAGCTCATTGATGAAGATGAAGATCTGGGTTGATCATCTACGAAGATAAAGATCTGTGTTTCCAGAGTCGTCGTCATCGCGATCTCAAGGCAAAACCCTATGCATCGCGATCTGAACCAGATCATCGTCGTCCTGCTGTCTTCTCTCTCTCTCTCTCTCACCAGTTCCCATCTCCGGCGTTGTTCAGGCAGGTGAACGGTGACGAGCGACAACACTTTCTCTTTGCCGTTCCAGATCACGGCGGTGACTAGGGTTGCAAACCACCGGCGGCGTACGAATGATCAGGAAGGAAGAGAAGAAAAAAATTAAATAAAAATTAAATAAATTAAACAAAAATAATAATTAAATAATAATAATAATTAATTGTAATGAATTAATAAATTAAACAAAATTAAATAAATTGCACAATTTAAATAAATTGCACAATTTTATTTCAATTAATATCAATATAAATTTATTTCAATTAAATAACTTCTTTGTATTTTCTTTGGTATTGTAATAATAATATAAAAAAAAATTGTTCTAATTGATATTAATGAAAACAAAACAAAATAATAAAAAAATGAAATAACTTCTATTAAATGAAATGACATGTAATGACATCATAACATTTATATAAATTCATGGATATTAATTGTAATGAATTAATAAATTAAACAAAATTAACAAAAAGAAAGAAGAGAAGGGAAAAAAAAAAAAAAAGAAAGAAGAGAAAAGAAAATAAGGAGAAAAATAAAAAAAAATGTAGAAAAAGAAAAAGAAAAGTATTGATGCTAATTAAGCCATTAATTGACACGAATTAATTTATAATGAAAAAATGAAATAATTTTATACTAATTGATACTATTAATGAAAATAATAATTTTTGTAATACTAATTATATTAACTTTTATTAATGAAATATTTTTTTTAAAATTAAAATTGAAAAAAAATGACAAAATAATTATTTTGATATCATATAAGGGTAAAAAGGACAATTACACAGCAAAAAGTTATTTTACAGCTTATTAACCAAACACTACTCTGCTGCTTAAATTCGTAATCTCACAGCTACACTAAATAGGGTAACAACTTATGTTCACAGCAATAAATTATAATCTGTTAAGTTATAATCTATAATCACTTTTCTACAGTTCTACCAAACGGGGCCAATTACATGTCCTGATAATGGACTGGGTTAGTGAAGGTTATCAATGGTGTGGTGCATAAAAGGAAATATGACATAAATGTTATATAACCGCTATGACTCGTATTGGTGATTTGAAGTATTCACAGTATTGTAATTTCTAATATATCTGAACTTATTGGTTATTTTTAAAATTCGTGATCACGTGTCAAAGTTTTTTAGTGGGGAATTCAACGAGTCAAAATTTTTATAAATTGCATATTTTGAAGAAAAAAAACCTCATAGTTGCATCATAATCGACTTAATGGGCCAAGTGGGAGAATGTTTGATTTATTTTCTGGTGTGGCCCAATAGCTTACATATTTCTTACATGTTTTATTTTATTTAGGCTCTACAATTAGATAAAGCCAATATTTGAGATTAAGTTCAGTAATTAAAATTTTAATATAATTATTGTTTTACGATAAGAATGAAACTTTGATAGATATGAATTATTCTAATAGAGTTTATCTGGCTCTCTTCTCTCGTCTATATAAGGATACATGACTCTCCTTACATGATATGAGTATTTTTCTATCACTCTTAAGTTCTATAATTATCCTAATTAAGAGAGACAGAGAGAAGAAAGTGAGCCAAGAATTCAAGATTCAACCATTGGGGGTATTTTCTCAACTTCTCTAATTCTATGGCAACTAAAGGTATGTTCAATTTATTCTTGAGTTGTATTGAATTCAAGATCCTACAAAGTTCAATTTCGCATTATTATTATAGTCACATGTACATTAATTTCTTACAGCTCTAACAATATTGTGATTTGGTGAAAAGAGTGAGATCTATAAATTTGTATGAGTAATGCTAGAGATTTCAAAAATTCTATAAAAAAATCTACTAAATGTCTTATATGGGTGGAAAACCCACGCAATGTGGATCCCACACCCAATGTCTCACAATGTGGATCTCACACTCATATAAGACATTTAGCAGAATTTTTAAGGTCTCTAACATTTTTGAATTTGTATTAGGTAAATAAGGAATATGAGAGGGGCATGATAAATTGTGATTGGAGAAAGTGAAATCTATAAATTTATAATAAGTAATTGAGAAATATGAGAGAGTATGGTGAATTATTATTGATGACTGACATAAGATTATTTTGAAAAGATTAAAAATTAACTTTTTAATTTTTTTTAAAAAAATATATAAAAAATAATATGATCCAAAATAAATAATTTTTAGCCATTATTCCAAAATAGGCATAGACACGTAGCGTCTTATAACAGCTAATAATTTTTTCAAAGAGTGAGGTCTACTATGGCCCCACACTTTATGCATTAGGTAATAGTTGAATGAATTTGTGTGTAATTAACCCTTAATTATTTTGGTCAACTATGATTATTTTATTTTTAATTATTTGATCATAAATTGTTCTAAAAATCTTAAATAAATTATTAAATTTTCTACCAAACCTCTTATATAGGTGTGAGAGATCCCATATCCATATAAAAAATTTAATAAAAAAATTGATAATTCATGAGCTACATAGCATTTTCCTGTCATCCCCTATGGCCTTCCTGTAAATTAATGAGACTTTTTTTTGTTAATCACTATTCTCTTTTTAATTAAGCTTTCTACACGTTCAAAGTAATCTCCTGCGAAATCTCCGCACTTTTGTCCAAATCAAAGCTAAGGAAAAAAAAGGAATCCTCAAAGAATATCCTTTTTTGTTTGGGTCTCTCTCCAGTGTATTCCAATTCAAACCTGCAAAACCAAAATCACTGACAAATAATTATAATTTTTTAATTCTTGAAAAAAAGAAAAAGAAAAAGAAAACGAAAACTTACGTGTGCTAATTTGAACCACGGAACGGGAAATCGCATAACGATAACGGCCAAACACGACAACTAATAACGGATGCTAACGAAACCCTAACGGCAAGAAAATTAAGTCGATGCTCGAGAAAGGATAGGAATGGCCGCAAAAAACACCGATTTGTATATAAATTTGGACTCAATTGCATCATCACCATACCAAAAAAGAAAAAGAAAAAATTGGAATCAAATTTGTCCTCAAACTAAAATTTACAATCTCCCTACCACACACACTCACGAAAATCTGACTTCAATTTTTTTTTTTTATTAATTTTTTTTTTTTGGTTTTTATTCTTTAGATCTCTGATTGTTGCTGTTGTTGTGTGTGTATGTATGTATATTTGTATATATCAGCTTCCATAGGCTCTTTTCAGATTACCGGCAGTGATTCCATTGAGGAACACCGTAGACATGTGTAGGGCTTTTTTGTTCATAGCAACGGTAGAGATGATGATGATGCATAGGCATGGCTTTGCCGGACTCTTTCTGAACAGCGAATGGAAATCGAAAGGCCTGTGAGTAATTCGAGGAATTCCGGCCACCGCATCGGCGGGGAGCCGTAGCCACATACGGCGGCGCGGAGCAGAATCTAGCAGATACGTACGTCAGCGATGTGGTTGTTGCAGAGGAATCGAGGCTCGAACCAGAAGAACAGAGATCGTCGACGCTTGAAACAGGGGAGATTTTTTTGAGAGACTTGATCGGGAAGAGAACCGCAGTGATCTTCATTTCCTTTTGCGTAGACAACGAGAATCGATCGTATTCATCGATCACATTAGCAAGATCCTCATCAGAAGCGATCGTAACCAACACGTCTAGATCTTCATTAGGCAATTTGCACTTCAGAGTCATGGACGATCCACACAACTCTCCAAACTTCACCATCAGCTCTGTAAAACAGTCAAAATCCACTTCAATACTCCAATTCCTCCAAAATCTCAAACATATATAACACACTAATTAAAAAATCGACGGTGACGAACCTGAAAAGGTGATAGAACGATCGACGGAGAGGACTCGGGTGAGACCGCCGACGTATCGCAGCTTGCCGTCGGTGGGACGAGGGAGGATTTTGCCGCCATAGCTGTAGAGGAACTTGATCGATTTAGTTGCGTTTGTGCTTGAAATCAGAGCGCGAGTCATGATGAGAGAGAGAGAGGGAGAGGGAGAGGGAGAGAGAGAGAGAGAGAGAGAGAGAGAGAGATTCTTAGGGAGTCGCAGCTTCAAGCAGAGAGAGGTGTATACGAGAGGTATATATAGGGGAAGTCGGAAGAGTCAAGTGACGTATTGAAATGGGCCGGGCCGATTGTTCGGACGCGCAAAAGAAAAGAAGGGGTAAAAGTGGGAATTTGAGAAAGGAAAGAAGTGGTGAGAGAGATTCGGATATGCGTTTTCTCGATGTTTGTGTATTCCAATATGAAATAATGAAGAAAGGGGTGGAGTGGACAGGTGGAGGATTTAGTGGGCTGTTTGAGTTGAAGTGGATATCAAGGGAACCGCCTTTTGTGGCCCGGATGCTGGGCCCACACTACAGGTAAACCCGTGTTCGTTGCGTCTGGGTCCAACCCATGCTTCTCCTCCGACTAACAAATTTTATTTTTATTTTTTCAATAAAAAAGAAAAATAAAATTCAGTATTATCCTCTGTAACGGCTTTGTTTGTTTTCTAGTGTTTTGGTCGCCATTATATAGTGGAATATTGAAATTTGAATTTATTACACATATAAATAAAAAAATTTATACATAATTTTTATTTGTTGTGAATCTTCCACTTAAAAGATGAATTTATTAACAATAATAACAGTGCCACATCATTCTTGTTAAATTTTATTTCTTTATAAATTTTATATAAAAATAAAAATTTCCTTTTTGTGTATTTATTGAGCGAAAAAATACTTATAATAATTTTACTCTTGCACTTTTTTGGTTTGTAGTTTCTCTCTTTATTCTCAAACATCACAATTGTCGGTCGACGAAAAAGCCTTCAGCAGCACCGGAAGGTGACCAGCGAGCAACAATAATGAGTGCCGACGACAGCAAACAAAGGCAATGGACAGATCGGTGATATGTGGATAAATAGATAGATGAGTTATAAGACATTAATTCACATTTATTAGATAGTTAGAATATGACATAATTAAAACATGTTATGATTTTTTATTAACCAGAGTACCATGTAATAATTTTCCAAATTTTTGGTTGTTATTTTCCTTTCATATTGGTTTTTAGAAGTGAATTTTATACTATGACTTTGTGGTTTGAATTGCCAAGATGGTTGAACTAAAAAAATATAAATTATTGACAAAAATAATAAAATAATAGACAAATTACAAAAAATATCCTTCATTTCTCTTGTTAATAAAAATAAATTGAAAAATTCAAGTATTGTTAAACAATTTCTAAAACTTGATTTTTAAAGAAACTCTAGAAATATTTTACCAAACAAAATTTTACTATCAGACTCATTTTATTTTATTTTTTGTTTTTTCAAGAGCACTAAAATAAAAAACAATAATGATATCAAATGTGTCCTCTATTTCTTAAAATTTTTTATATTTCATTTTTTTCGTACTTTTTATTATATTTGCAAGGAAGAGTTTCAAAAAAGGTTGAGCTCTTGCACTTAGTAGGCCCATTTTGAAGTTCACTTCAAATAATATGAATAGTTTATTTTTTAGGGTCAGAAAAGTATTAATATTAAAAATCAAATTGATTAGATATCGGTTGTTAAATGATTAAATTAAATTTATCTTTCAAAAAAAAAAAAGACAACCTATTGTTAAAATTATGAGGTATTTTGGAAAGTTGGTAAAAAGTTGACTTTTGATTTTTTACCAAATTTTTTGACTTTTTTAAAAAGTGATTTGGGAAGTTGGTAAAAAGCTAGCTTTTAGTTTTTTAGGTTAATATTTGTTTATGACGTCAAATCAAAGTAAAATGACCAAAATATCCTTGTCAAACTTTAGAATTTTACATAATTTGTTAACATGGAGGGTATTTATGTAATTTGACAGGGCAGCGTTTTTATCACATCCTAAATGCAACAATTGCATTTTCGGCTGGTTCAACTTTTTTTCACATCAACAAAAACGTTGTGTTTGTACTCTTCCCAAAACGACACTATATCTGTCGTTCAATATTATCAAACAAATGTAATATGAATATATAATTATAATTATTGATATTTAATTAATTTAATTTTTTACAAAATAAATAATGCGGAAAAACCACGCCCTTTCAAAAATTTCTCTAAATAAGTTGGTGAGATTGTCAAGTTCTACACCAATTTTTGGTTTTGGTCTACTAAAATTGACTGAAACAAAATCGAAGAGGACCACATGTACCAATGTTTGCTGAAAGAGTAATATTTTGACCCAGCCACCACCCCATTTGAATTAGGGCTGAGTAAGGAATCCGTAAAATTCGTAATCTGATCCAGTCCAGTCCAATCCGATAGGTTTAGATTGGTTTTTTGAATCCGCGGTTCGGTTCCGGATTGAAGAATTAAAAATCCGTAGTCCACGGATTGGTTCCGGATTGAACCCTACGGTTCCGGATTGGAACCGATCCGGACCGTATATAAATAGTCTATATTTTTATTATACATCCTCCCCCATAGTACCTTCTCTTATTCTATATGAAATCTAAACTCAAACCTAAAACCGTATAATATCTTCTTTTATTATTTTTGTTTGTTAGTTTTTAGTTTTAATTTGTAATGGTCTAAATACTTATGGTGAAACTAATTTTCTTATGGTTGTTTAAATTCTAGAACAGTATGTCGCTATTATAGAAAAACATGTTGCTATTGTGGAACTAATATAGCGTTATGTTTATATTTTTATGAAATTAAAGTGTTATATATATTTTTTTATTATTTAATTATGTGAATCCGTGGTCCTAAACCGATCCAATCCGTATTTAAATGGATTGGTTCGGATTGGTTCTATGATTTGAACGGATTGGATTGGTTCCAATTTTTTAGGAACCGTAGATAACGGATTGGTCCTGATTTTACCTCAATCCGGTCCAATCCGGACCATGCTCACCCCTAATTTGAATGCCCATTGATGCTAATTAAACTATATGTTAATTGCATAATAATGCCTCGTCCTCATTTGGTTGAGGCTTTTGATAAGTCGGCCTTTTGGTTTAACAAAAGCCAACAAAAATAATAATAAGTATTATTATTCAGTAGTTTTATAATATTATGTGACATTATTTAAGACTTCATTTGGAAGGTTGGATTAGCTTTTTGATTATGATCTGAATGTGACATTTTATTTTATTGACTTTTTAATCTATTTTGTCTTTTTGTAACTAATTTAGCCAAAAAGTCAACCCAACTCAATTGCCAAACGACACTTAAGTGGTGTTTCTAAATCTATTACGAAAAAATTTACTGCTCGTGGAAATACGGATGTCTAATTAATCTGATTTTTTTTTTTCTTTCATAAATATTATACTTAATGAACTTTAAAATAGGAACGATTTAAATTATTAAAAAAATATCCGGACAAACCCTCACAGAAACTCATAGTAGGCTAGCAGCAATTAGGTTGAGGTTCTGTTGGTTGTATAAATTGTATAAGCCAATCATAATTCAACACGTGGCATGAGAAGGGCAATTTGGGAAGGTAATATAAATTGCCAACCATAGTCAGACACGTATCAACCCATACTGGTAATAATGGGTCTGCGTAGCACTGGAATGATCGAGGGATATAAGGTGATGTGGCCTAACGGTTGCTCACAATGTTCAAAATTCAAAATTAGGAGGGAAGCTTAACTGCAAACATAGCGTAGTGGAGTTGACTGTGAGAGAGCATGATCAGTGATCATGGAGGGATATTTCGACGGTTAGGAGCCTATTTCGACAATTATCATTGAGAAGTATAAATAACAGAAAAAGCCCAGAAAGAGGATCCAGACTCAGATAAAAAAACCAGTACTGTGATATTCCTGTTCCGTAATATGTTAATTGGTCATTGATATGAGTATGATTATGTGTTTAACATGATTTTGTGTGCCATTATGTAAAAATATGTGGTTTTGAATTTCTATCTGTTCACCGTAGGAATATCTGTTTGATTATCTGCTTTGGAAATTAAATTGAAGGCCTTATCGGCCACAGAACCTGAAATTGATTGCGCCATTGTGATTAGCGTAATTTTTAAGCCTACGGTGAAATTTAATTGGAAATTGATTCGGATTAGATTAAATTGATTAAATTGGTAAATTGGTGCTCAATTATTTTTTAATATTAAGAATTTTGATTAAAAGAGCTTTTAGTGGGCCACTTTCACTCAAACTCCCTCTTTGGTTTATTTTGGCTGATTTTTTACTCTAAGAGTAGAGAGAGGGTCGGCTAGGGAGAGTGAGAGAAGAAGAATTGTGTTTGGCTCAAGTTTGTGAAGAATTGGAGGATTAAACTCAAGATTTTGCTATAGATTGGGAGAATTAAACTCCTAGGTGAGTATTTCATGGATTCTAGTTGTCATTTTGTGTATTCAAGCTAGTTGGGTAATCAAGAGTAAGTTTGACATGAAATTGGGTTGGTCATGTTGAATTGAAGGTCAATGTATGCATGCATGTGTGTAATTGCTTTAAAATTTGCATATTTGAACACAAAATACATGATCCATGTAGAATGTTGGTTAAAACTCATGTTTGTAATCACCATTTGCACCATATAAGTTGAAATGGGAGTGATATCCCACATGCATGTACAATTTATGAGAAATGAGTTTGAGAATACATGGAATTGTTATCATAATAGCAAGTTTGGTGTAAATTGGGACATGCAAGTGTTTGATTCATGAAATTGAGCTTTATAATGATATAATTTGGTGTTTGTATCATGTTAGCACAAGTATATATGAAGTTTGAGCTACTATATGCATGAAATGTTGATTGGAAGGTCGAATTGAGCTCAAAGAACAATTCTGGGTTTTCCAGAATTTTGATGTCCGCTCGAGCGGGGAACTTGCCGCTCGAGCGTGAAATACATGCTCCCAGAATTTTTTGCAGACATGGTATCCGCTCGAGCGGGGAGCCATGTAGAGAGGCTTTCCGTTCGAGCGCCTTAGTGCACGATCGAGCGTAAATTTGACATAGCCAGTACTTTTGCAAGCCTCTTGGGTCCGCTCGAGCGGGGAAGTCTATGCTCGAGCGGGAACCCTGTTTTCTGAAATTTTGAAAAGACATTCTGTATTTCATTTTCTGTTCTCTTTCACTTCCAAGTACTCTTAGGCATGCATTGAGCATTGTAATTGAGTTAAAGAGATAAGAATGAAGCCTAAAGAGGAAAATGTAAATTTAGAACGGATTGAATTGTTTGTGACCCTTTTGTGTTCATGGAATGTGTAGGGTCGAGCTCCAGGGCAAACCAACTAATCGATCACTGTGAGTAATATCGATATTTTGAAGCTTGTCATTTGTCCAACTGCTTATTTCCTTATAAGCCTTATAAGTTGCTAGTTTGGATTATGGACAATGTTTGATATGAATAACTGAATGGGCCGAAGGCCAGTCTGACATAAACGAATGAATGAATGGGTCAGAGGCCAGTTTGACATGAATAAATGGGCCAGAGGCCAGTCTGACATGAATGAAAGTTTGAATGGGCCAAAGGCCAGTTTGACATGAAAGTCTGCATGGGCCAAAGGCCAGTTTGACATGAAAGTCTAAATGGGCCAAAGGCTAGTATGTTCGGAACTACAGTCACTTGACTTAAATTGCGTATATATATGTTAAATAGAAATATGAATTGGGCCCAAGGCCGTTTGAAGCATGTTGTTCTACATATCGTTTGTATAACTCCTCTATTTGATATTATTTACTGGGCTATCGCTCACGCTCATTCATGTGTTTGTAGGAGAGCCGAGAGAAGTCCAAACCCAGCCCCAGTGAAGTGTGTGAGGAACAACAAAGGTTTTGAAGAGTCAGCCCTTGCGTCTTACGCACGAGACTCGTCTTCGCCTTTTTGTCATCCTGTTTTATTTTGTCATATGGGCGAAGTCTTTGAATATGTCTGTATATAGTTTTCATGGGTTGATCCAGTTTTGGATGATCTTGTCTGTACAGAACTTTATGCTACTGTGTTTCTATTGTGAGTTATTAATGTACATAGGTATGGTTTGTTATGACGTGTCATGTAAGCACAGCTCTATGCACAAAGTTCTTTTTTGAAATTGCTTCCGTTTGGCTCCTTTACTCTGATGAGTTATGTCTGATTTGGTTTGAGGCCGTAGGTAATATCGTGATTACTGGCCGGTTATGGCCTTAACCCATAGGGGCGGGTTCGGGTCATGACAAGTTTTATCTACTTTATTTTTCCTTTCCAGTTTTTACAATTCTTTACATTTCTGTACTTCAAATTCCTATATTGCATTTCATTCATAGGAATAGTTTCGAATAGCTTGTTGCTGTAAACCTCTACGAGACTAGGTCAGATCATTGTAAGTTTCTTCATTTGTACTTAATGAAATTCTGCGATTTTCTTCACTTAATTGTTATTTACTAAATTCTCCTAAACAAGCCATCAGTAAAAGTCCTTTTTATTGAGACTGAAAGAACTAAAACACAATCGTTTGATAATTGATTGGCAATTAATCTTCTGTAAGGACTGATTGATCCTTGCTGGCACACTTAAAATTACAATACTAACATTCGAAAGGCAAAAAAACCAACAGGTTCTAATTATTTTTTTAACAAAACTATCAACATCATGCTAGGCATTTTTTTAAAAAAAAAATAAAAATAAATTCAAATCAAATGTGAACTTGTTATGAGGTTATAGATATTAGATTAATCTAATTTTTTTTTATGAATGATTTATTTGATAAATTTTATAATATAAAGAATTCAAATCATTATAAGAATTATAACAAATTGTATTTATTATTGATAATTTTTAAGACTGTGCGTGACAAAACCCCATTAATATATCACAAACCAAGTCCCATGGATCGGAGTGTGATAACGTAACGCAAAATAACTAATGAATCCTCCATATGCTCGTGCAAATCTTATATGAATGGGTTGTGAGGGCATATTAGTAATCCACAATTGGCCAGCACACCACTTTTAAAAAGAGGTTAGACTAACATAAAATAACGAGGCTCCTGCATCATATTAGCTTTTGGACTAAGATTGGCTTTTAAGTTATAGTCAATTATATTATGTCATCATGAAAAAATATCTAGATTGTAAAAGAAAAAAAAAAAAACTAAATAACTATAAATATCTTGTATGCAATTATATAAAACAAATCTTATATGAATGGACTGTTAGTTTAATTGAAAAGTATGTCAAAACCTTTTAAGGCTCTGTTTGGGAAGTTGAGATTTGGGTTTTTTTTGATTAAAATAGTCAAAAAAAAATAAAATAAACTTTTTACCTCAATAAGATAAAATATTACATCCAACTCATAATCATTATATTTTTTCTCTCATAAAAAGTCAAAAAAATCAAAAAATCATTCCCAATGATACTTTTTAGCTCCAATCTAAAATAATTAAAAAATTAAAAAGTCAATCCAGTTCCTAAACGAATCCTAAGAGCATCTCCAACGCTTAACCAAAATTTTCACCAAATTTAAGTTAGAAGAAGCCAATTTTCTCAATTTGATACCACTGGCTCCAACGGTGCATCAAAAGGGGGAGGGGCGACCGGTTGGTCGACCGGCGGGTCGATCGGCCGGTCGACCAGCAAGAACATTTTTTTTTTTACTTGTTTGAACCTTTTTTGACCGGTTTAAACCCACTATTTGAAAGGAAACCGGTCGACCAGTTGGTCAACCGGCCGAGCAACCGGTTGGTTGACCTGTTCAACTTTTCCAACGGTCAGGAACAGTAATTTGGTAAAATTTACAGCTTATTCTCAGTTTGATGATTTTTTTGTTGAATTCTCATTTTGATATCAATTTGATGAAACGGTTAGAGCACCAAAAAGTGTTTTTTTCATCAAAATTTAAATTTGATACCAAGTTTAGTTCTCCGTTGAAGATGGTCTAAGTGGCCCCAAGTAGGTGAACCGAACACATATATGTATATATGAATATATATATAAATATATATAATAAAATTTAAAAAAACAATGAAAAGTATGATTCAAAGTCTTATTTAGTGGCCCCCTCAAGAAAGTTCCTCAAGGAAAATTTCAAAATCCCAAAACTTTGGAAGGTTGATTATTTGAGTGACTTGACTGAGTTCATCCAATCCAACCACAACTTTAATGCAAAGGTGCTGACAAATTATTCTTCAAACAAATTGGTATTGGATTCACTCTTTGTTAGGCAACGGTTAAAAAATTATATTTTTAGTTCAACTTTTTTTATAATGAATATTTTTTAATTTTGTCTCATAATATTTTTTAAAATCCTAATCTAGAGGGATGTAAAGATTAAAAAAAAAAAATTCAAATTTTTTTAAAAAGTGAACTAAATAAGTATTTAAAAAATAGTTTTTTAAAATCTTTAGTGGACTTTTATTTTTATTTGTTTATTTTTTGTAATTATTTTTAGGATCTTCTATGTGAAAAGTATTTTGATTTTTTTTTTATATATAAAAAATTAACAAAAAAACCTATTAGAAAAGCAATTGCCAATTTCACTCTGAGTTTACCGATAACAACATTAGCGTTTTGTGGCCTCTACATTTTACTGTTTTTCATTGATACAAAATAGAAAATATTTTTAAAACACGTGTATTTTAAAAAATAAAATTAAAAAATGTATTTAGTGAGTTATGGAAGGGAGTGTCCAAAGGGTGGAGGGATGTCAGAGGTGGTGATTGGTTGAGCTGGAGAAGGGAGAAGAAAATGAAATTTTTGAATTGAGAAAAAGTAATTTTTTTTCTCTTTAAAATCTTTAAATTTTCATTCAAATGAAAATAATTACTAAAACATGATCATACCTTTATAATGGTGAATGATAGTGATTCCATTTGTAATGTATTTTTTATTTTTTTTAATCAACCAAATATTGGAACGGATAATTTAATAGTATGATTATTCCATTATTTTATTCTAGTAAACCAAATACTAACTTATTATATCCTTAACTGAGATTTAATAGTATGATCATTCCATTATTTTATTCTAGTAAATCAAATACTAACTTATTATATCCTTAACTGAGATTCAGATTAATTCAGTTTCTAAAGATTGAAGAATCAACATATATGATCCATTGCCTTGCAGAGCAACCACAAAAACTGATTTTAGTGCTATGCATGATTGGAAAATGGCAATGTTATGGACTATATATATGTCCTAGTAATTAAGATGTGGTGGTGACATATTCTATTTGTATGGCAAAGGAATGGGATGATAATGGGGTGGCTACAAAACTCATGGCTTTTCTTCATGAAAGCAACATAGTTTTAGTATCTCAACTTCTTTTTTGAGCTAAAAGAAAGAGTGGATCAGATTGTTTCTCTTCCTTTGCATACTTCCATGAGATTCAAAAGAGGTGAATTTTTCATCAATGTACTAGTTGTGAGAGACCAATAAACTTCACAAGTATTTTATAAGTTAATGCATTGAACAGGTTAGTGTAATAAAGAGAAGTTTGTTTTCTAAAAAATGTACTATGAATCCATGCCTTTGATTTGGAATGTGACATTAAAAATCTATGAGCGAGTGCATATGTATTAATCTTATTGTATTTCGATTATAGGGTTATAAAACTAGGTTAATTTATTGTACCACTTACTTTTAGGAAGTGAAAGTTAGAAAGTTCAATTTGAGTCTTTTAGCATGTATTGTTAAGGATGACAACTGGACAGATATGGTTCAGGTCCTCTACCCACCTCACTCCAGTCCATGTTTAGGAAAGGTTCCATCTTCGCTCAAATTTTACAAATTACAGCCCATAATGGCAAATGACCTATAAGGATCGAAGTATATAGGAGAAATTACTTGTAGGTGGTATTTGCAAAAGAATTATTACATATATGTGAATTTTTTTATAAATTTAATTATTAATATTAATAAAATTTATCATTAATTTGTAATTATTTTTCAACTTATACATTGATTTGAAATTCTCCCAAGTACAGAAACTTACAGGTTAATTGGCATTAGTGAAATTACAAAATAAAGGGAGAAAAAAAGAGAAAATGTGCAATACATGGAGAATGCAGAATAAAAGAGAAAGAAAAGAAAAAACGCTTAATAAATGATCAATGATTAAGAAAATATATTTTAAAAAATTATGCAAATTATTGTAACTCTATGTTTAATCAAGTCACGGTGGGTGAAAATTACCCTTTCCCATTCGTTTTGAACCCTACTTGATTCTCTATTTTCACTCGAATCCATCATTACCCTATTCAAAACATGTCTCGTTAGGGTGAGAGTCATGTCTAAGGGTCATCAAATGGCCCGCAGACAAAATTCGATGTTACCCAACCTGTCCAACCTGTCTCATGGTCTATCACAACCCGCTTAATTGCCTAGCCAGTCCCATCTCCTAGAAGATGATTTAGTATTTTAGACAAAGATTTGAAACTTGAGCCCACCTATGAACCCGGCCCATACAAACCCACAAGGGTAACTCCAGCCCAACCATCCCCATCGGCCCAACTCAAACTCCCCCTCCAACCAAACCAAATCTTAAGTCTCATCAAATGGGATCGATTTTATGAATCCTTATTCTCCACTCGATTCTATCAACGGTCATTTAGTTAGTTAAATTAAGAAGATTCATATTTCTATTTACTACACAAGTCCACGTCAATCTAGGTTTGTCACTTCTCCTAACACTTCTATCTACCGTCATTGTATCGCATCTCTTCACTACTATCTCAGTTGATCTCCGTTGTATATGATCAAATCATCTCAATTTATTCTTTCTTAGCTTATTTTCTATCGGTACTACTCCTATCCATTCATGAATATACTCATTCATAATTCTATCTATTCTAGTATTGTCACACATCCACTTTAGCATCTTCATCTCAGTAACACTTATCTTATTTACATGTTGTCTCTTAGTTGCTTAACATTGCATCACATACAACATCGCTGGTCTAATAGTCATTTTATAGAATTTTTCTTTTAGTCTAGTGAGTACTCATTTATTGCACAGTATCTTAGATGCACTCTTTCACTGAAACCATTCCGCCTTAATTCTATGAATCACATCCGCTCCAATCTCCCCAGCTGTTGTGATAATCGATATTAAATAATGAAAATGTTCACTCTTAGTTAGTTGTTGGTTCTCAATCTTCACATCTTCTTAACTTCCATTGTTATTGTTGTTACTAAAATTACACTCTATATATACTTTGTTTTAGTTCTGCTTATCCAAAATCATTTAGATGCAAGTGTTTCTCTCCAAATTTTCAACTTTGTGGTAACCCTTTCTTTAGTTTTATCCACTAATACAATATCATCTGCAAAAAGTATACACGATGGTACATCATCCTAAATATTATTCAAAAAAATAACACTGTTAAATTCAATTTTAATTCATTAAAATCAATACTATTTCATTTTTGTTAAAAAAACATTTGACAACCCATATTATCCTTTATAAATTGTACTTTAAAAAAATACACAAAACACAATTTATTAAAATTGAATTTGACAGTGATCGGTGATATCTTCCCAACTATCAACTCCTTACATATAACATTGTCATAATTTGTTGATTTGGTGAATTTATACTTTAATTTGATTTTTTAATAGTTTTAATTAATTTGATCATATGAATTATTAAAAAAGAAAGAATAAATGCGAAGAACTTAACAATATAAGTCTAATACAAAATGTGTAATTCGGTTCAGTTTGATTCTGACCTATAAGATTTGAGCTTACGGGTGGGACGTGATTTTAATTTTTTTAAATAAGCCTGGCCCGTACAAACTCGTTGATTAGTCAAAATTTGAAAAATCCATTAATATATGGGGACGTGAACATAATAATTATGAGCTAGATCAGTCCGACCCATCCAATTGATGACCTTAGTCATGTCCAGTCAAAAAAATTGTTTCTTTGGTCCAACTTGTCTCATGTTGAGATCAAAATTGAATTGTCCAGTTTGGCCCATGGGGTCCATTTTTTGGTCTTATTTCGATAATCTGAACCGTTAAATGTGTAGAACTTGCCGAGTACTATATCCCTGCAAAAAAATCACGTTAATTGGATATTGATAACTATTTGATTGAATCAGATTTGTATAAAAAAAATAGAGGGTGCAAAAATAAACGGTTAATAAAAATCTGATTTGATCAAATAGCTATCGATATTCGATTAACGTGATTATTTGCACGGATATAATACTCGACAAGTTCTACACATTGAACGGTTTGAATTATCGAAACAATGTCCAAAAATAAGTCCTATAAATTGAACTGAACGGTCTAATCTTAATCTTAATATTAGACAAACTCGACTCTTTTTTTTTTTTTTAGGCCATACTAACCAAGGAAGCAACCTCAAAACTTCCACACGCAACGCAGCTACACCCTGAGCACGCATCAGAAAATTCTCAAATGTCATCAGCACATTGAAAAAATGTTGGAATAAAACAAAATAAAATAAGAGGCATTTATTGATAAATCTTATATTCATGATTTATGAATGTTCTTATGAATCTGTAAATCTTATTTTACATTAAAATTTCCCTAGTGAAAAATATCCACATTTGTAAACGTAATAAAACAATAACATACATATTATAATGATCTTCTATTATTACATTTTAAGAATGACATATTTGACAAAAGTTTAATAAGATAATAGTGCATAAATATCTCATTGTCACATTTTAAGAACAATGACACATTTGTCAAAAATTTAATAAGATAATAGTGCACACATTAGAATGATGTCGCATTGTCACATATTAAGAATGACACATTTGACAAAAATTTAATAAGATAATAGTATACAAATGAAACATATCCACATTTGGAATCTCCAGAAAATATAGTGAAAATACCTCAGGATGTACCTTTTCAAAGTCAATGAGACTTAGGCCTCGTTTGGGAACAAGTTTTTTTAGTATTTTTTTGACTTTTTGGTTAAAATATGATGTAAAAAAAAAATAGTATGTTTAGGATGACTTTTTATTTTTTACGAAAAAATGTGCAAAAAGTAAAAAAAAAAAAAATCTTTGATTTTTTAGTATAAATTGTTGATTTTTTGATTTTTTAATTTTTTTAATATGTTTTAACTTTTAAGCTAAAAAGTGATTTTTCTAAACGAGGTCTTAATAATTTACAAGAAAATTTAAGAAACTTTCTGATTCATAAATTTTTGTAGGATGAGACTTCTAGATAAATTTAATGGACAATTTGATACTAATAAATTAAATTCAAATTGAAAATTTCAACAAGTTGGTAAAAATTCTTGGTACTTAATGAAAGAAGAATATTTGGAATATATTCCTACGAATAACCGAGGATTATCCAATGTTCCTATATACATAAAACTACTAGGGATTATCAATAATTTAATATTTTTGAATATATTTTTTGAGTATAAAATTGAAATCTAGAATGGCGCAATAGAATTCTGCAATGTGTATGGACAAGGCCCATTCGATGCATTGACTTTGAAAATTTCACTCATGGCATGCCCCATATAATCCAAAACTTAGGTTTGATCTAGTACAGAGAGATCATGTGATGGAAAATTTTGGCCGTCTTAAAATCGTGATTCCATTCCTATATTTTAAAATTTTGTTTGATTATAATTTTTAAAATATGATTTCAAATTATATTTTAAAATATATTTGGAAAACATGTTTGGTTACAAAGAGTTTTTCAGGGAGTTTTTGAAATTTGAATTTTGAAAAGAGCGATTTTAGTCTACACAGTCATTCTCTCAAACGTCTAATTAGTTGATTAGAACAGTAAATTTTTTTTTCTTCAATTGCCATATGTTATTTGAAAAAAAATTTTATATTTGTTTTGATATTTTTTAAATATAGGAATTAGTTTTTTAGACCAAAATGATAAATTATTTGGCCATTTATTTAAAATTAACAAAAAAAATTAATCTGTCACAATAATTTTTAAAAAATAAAAATATATTTTTTTGAATTGAATTTTAAAAAGAGTTTGGTTATAAGTTTTGAATGGAATTTTCAATAGAGTTTTGAATTATATGTTTAGTTATGAGTTATAAGTTTTTGAATTAAGTTTTGAATTTTAAAACTAACAACTAAATAACTTTTTTCAAACTCAACACTCAATTTAAAATTCAATTCAAAACTTATGACCAAACAAATTTTTTCTTTTCAAATCATAATTTTAAAACTCACAAACTCAAAATATAATTCTATACTCAAATCATAATTTTAAACCCAAACCAAACGCTACTATAATTTATAATAACACATGCCTATAATTAAAGTCATTTTGGGTCATAGTAAGGCAGATGGTTGTTATAATGTGGTGTTTTAAGAAGTTAGTAAAAAGTTAACTTTTTAATTTTTTAAATTTTTTGGTGACTTTTTTGGCTAAAAAAACTAAAAATCCTAAAAACTATTTTTTTTTTTTGTGGGTTCCCAAAAGAACCCAATGTATCCTACAAAAAGATACTAATGCTATGTTTGGTTTGAGGATTTAGGGAGGAATTTGGAAAGAGAAAGAGAAAATGTGTATGAAACTATGTGAAATATAGACATGTTTTATTTACATTTCACCAACCTTTTCTATTTTCTTTTCAAATTCCTCCCCAAATCCCTCAACCAAACACAACATAATTGAAAGATTCCACTTATAACGTGATTCTGTGATCATTTTATAAAAAGTTGGTACATAATTATTTTATTTAAAATATATAATTAAAATGATATGTCAGGCCTGGAGATTTCTTAATTTTATTCATAATGATATGATATAATACGTGTTATTTCATACACTTAAAACTCGTTCGGAAACTTGATTTAGCTCTGGTTTGGCTATCATTTTGGGGTTAAAAAAGTACAAAATGACAAAATAAGTTAATAAGACAAAATATCACATTCAACCCATAATCATTATACTTTTTCTCCCACAAAAGTTAAAAAAGTCAAAAAATCCAAACTAAACGAGGCTAAAAAACTCAGACTAAAAAAGTTCAAATACAAAAAAGTTGGCTATATTAGCCAATGCCAAACAAAGCTTTATTTAGCAACTTTTTGACATTTTGATATTTTTATAAAATGAATTTTTTTTTTTTGTTTGAGATAGTTCTTTTTTTTCTTGTTGAATAGATGGTTGTAAAGAAAAAAGTATTAATTAATTTGCATGTAGAATGATATTTTGACTTTTTTTTTTTAAAAAAAAATTTTTTAGTCGAAAAGCTTCATTCCAAACAACCATTATCATAGGGCTCAATTTTCTTGCTACATTGTTGTTAGGGTGGAAAATGAATAGAATTATTTGTGAACAGACTCGAATTTTGCTTGGTAATTACTCATTCAAACTCAGTTTGTTAAATTTTTATTGCGTTTAAATTCGAACTTATTAAAATTTAAATAAATCAATCCAAACATACTAAAGTTCAACTCGTTAGTTTGGTTCGTTGTTTAACATTTATTTAAATAATAGAATAAATATATTATTCATATATTAAATAATGTAAAAATATGTATAAAAAATATGATAAATATGTTATTTATATATTTAAATAATATAAATGTAAATAATAATTAAATTTATTTATATGTAAATAATAGCTAATTATAAATAATACATTTATAGAATAGTAGTGATAAATATTATTATTTTGATAAAATGTTAACTTTTTTTTAGTATGTTTATATATATATATTAGTGGGTGACACACGCAATGCGTGTGCAATTCAGAGAAGTAAGTATAAAAACAAATGATAAAGAAATTAATATTATAATATGTGTGAGGCCCCTAACTGTAACAACCCCATCGCGTAATACTTTATATTTAATTAATGACGGAGATTTGAATTTTATGGCCTACTATTCTGATTTAATTTGGGAATTATGAAAATTATGGAGACTGATTTGTATACGATTTTATGAGAGATTTATTTTGGAATTAGAACTTGAAAGCCTAAATGGTTCAAGAAAGAATAATTAATGAGTTGCCTTCTTTTAATTTCGAGTACCGGACCATATGGGGGTTTAATTAAATATTCAGTTTAGATTTGTAAAATTGAGATTTGATTAATTGGGTCCGAATTGGATTTGATTACGTTATGAGGAGTGGAAATCAAGGTTATTGTGGATTAAATTTATTTATGAGATATTTAATCTGAGTATATAATTTATTACCGGAGATCTTGAGCTGAACTAAAATTGAGGGCCTTACTGATATGAGAAATCATAATTGATAATGAGAATAAGCTTAATTTGATATTTAGAGCCTTTTGGGAGTTTGATTAAAAATCTGATTCGGATGGATAAATTTAAATATAATTAATTGGGCTATAATGGAAGTCAAATTAGGTTAATTAAATTATGTGTGACTTATGATTAGTCATGAATTTATGTTGTTAATGTGGAATTGCACGTTTAAGGATGTGCATATTAAGGATTTGAAGTTGTATCTATCGGTTATAAGAAAATCTGTTGAAATTGTGACCTTTGGACTGAAAATTGAAAGCTTTAGAAGCGCGATAAACTGAAACCAACCACATAGTTTTGATCAGCATGATTTTTAGAGTCATTTGAGAAGTTTAATTGAAAATTGATTTCGTTTGATTCATAAGGGTGCGTTTGGCTCTCTCTAATTGTGATAAGCTTATATATATATATATATATATGATATATGAGTTGAACTCATCACTTTTGAGCCCAAAAATATCTTAGGGAGAGGGAGAGAGAGAGAGAGAGAGAGAAAACTTAAACAGAAGAAGAGTGAAAGTGTAGGAATGAAAGAGGAAATCCAAGATTTAGCTTGAATTCACCATGATTATGCAAGAACAAGCGGTGTTAAAGGCTTAAGGTAAGATTTCCCTTCTCAATACTTGAAGATCATAAGCTAAAGAGTGAGTTTCATGGGTTATATATGATTATATGTATGTGTTTTGTTTCATCAAGCAAGAAGATGTTGAATCTTTGTACATAGCATGAATTTATGTTCACAACTTGAATTCTTGTAAGAGTTTTATGGTTCTTAAAGAGGCTAAAGAGGATTTCATCATGTAAGTGAGCTTGGAACTCTCAACCATGTATACTTTATGATTTTGTGTTTTGATTTTCAACCTTGTTCTTGAAAATGGGAAATTGAGTATTATTTTGGAATTATGATTTTTGATGGAAGCTAAGGATGTGAAATTTAGCATGTGTTAAAGAGTTTTGGGCTTTGATTTACATGAAATTGAAGTTTAATTTTGAAAATGAGGGGTTCCAGGTCAAGAAGCCATTTTCGGACTGATTTTTACCCAGTCCCGCACGTGCCCTGAGATTTCCCGCACGTGCGGCCAATAGTGTACCCCACAAAGTTACATTATGAAATAAAAGCACGTGCCCCTGCACATGCCCTGGATCTCCCGCACGTGTGGATTTGGTCTTGCACATGCGACACTTCCCTATTTCAGTTCAACTTTAAATAAGTATATCTCTCTCATCTGAACTCCGTTTTAAGTGATTCTTGAGCCTAAATTCAAGCCCCGGAAGTCTAGTTTCCAATGGTGGTGGTCTCACATCCAAATTCTAAGTACACAAATAGATATTCTCAAATTAGTGAAGGTTGTTCACTTTCTATGTACCAGTTTCATGCTATTTCTTCTTCTAACCCAGTTTCCTTTCGTTTCCTCCTATTTTCCTAGACACAGATTATGACCTATTGTGGACTAATGAGTTTAGAGCCAATATAACTAATTGATTAAAGAGCAAAGAAAGAGATCAGTTATATTCATATGTTGTGTTATGTAATTGTGGTTGTAAGTCAAGACGAGAACATCGTCCAACTGCTATCAGAAGCCCGTCACTGTGAATAATAGTATAGTAAAACTCAGGAACCATCCTAAAACCCTAATAATAATTAAATTAATTTTCTAAGTATATTTTCCATACAAGAAACCCTTGGTTTCCGGTTCTCAGTACAATTTGCCATTTAATTCAAAACCGAGAAACTTTAACCGAATTAAATTTTCACACCTTAAATAAATTAAACACACTCACACACTAGCATTTTTGCACATCAAACACACTCATGCACTACACATTTCAGCTGAGGGAGAGAAAAATAAAGGAAGAGAGCTTTGGTGATAGAGGAAAGAAAAAAGTGAAGAATTGTGCAAACACTTCACTAGACAATCAAGTAAGCTACAACACAACACTCTGTTTTATTTTCCTTTTTCAAATACAAGTTATTAGAGATTTTATATAATATTTTCAGATGTGTTTTAATGGTGTTCATGTGTTCAAAGTGGATGTATTGGGCTTCAATCATTCTTCGACTCATATTTCTTCTTAATAGATGCAAAACTACATTTTCTTCCCATGTCTCACATTTTTTTAAAAGCATGCCATCACTCTAAAAATTTGAGTTATTGATACATTATTTAGTATATTTTCATCACAAAAGAAGTGGAAAATTTCCCTTAGTTGGCCTATTTTCTCACAAATCTTCTTATTTTGAGTATTGTGCATGAAAAATCTATTTTACAGCCAACTTTCGAAAATTTTAGGAAAATTTAGAAATATATTTTGGACCTTAGTTTTACTTCAAAATCTTCCTTAAAGAGTTATCTTTCTAGTAAAATTGGTTTCATTGAAAAAGAGTGAGCGGTTTGAAAGAAAATCCGATTTTTGTAACAGTCGACGAATCTGGACAGCGCTGGAGTATTTCTTAAATAACTAAAAATCTAGAAAATCTATTCCATTTTTGAAACATGTTCTGAAAACTAGATTAAATTTTTTACGAACCATAGGAAGGCTGAGTTCGGGAAAAATCTGAAATAGCCCTTTTGATTTTAATCTTTAATTGGTACTAATCTAGAAATTTAGTTTTGCATGGGTGTTTTATGCTCTTGTGTTCATGAATATGCTTATTAATACATGATCATGTCTTGGTATGATATTGAATGTATTATGGTTATGTTCCTTATCTTCTTCAATTGATGATGCTTATACTTATATGGATATTATTATCTTGTTAAGTTATTCTAACTTTAATTTAAGACATCTAACTCAACGGAAACCTTAATTGGGGTGGTATTGGGTTTTCGATCACTTGAATAATGAAGAGATGATAATGTGTTATGTATGGATTGATGGGATGTGCCCCTTAATTGAAGGTTAAGTCTTGCACAAGTGGTTATCGCGTAAACCCTAGAATGGAACGGACGTATTCGGACTTTTTGCGATGGTTTGATTGGTGAGATAAGGTTGGGTCTAGATAGGACATTCAGGAGGATAAAACTTTTTTTGGAAGGATAATGTTGGATTTAGGGTGATAAAACCTTTTTCTTTTCGCCGTCCCTTTTGAGGCCCTATAGGTGGCGCTACGCGGTATATAACTATTTGTAGGCATCCGAGGTAAGTTTTGCAACAAAGCAGCAAAATAGAGAGTTTCGAATAGTCCGGTGTCCAATTCTTGTGGTTGGGAGGATGATATCTCTTTGGGAGATTTCTAGAATACTAACAACTAACCATATAATCTGTGCTATAAATTTAAATGACATGTTCATTTTCTCTATTATTGAAATTGTTGTTATTGACTTGAATATCATGCTTCACTACTTGCTTGTTATAAATATGATGGTGTATTGGATTGGGAAAAAGGGATGGGGTGTGTGTGCGTTTACTGGGCATTCAAAACTCATGGCGTTTCATGCCAGGTATTGAAGACTATTAGATTAGTCGAAGGCAAAACTGAAGTATTTGAGGACGTACGGCTACCCTAGGAGGATTAGAAACTAGTTTGTAAACGTGTTTTGAGCTTGTGAGTGATAGATCCCATATTGTATTTACGACTTGATTTTGTAATTATTATATATCTATACATATCTTTTATATTACCTTTTTTATTTATTTATTTTATCGTCGACTCATGTAAATTTTGTGTTAATATCTTGTTAAGATCTGTCAAAAGAGTAACTTTGCTATCTAAGGAGATTGGATTTTGAAGGGAGGCTAGATTGATTTCTCTAATCTTTCCTGGAATCTTACTTGGTTATTGACCAAAGGACTCATTGGTGACATTCTCTAACTCATAATCTTAGATAAACCCTATATTTAATTGTTAATATATCCTCTAATGTTCCCGATTTTTGGGACGTCACAATATGTATGTTATCTAAATGGTAAGAGTGTACTTAATGAAACCCAAGGTCTTGGATTCAAATCTTGCTCACGCCTTTGAATAATATTTTTTTATTATTTTAGGATAGGAAAATTTGCCACGTGACAGAAGAAGAAGCCATCACACTATTAGACACCAAATCATGTGTTCACATATATAATAGTACTAGCATAATTACCCGTGCTATGCACGGGTATAAATAAATAATCAAAAACTAATTTTTGAAATTAAATAATAATTTAAAAAATTTATCTAGAATATTTAGTAAAAATAATTTAGAATCAATTAAATTTTATTCATTCTTATCACAATTACATATAAGAGAATTTTTTTTAAAAAAAATTTCTTATGTCATTAATTGTGTGCTCTAAGTTCTTAATAACAAATACATGTCATAATTTAATTGGTAAAAATTAAAAAATAAATCACAAAAATTATATTTATGATAAAATATAAATACATTTCATCTTATGAGTTTCATAAATTTAATTTATCATATGATAGTGGTAAATTACATTTGTCAATATATTAATTTTTTCATATTTTGTAAAGTCTAAAAATTTGTCTAACATCAAAATTATAATTTATCTTATGTTACAAGATATACGTAAAAATATATTAGAATTCACTTGTGATGTCAAATTTAGACTTAACATTAGATTTACACTAACTTATCCTTCACATAATCATTAAAAATTATCTTTGTCTATTCCCAAATTATATGAATCATTTGACGTATTTATATATTAAATTAGTAAATGAATATTTGTGAGTATTTTTTATAATAATTAAAAAATTTGAACTTAGTTTAAAAAAGCTATATATTTATGTTTAAAACAATTAAATGAATAGTTATATATATTTATGGATGAAAAAAATATATAAGATAGAGTCACCATAAATTGTAGGTCATATTCTAGTCCTAATAAATTTAAATTTTATCATAACTTATCAATTCGTGATTGATATGAGCTAATTTGGGGGGTTTTAATATTTGATTAAACACTAAAAAGTAGCTAAGAAAATTTAGTTCAGGTCGATTTTTTGGTCAATAATTCTTGATTTAAGCCTAGTTCTTGGAGAATCGTTTAGTTCATGTCCAATTCATGAGTTAGTAGACCCATCTATTTATTTAATTTTAAAAAAAAATTTATAACAAAAATAGAAAATATGTACATATTTGTTTGGTATATTTATTAAGAATTTTAAAATTAATTAAGAAATTATGTGGTTATTCTTAAAAGAATAAATTATATTGGTAGTCCTTATATTTTAACTCTTGTGTTATTTTTGTCCTTGCAATTTTGATTTGCTCGATTTTGATCTTGAATTTATAATTTTGTCTCAATTTAGTCCAATTGTTATAATTGTTAGTGTTTTTTTTTTTATTTTTTTTATTTTTATTATTGAAAGTACACACATGAGTAACATTTGTTATAATTTTATAGACAAAATTACAAATTTGTTCAACTCAATAAGTTAATGTCAACTAACTCAATAATTATTTTCTTTTAAAAACCTTAACCGACATTATCAATTGGACTAAATTGATACAAAATCGAAAATTAATGGTCAAAATCAAACTAATTAAAATTACAAAGACTAAATTGACACAAGAGACAAAATGCGAGAATTATTGATATAATTTACCCTTCTTAAAATATGTCTAATATTGATTGTATCAATATTAAGATATATTTATATCTAAAAAACTATTTAAGACCAAATCGGGCTAGAACTGGAATAAAAAATTGGTGACTTATTAAAAATATTTAATAATTATAAATTTAAATTTGATCAATTTTTTTATTTAATTTTTTTCATAATAGAATTAGGTTGTTTGATAATTATAATTTATAGTTCCAATTTTTGTTTGTATTTTTTTAAAAATATTTTAAAAATATATATAATTATAATTTCTTTTGGACTTTCCTTTTCAATCTCAAATTAGTAATAATTTGAATTATATATAATTTATTTTTGACTTCTCATCTACAAAAACTAACAATGAACATAAATTGTTTTTTGAACATTATAAAAAATAAATAAAGAAATATATTATCAATAATAATAATAACAACAAAATATATTTTTATTTATCATGTGACATCTCACAACTACATTGATAATAGAGATTAATATTAAAACTCATTACAATAATACAGTAATAATATATTAGATGATAAATAACATGTGATCATAATAATTTTTTTTTATAGTTATACAAAAATACTCAAAATGATATATAAAAAAATAATATATGATCCATATTCAATTTTTATATAGTAAAATTCACACTTAATCTGAACCACACATTAGTTTTTAAAATCAATTCATCAACCAAACTATCTACTATTCTTTTAAATAATATTCACCTTTTCAAAACTCACCAAAACAATACTTTGACCGAACTCATCATTATCCTTGTTGTTGCCATACTCACCACCTCCACTAACCACTATGCAACTTCAGTATAGTTTTTTATCTTTGCAAATTTAAAATGTGACGGCCGGGTGTATGATTCGCTCCTTATCCTTTTGTTTTCTTTGGGTTTGAATTATCCAGAAGTTTTGTTCTCAAACAAATTATTGTTCTCGTTTATTTGGTTTCGAATTTCACCTGTTTCGGAGAGTGAGAGGTCAGGTCCAAAGTGCCTAAAATGGAGCTGAGAAAATTCTGGGCAGCTGGGCCAGGGTTGCACGTGCGGGGCCTTGGGCCACACGTACGGGGTGGGGCCGCATATACGGGGAATGAGGCCACACGTGCGGGGTAGGGCGAGCTGTAGAAGGTTGCACACTGCCTAAAAGGCAGGTGCAGAGTGAAGGGCGGGAAAGGACCACCGCACGTGCAGAGGTGAAGGCCGCACATGCGGAGGAGGCACTCCGCACGTGCGGGAGAGGGCGTCGCACGTGCGGCATTCTGGGCAGTCCAAGAGCTCTGTTTTTTCTTTCTTTTGGGGCTGAATGTATCTCATTTTTTTTACATCCCTCTCTCTCTAAAAACACTTTTGCTCCTCCTTATCTCTAAAAACCCTCATCAAACACTAAGAATCTTTGATTTCTTGCAATCCATTGGGTCTAGATTCATCATCTCTCACAAATCTTGGAGATCAAAGCTTGGGCTCCTTTTGGTGTAATGGAAATCGAAGAATCTCTCATCTTGGCTCTAGTGTTTCACCTCTTTTCTTCATCAAACCTTGAGGTAGGGTTTTCTTTTTGTTATATATATATTTTTGCAAGTTTGATTGACTCTGAGAGCTCATCTTTGTCCATTTCAAAAAATGGGTTTATGGCTCAAGAAATTGTTAGTTTTGTAGAAGAAATTTATCCTTTGTTTTTCTTTTAGATTTTCTTTAAATGATGAGCCACGTGGGTTGAGATTGAGGTATATAGTGAGGTTTTTGAAAAAAGATGAGGAGATGTTGGGATTTTGTGAAAACCTAGAAATTTGGAGATTTCTTAAATGAAAAAGGATGCAGGCTCATGCTTGATATTATATATAGATCTAAATGTTTATATATATATATATATATTGTTGTGTGCCAAGATAAGTAAAGAAAATGGGAAATATCTTGTTTTTATACAAATATTTATATACGTATTGATGGAGAACTTCTTAACATATGAAAATTGTTGAGATTGGAAAATTGATATTTCTATATCGCTATGGCTTTGAAATGATTAAAATGTTCGAAGTGCATGAATTGTGGTTATATTGTCACATATGGGGAAAAAAATGATGGTAAACTTTTGGCTATTTGTTGGAATGGCATGGAAGGGAGAAAACAGAAGTTTTGAATCTTTACGGCACATTTGTTGTAGCTAAGATCAAAGTAGAGAAACATGAAGTAGTATGGATAAGTGTTGCATTGGCATTTCTAAAATCTTGCATGTCATGAACATTGGATTGAGAATTTGAAACTTTCATTGAGAATTAAATCATGGTAATGCTATGGGGTAAATACGTTGGTAAGTCCAGATAGGAGGTGTAGATGAAATTGATAAGTTGGCCTGAGTGTCCGGGGTGAAAGACCGAAAACATGTGCGGAGGAGGTACCACTTCCCTTTCGGTTAGCAAAGGGTAAAGTGGGGTTATTGGTAGTGCTTGTTGAGCCTGCTTGCAAACACTAACCTAGGGATTACCTTAGTCGTATTTACCGCCCTTATTGATTAAAATTGGAAGTTTTGGAATTATTAAACTTGCAACTGTTGTTGACACATGGTGATTTTCGAGAAGAGCATGAAATGAAATTTTCTTTAAAGTGGCATTGCATGGCATTCGCATTTGCATCTAACATTGGAAATATTGCATAAATGTATATACTTTGTTAAGGATTCTCTACTGGACTTTATGTCACCCCTATGGGATTTTGGTGTAGGAAAGGACGTGGTAAACCCGCCAATTCAGGGCGTGGGAGTTTCTGTTGAGAGCACAAGGCTCTTTGTTGTGAATGTAAATTTTTGTAAGCTAAGGGCTAATCATGTATGGGTCCGAGAGACCATTTTGTGTAACCGGGCCTATTCCTTGGAACTTGTAGGCCCTTGAGGACATTTATTTGTTTTGATTCGATGATTTTACATGCTATAGATTCATGTACTAGTTTTCAATGAATGTATAACCGCATGTGAGATCACTTTTGTATAAACATTCGAGTTATGTAATGTCGGATATATTTTCGGCAATCTCTTTTGATGCTAGGTTTATTATTCTGTTCAAATGGTATGTATATTTTGAGGCGTTACAACTTGGTATCAGAGCTACCGGATTTGAACACTTGGGGCTCGCGGGAATTGGTTGTTTTGCCACAATGGGTTCATTTCGCATGAGTAGGAAATGTTTTGTTTTTCGTGATTACGTGATAACATACTTATGTGACTATACAGGTATGGGATTGGACTTTTAGGATGTTATTTGAGCCTATCAAATTCCTTGAGGTCTTATTAGAAGGGTATCTAATCAATACTCGTTCTACTAAGAATTCTTATTGTTTCGTGGGACGAATCTCATCATAAAAGGATAATCCGTATGTGCTTACGTGACTAAGTGCTTATGTGGAGTGAATTGAATTGGTTGTGTGGTAGACTATATATAATTGTTGTAGTTTAATGTGTGAGGCAAGTTGCGAGCACATTTGGAATTATGTGCTAAATTATCTATCTTGTTTCTTAATTAGGATGTCAGGAAGGGGTCAAACCCATGGTGGTAGAGATGGAAGGCGTGGTAGGGGTTGTCGAGGTGTGCATGAAGTATTGGTCCAAGGGGTTTTGGTGCAAGAGAAGGGGTTGGGCCAAGCTAACATGGCTGAGCAAGTGGGGCAAGCGGAAGTTCCGGGGTAAGCGGGTCAAGCCGCAATGGGGGCCTTAGCCCGAGAAATGGCGGGGGCCTTGAGAGAGTCTATGAATATCCTAAGGGTGGAAAACCAAGCTAGGGAGAACGCCGTAGAGACAAGGGCGAGTTTCCTCATGAGGGAGTTTTTGCGGGCCAAACTAGATGAGTTCCATGGTGGCCCCGAGCCTAAGAAAGTGGATGAATGGATCGAACAAATAGTGAAGACATTTGAGATGCTTCACATCGAAGACAGTGAGCTTAGAGTGACTCTTGTGAGTTACTATCTTAAAGGGGATGCGCGCCAATGGTGGAAGTATGCCAAGCGCCGAATAGAACCGACATGGGAAGCATTTGTGGTGGCCTTTCAAGACAAGTATCTACCTCCCACTGCTAGGGAGAGGTTGAAGAAGGAGTTCCAAGACCTTAAGCAACTTAACATGTCCGTGGCCGAGTTCGAAGCGGCCTTCTCTAGTCTGTCCCAATTTGCGCCGGAGTTGGTAACGACGGAGGAGCGCCGTTGCATTGAGTTCGAAAAGAAGTTGAGACCTAAGATCTTGTTCAAGGTTGCCGGGAACATGATTCGAAATTATGACCGTCTTATGGAGGCAGCCGTGCATGTGGAGATTACCGTAGAGGCCGAAGAGGAGAGACTTCGGAGTTTGAAGTCTATGGGCCAAGGGTCACAGGGAGACTATAGGCCCAACAAGAAGAGTAGAAACACTTTTTCGTCCCAGTCCCAGCCGCAACAGTCTAGATCCACTTTCCCCTTGCCTAGTGTGGGCCCGGGGAAGAGTACACCAAGTGGGTTTTCTTGCTTCAAGTGTGGCCAACTGGGTCACAAGGCCTTTGCATGTCCACAGAAGGGAGGATGACATCAAATGTTGCCACCACCACCACCTAACCGATCTCAGAGTTAGTCTTAGAGTAAAGGGCAAGGGCCTACTTGTTATCAGTGTGGTCAATGTTAGGACACATGAAGAGAGCTTGCCCACAGTTGGGAGGCGCATCTGGCGCATCAGGGTCGAGGGAGACTTAGAGCCACCAGTAGGCTCACTCGGTTCAGACTTTGCGAGCTAATCAGGGAGCCGCTTCGGCTTGGTCAGTGTAGCAGGCCTATGCTCCAAGAGATGAGCAGGTTGATCAAAGGCCACAAGGGCGCATGTATACTATTACCACGCTAGAGTAGTTGCCGAGATCCTCAGTTGTGAGAGGTATTTTTGTTGTGTGTAATTCTTTGGCTAGTGTGTTGATAGATACGGGTGCATCTCATTCATTCATATTTGTTGCATTTACGTTTACATTGGGGTTAGAAGTGGCAAGGTTAGCGTCTTCGCTCAGAGTTGAGTCACCGGTCGGGGGTACAGTTGACCTAGATCGAGGGTGTCGTGGTTATGAGATAGAGGTTGCTGGGCGTCGACTCCCGTTTGCCTTTATGTTACTGGACATGTCAAGTTTTGATGTTATCCTAGGCATGGATTCATAAACCCTCGTATTGAGCAGTGATTGATTATTTTCATCAGAGGATCACAGTGTGCACCTCGAGTGGTGATTGTTTTTATTTTCTGGGAGACAGGGTTGATCGGTTCTTATCGCCAGTATTTGACCCTCGTAGTAGAAACGAGCTTAGTGGCCTTTTTGCTACTCTCTTGGATAGTAAGAGTGACGGGACTCGTGTTGAGTTGCCAAGGGTAGTTTACAAATGCCCGGACGTGTTTCTCGAGGACCTTACTAGTTTGCCACCCCACCGGGAGGTCGAGTTCACTATTGACTTAGTGCTTGGAACAACACCAATTTCCATGGAGCTGTATAGATTTGCACCCCGCGGAGTTGAATGAGTTGAAGATTCAACTCCAAGAACTTTTAGACAAGGGTTTCATTCACCCTGGTACATTGCCTTGGGGAGCGCCGACTCTCTTTGCGAAGAAGAAGGATGGGTCGTTGCTGTTGTGTATCGATTACCGCAAGTTAAATCGATTTACTGTCAAGAACAAATACCCTTTACCCAGAATAGATTACTTATTTGACCAACTTAGAGGGTCTTGTTGCTTCTCGAAGATAGACTTAAGATCGAGGTACCACCAGTTGAGAGTCCGGGAGGAGGACATCCAGAAAACGGCCTTTCGTACGCGTTATGGCCACTATGAGTTCCTTGTAATGCCATTTGGGTTGACTAATGCGCCGGCTTCCTTTATGGATTTGATGAACCAAATTTTTAGAGAATATTTGGACCATTTTGTGGTTGTCTTTGTGGATGACATCCTAATTTATTCGACTTCCAAGGAGGAACACGAGGCTCACTTGAGGGTTAGGAAGCATAAATTGTATGCCAAATTTGAGAATTGTGAGTTTTGGCTCACCAAGGTGAAGTTTTTGGGCCATGTAGTGTCAATAGAGGGGGTAACTGTAGATTCTTCAAAAATAGACTCTGTACAAGATTAGGAGCAACTTAAAAATATTTTGAAATCCGGAGTTTCTTGAGGTTGGCGGGGTACTATCGATGTTTTATGAGGGACTTCTCTAGACTAGCCGCGCCTTTGACTAGATTGACTAGGAAAGGGGTTAAGTTTGTGTGGAGCGAGGCTTGTGAAAAGTCATTCCAAGAGCTTAAAACTAGATTGACTACTATACCGGTGTTGATAATTCCAGAAAGAGGTTTGGGCTATACCGTCTATTGTGATGTGTCTCAGGATGGGCTTGGTTGTATTTTGATACAAGGGGGAAAGGTGGTAGCTTACGGTTCACGGCAATTGAAAACTCATGAGAAGAATTACCCTACCCACGATTTGGAGTTAGCCGCAGTAGTGTTTGCCTTGAAGATTTTGAGGCATTACTTGTATGGCGAGAAGTTTGAGGTTTTCTTCGATCATAAGAGTCTAAATATTTGTTTTCCCAAAAAGACTTGAATTTACGTCAACGGAGGTGAATGGAGTTTTTGGAGGATTATGACTTCGAGTTACACTATCATCCAGGAAAGGCCAATGTAATGGCCAACGCCTTAAGTCGGAAATTTGTGAGTAGTTTGGCGAGTGTGGCCATTCGGGAGTGGGTTATGTTGGGTAAGATCGGCAAGTTTGAATTGCACTTGGGTGAGTCTGAAGAGGGTGCAACATTGTTTACTTTGAGTGCTCAACCTACCTTGATTAGTAAAGTTATAGAGGCACAACGAGGGGATTGTGAAGCGGAGTTAATCCGTGATAGAATCTCCAACAGGAAGGAAGAGAAGGGTTTGAACATCCACTCGGATCAGAGTGTGCGTTATCTAGACCATTTGTTTGTACCTGAGTCTCGTAGAGAGGGGGTGCTTCAGGAGTTCCATCACTCAAGCTTTGTGGTATATCCGGGAGGCACAAAAATGTATTGTGACCTTAGCCGTCAATTTTGATGGAGGGGTATGAAGCGGGATGTCGCATCCTTCGTGTCTAAGTGCCTTACTTGTCAGCAAGTGAAGACCGAGCACCAAAGACCAACGGGTTTGTTACAACCCTTACTGATAGCCGAGTGGAAATGGGAGCTTGTTACCATGGATTTCGTAGTTGGGCTTCCTAGAACACAGCGGGGCAATGATGCCATTTGGGTGATTGTTGATAGGTTGACTAAGTCTACGCATTTCATTCCGATACGTACTAGCGATTCAGTTGAGCATTTGGCAGAGTTGTACGTTAGGGAGATAGTTCGACTTCATGGGGTCCCAGTAATCATTGTGTCGAATAGGGATCCTCGTTTTACAGCTTGGTTGTGGCAAAGCCTTCAAGAGGCATTAGGGACTAAGTTGACTTTTAGCACCGCTTATCACCCGCAAACCGATGGGCAGTTAGAACGCACCATTCAGATTTTGGAGGACATGCTTAGAGCTTGTGTCCTAGATTTCAAGGGGTCTTGGGAGAGGCATTTACCGTTGATTGAGTTTGCCTACAACAATAGTTATCAAGCTAGTATCGAGATGGCACCGTTTGAGGCCTTGTATGGCCGACCTTGTAGATCACCAGTTTGTTGGGCCGAGGTGGGGGATGCACCGTTGTTGGGTCCTGAAATTGTTAGGGAGACAATTGAGAAAGTTGCTCTTATTCGGAAAAGGTTAGCTACAGCCCAAAGCCGACAGAAAAGTTATGCCGATAAGAGGAGACGACCTTTATCTTTCGACGTGGGTGACCATGTTTTCCTTAAGATCTCACTTATGCGGGGTTTGATGAGGTTCGGTAAAAGTGGAAAGTTGTCTCCGAGGTTTATTGGGCCTTTCGAAATATTGGAGAGAATTGGAGAAGTGGCATACCGGTTAGCCTTACCGCCACAAATTTCGGGGGTTCACAATGTGTTTCATGTGCCAATGCTTAGGAAGTATGAACCCGACCCTTCTCATGTGCTAGATTGGGTTGATTTGAAGGTAGACGAGGATGCCTCTTATGAAGAGCGATCGGTTCAAATATTAGATACCCGAGAGCAAATGTTACGGGGTAAGATTGTACTGTTAGTGAAAGTGTTGTGGAGGTACCATGGGGTGGAGGAGGCAACTTGGGAACGGGAAGCGGAGGTCCGCTCCAATTATCCGGATTTGTTTGAAAATGCTTAGTTGTCTTGATTTGCAATGTTCCCTAGCGTTGAAGGGAAAAAGTGTTAAATTGATTGATTACACGTTGTTATATGTATTGTTAATCTAAGCATGGGATTGCGAAGGAATGATATTTTGTTAAAAATGTTTTATTTTGAATGCCTAATATAAGCAATTGTAGTTTTGATGGAATGATGACGATGAAAATGGTGGATGTTGATTGCGCATTGATGTTGCAACTTGAAAATGTTGTTAGTGTGGTCATAATTGCTAGAGCCCTTTTGTTTGGTTGGTTTGTTTAAATTTCGGGGATGAAAGTTCTTATGGTGGGGAGGTTGTGACGACCGAGTGTATGATTCGCTCTTTATCCTTTTGTTTTCTTTGGGTTTGAAGTGTCCGGAAGTTTTGTTCTCAAACAAATTCTTGTTCTCGTTTATTTGGTTTTGAATTTCACCTGTTCCGGAAAGTGAGAGGTCAGGTCCGAAGTGCCTAAAATGGAGCTGAGAAAATTCTGGGTAGTTGGGCCAGGGCCGCACGTGCGGAGTAGGGTGAGCTGTGGAAGGTTGCACACTGCCTAAAAGGTAGGTGCGGAGTGAAGGGCGGGAAAGGACCACCGCACATGCGGAGGTGAAGGCCTCACGTGTGGAGGAGGCGCTCCGCACGTGCAGGAGAGGGCGCCGCACGTGTGGCATTCTGGGCAGTCCGAGAGCTCTGTTTTTTCTTTCTTTTGGGGCTAAATGTATCTCATTTTTTTTACATCCCTCTCTCTCTAAAAACACTTTTGCTCCCCCTTCTCTCTAAAAACCCTCATCAAACACTAAGAATCTTTGATTTCTTGCAATCCACTGGGTCTAGATTCATCATCTCTCACAAATCTTGGAGATCAAAGCTAGGGCTCCTTTTGGTGTAGTGGAAATCGAAGAATCTCTCATCTTGGCTCTAGGGTTTCACCTCTTTTCTTCATCAAACCGTGAGGTAAGGTTTCCTTTGAGTTATATATATATTTTTGCAAGTTTGATTGACTTTGAGAGCTCATCTTTGTCCATTTCGAAAAATGGGTTTATGGCTCAAGAAATTGTTAGTTTTGTAGAAGAAATTTATCCTTTGTTTTTCTTTTAGATTTTTTTTTAAATGATGAGCCATGTGGGTTGAGATTGAGGTATATAGTGAGGTTTTTGAAAATAGATGAGGAGATGTTGGGATTTTGTAAAAACCTAGAAATTTGGGAATTTCTTAAATGAAAAAGGATGAGGACTCATGCTTGATATTATATATAGATCTAATGTTTATATATATATATATATATATTGTTGTGTGCCAAGATAAGTAAAGAAAATGGGAAATATCTTGTTCTTATACAAATATTTATATACGTATTGATGGAGAACTTCTTAACATATGAAAGTTGTTGAGATTGGAAAATTGATATTTCTATATCGCTATGGCTTTGAAATGATTAAAATGTTGGAAGTGCATGAATTGTGGTTATATTGTCACATATGGGGGGGGGAATGATGGTAAACTTTTGGCTATTTGTTGGAATGGCATAAAAGGAAAAAAACGGAAGTTTTGAATCTTTATGGCACATTTGTTGTAGTTAAGATCAAAGTAGAGAAACATGAAGTAGTATGGATAAGTGTTGCATTGGCATTTCTAAAATCTTGCATGTCATGAACATTGGATTGAGAATTTGAAACTTTCATTGAGAATGAAATCATAGTAATGTTACGGGGTAAATACATTGGTAAGTCCAGATAGGAGGTGTAGATGAAATTGATAAGTTGGCCTGAGTGTCCGGGGTGAAAGACCGAAAACATGTGCAGATGAGGTATCACTTCCCTTCTGATGAGCAAGGGGTAAAGTGGGGTTATTGGTAATGCTTGTTGAGCCTACTTGTAGAAACCAACCTAGGGATTACCTGAGTCATATTTACCGCCCCTATTGATTAAAATTGAAAGTTTTGGAATTGTTAAAATTGCAATTGTTGTTGACACAAGGTGATTTTCGAGAAGAGCATGAAATGAAATTTTCTTTAAAGTGGCATTGCATGGCATTCACATTTGCATCTAACATTGGAAATATTGCATAAATGTATATACTTTGTTAACGATTCTCTATTGGGATTTATGTTCACCCCTATGGGATTTTGGTACAGGAAAGGACATAGTGAACCCGCTAATTTAGGGCGTGTTTCTGTTGAGAGCACAAGGCTCTTTGTTGTGAATGTAAATTTTTGTAAGCCAAGGGCTAATCATGTATGGGTCCAAGAGACCATTTTGTGTAACCAGGCCTATGCCTTGGAACTTGTAGGCCCTTGAGGGCATTTATTTGTTTTGATTTGATGATTTTACATGCTATAGATTCATGTACTAGTTTTCAATGAATGTATAACCGCATGTGAGATCACTTTTATATAAACATTCGAGTTATGTAATGGAACACGTCGGATATATTTTCGGCAATCTCTTTTGATGCTAGGTTTATTATTGTATTCAAATGGTATGTGTAGACACCCCATTTTTGACCGTCCTCAAGACTTGGACGTCACCGCTTGAACACTCGGTGATCATCCATGTTCGTGTTCATTCGGAGTTCCCGGAGTTCTCGGCTACGCGCCTTGCCTCAGGACCTCCGAACTCGACCGTTTTGTGTCTGGTTTTGCACCAAACACTTGTGTTTTGCCTTGGAAGGCAGAGGATGCCTTGTGAGACATCCCCACACACCACCGGCAGTGGCTAGAGGCCACCGGCTGTTTGGTGTTTTCATCGGCACTTTATTGTGCCGATCGGCACTATTTTGTGCCGGTCGGCACTCTTTTTGGCAAAATGACCATTTTGCCCTGCCGATCACTTTACAGCTGTTTTTGGAGATATTTTCAGACAGCTTTGTAGTACTTGTTTCCCCTCCATACACGTGTATGGAGGGATGAGCCTTTGGTTGACTTAGCTTGTAAGCTTTGATTCCTATAAGAGAAGACTCTCTTCTCTTGGCTAAAAGGTTGAAGAGGTTAGACATTTTAGAGAGAAAATACAGAGAAGAAGGTCTGGTTTTAGGTTAGAAATCCTATATCTATCCTATCTCTCTTTTCCTTGCTCATTTTGTATACTAGGTGCTTTAGTTCATACTATTGCACACAAGCACCTAGTGTTTCACTTTCCTCTTGGAGTTGAGGTCCTAAGAACTTATTCTTTGTGTTCTTGACTGGTTTGAGGCTTAAGGAGACATCAAGGTCACCATTGTTGAAGAAAAGCTCCAAGGGTAAGAAACTAGTCATTTTTACCCCTTTCTTGCACCTTGTTTTTACCTAGTTTAGAACTGTTTTTGTGCTTAGTGTTTAATACAAAAAAGTTCTATTTTTTAGTCCTCTTGATAGTTTATTAAGAGTGTTTTGTGGTTTGGAAGGGTTTGACCACCCTTAGGCCTTGTAAGGCCCTTGTTTTGTGCCTATTTTGGTGAGATCCGGGATTTTGGTGTTTGGGTCTCTTCACCACTGAAATCTTGAGGGATTTCAGTGGTGTAGATGATGCCTTAAAGTCCTAAGAAGGAGAGGGCCACCCCCTCTCCTTGATGTCCTTGAAAAGGGCAAGTTTTAGTCTCTTAAGGGAGCATAGTTTTGAATGTTTGAAGAGCATGTCTTGGCTGCATTTTATGTTTATTATGCCCTAATATGACATTGATAAGTGTTGGTTTTAGCACTCCTTGTATGTTTTGCATGGATGCTTTGTAATGCCTTGTATTGCCTTAACTTGCTCTAGGTTGTTAGCCCTAGTTTGAGCATGCTTTAGGCTTAGATCCATGAAGCTTGTATGCTTATTTTGCCATACCTTAGGTCTGTCCATGCCTATTTTGGTCGACCATGGCTTGTATCTTGGGTCCCCTTTATGTTTGGCTTGTTGGCCTTAAGAGTACAAGTGTGTAGCATGCCTTGCTTGCTTTATTTTCAATGGTTGGGAACCATTGGCATGTCATCTTAGTCCATTTAGCATGCTTGTTTGATTGCCTTGCATGCCTCTTTGATGCTTTAGAAGCTTGTGCCTTATGCCTCTTGTCTTAGCATTTGTACATGCCTTTCTAGTTGAGCCATTTAGATGCCATCTAAGTGGTCCTTTGGGCTTAGTTTTACATGGTAAAAGTCTGTTTTGGGTTGTTCAATGCATGCCATATTTGTTTTGCATAAGTGTAGTTCAATGCCTCATTGGCCTACTTTGAAGTGTTGAACCTATGTGCGCATGTTTTGTTTGTCTTGTTTAAACATGATTTGGCATCATTCTATAGCGTGATTTCAAAGCCTAAATTGCATGCTAATGGTCCATACTTGTGCCTCTTAAATGTGTTTAAGAGTTGCTTTATTATGCTTAAGTGTTGGTGCTTTAACATGTGCATGCGTATATATGTGTTTGGCCCTCATGTCTTAGCATATGGCTACTGATTTTAGGCCTACTTGGAGTTGCCTAGGTCATGAGTAAGACTATTATTCACTTACTTGTATGCTACCTCATGTTTGCTTGTATGCTTGCATTGTTTGTCTATATGCTCATGTTGCATCCCTAGTTGACATGCTTAGGATTGCACACATAGGCATGTATGCCTTGTTCCTTGACTTGATGATGGGAATTGGGCCTCACTTTGTTTGATTGGTTTGCATGCATTTGAAATTCAAGTTGCACATTTGATCCTTTAGGCCACCATGCATGGAAATGCATGATCGGTGGTCCGAGAATCGAGGCACATCTTCCTTTGAGTCATTAGTATGATAAGGAGTGTGTTTAGTGTATACATGCTTTGAATTGTATTGCCATGCCAGTATTTGCCCTCTGTTGCTGTGAGTTGCAGGTTCTGCAGGCATTCAGTGCCGGCCGGCAGTTTTTAGTGCCGACCGGCAGTCAATTTGCAGCCGACGGATCAATTTAGTGCCGATGAGCTCAATCCACTGCCGGTGGGAGTTTTGTGCAGCCGGTAGTGATCTCCAGTACCTAAGGAAGTATTCCTAAGACTGTGGCAGTCTTCTGAGGTACAAACCAGGGAAAACAGAGGCAGTCTAAGTATGGCAATGCGATTCCAAGCAAGCCCCGAGCGTGCGATGCGTCTGGCCCTCTTCCCGAGGCGACTTATTGTTTTGATCGAATTAGTTAATTCATTTGTTAATATAATGAGTTTGTAATATTTAATTAGCTTGCGTAGTTAATTAATTTGTATTATTATTTTGGTCCCTCCGAGAGAGGGCGAATTTGTAATAAGTGTGGGTGAGTGTGTGTATGTCTTCCAACCCTCATTTCTTTCTTCCCTTTTATTTACCTGCTTATGATGGTAGATTAGGGCACGTCTATTTTAGCATACCTTATGCAATGCATGCGTGCATCCATGCATTTGTCGACATGCACCAGGCTCGGTACATCATACAAACTGCATTGTATTTCAAATCTAACTTGAATACGTGTTACTCGTGCATTTCACATGCCATGTCTAGGATAGCCGAGCCTGCCTAGATCACATCTTTGCATGTGTTGCATTAGACACTTCAGTATGCTTAAGTCCATGCATGGATTTCTAATAAGTTGCTTGTTTGGCGCGGAGTACAATGTAAGTATTTACGCTTTAGCATACCACATGTGTGTGAATGCTAACATGACAGTATGCTTGCCATGCGGCTAAGTGCTTATATGAGATAAACTGTTTGAATGCCTGTGGGTGGAGGTTGGATTGCTTGAGTTGGGAAAACTCATTGAAATCCGTGTTTTAGCCTACTTGCGAGTAGCAAATTCCAAAGCATTTTCAAAACAAACGGATATGCAATGTTTGTTTCCAAATTAGGCAATCTAGTCTATACTTGTTTGTTGCGCACACAACATAGTAATTCTAGGTTAATAATTGGAATAAGAGCATGTAATGTTTTCAAAAACGGATATCACGGTTAGTAGAGGCCGGTCTTCGGACCGGGCGAAAGGGGGTGCTCATAGCTGACCTTCCCCGATCGTACCCAAGCTCCCGAGCCAAGACATTTGGTGATGACGGACACGTGGCCTTCGGCACCGAATCAGGGTTTCCTAAATTCCCCCATTTAAAAAATATTTAGGTGGCGACTCTGTAATCTGGCAAAACAGTCCATGTTTGGCACTACTTTTCAAAAAATCTATTTTTCTTCAAAACGATTTGCCAGAGTTGGACTCTTTGGTTCAGATTTAGAACCGCAACTTCAAAAAGAGAGTCCGAGCTGTAGCGAGGTCCCACGCGGACGTGTTACAGTATGTATATTTTGGGGCGTTACATAAAAAGACAATGTTGGGGAAATAAAAAGGTACTGTTAAAGTTTTAAAGAGTTAAAAATAAAAAAATGAAAAAAATGTGTGGTTTTATTTTTTCTTATTCCATATATGGGTGATAATTTTTTTTAAAATATATATATTATGGAATAATGTTTATTATTTAAAATTTTATTTATTGATGGGCAAGTCAATTAAACCTTTTTAATTTTTTACAAATAAAAAAAATTTGAAAATTTTGTTTAAGAAATTAAAAAAATGGCAAAATCATAAAGAACAATATAAGACGCCATATTCTATTAAAAACTCATAACTATATTATCAATTTACATATATCAAAAATAATAATAACAACAATATAAAAAATACACAAACATCCACCAAAAAAAATAAAAATAAAAGTTTAAATTAACTCCCAAAACAAATATAGTTAAATGGATATATATTTATTATCAATTTAGTTGGAAAAAAAAGTCATATAGAGAAGAAAAAAATACTCACACGAAAATAGAAATTTATAAAAAAAAAAAAAATACAAACAAACAAACTTGAAATAAGTTTGGACTATTGACAAAGAGAGAGACTAATCTTTGTATCATTACATTTGAAGAGTAGTTGGCCGGGCTGAAAAAAGGATCAAATATTGGCTATTCTAAAGAGAGAATTCTATTGAATTTTTAATTTAATTAGGTTTTTAAAATTTAGGATTTATATTATTTTCGGAAAGGATGAGGGTGACTTACCATATTATTTTGAATTTTGAAATTCAAAATCATAGATAATTAGTGTCTTTATTGTTTCTTTATTTGAATTGTTTTGATTAATATTATTTTTGAAAATAGTGAGGGTGACTTATTATATTGTTTTGAATTTTAAAATTCAAAATCATAGATAATTAGAGCATTTTTTTTTGTTTTTTGTTTTTTGACTTAAGGAACTAACCAATAGAGTTTTTTTTTTTAAATTTTTTTAAAAATTAACAAATTAACAAAATTAGTGTAGGAGTTTGGAGCTCCTACAATCAATGTTCTTAAAAAGTCTCCTTTCTTTATGTAATATATAGATTGATAGATATTGTATATATAATTATATAATCAAAGTTTCAATTGTAATTTTAGTCTCATACTCAACTATGAATTTATAATTTCTTTGGCTCGTTATGGCTCGTGAACAGACTCGAGTTCAAATCAAACCTAAGTCAACTCGGCTAGAGTTCGGTTTGTTAAATTTTTATTGAGTTTAGATTCAAGTTCGAATTCATTAAAATCTTAATAAACAAATCCAATCATATTAAAACTCGGCTTAACTCAACTCGTTTGCAGTCATAATTGTTATGGGTAAATTTATGAGTTTTTTTTTTTTTTTTTTTTTTTAAAGTAATAAATTTGTGAGTTTAAAATTATAAATCTCTAACATTTTTTAAACTAATTTTATGTATTGGTAGACATCTTTTAAGAAATATATGTAATCAAATTAAAAATTATCACATGGAATATCACATGATTGTGTAATAAATACGTATATAACATATATTAGTAGGTGGCATACGCGATACGTGTGTAATTTAAATAAATAAGAATAAAAATAATAATAATAAAATTAATATTATAATGTGTATTTTGTTTAAGTGGCATAAGTCTTTTTACCTTAAACACATTATCCACTTTTTGTGCAACTTTTTTTAAAAAATAAAAATATTATCACATGAGATGAGAAGAGTAAGATTTCACTACATCAATTGCGACTTTCACTTAATAATAATAAAAATATGAATAAATAAATAGTTAGATATTAAAAAAAATATAAGATATACATTGATGATGAGATGTGGAGCTCACCTGAGTGGGCTTGGGGTTGTTCAAGCGGCCCAACTACCTTGGGTGCACATGGAAAAGACAAATTTTACTCAATTATGACAACTGAGTTCCAAATCCTAGTTAGTCCTACCTGGGTTAGTTCAAGGCTAGTTGTGGCCTTGAGACAGACCAATTGAAACCCAACCGACACATATATAAGCGATCATCAAAGCTTTTAGACAGCATTAATTTGAATTAAAAATTTAGGAGGAGGGAAAAAAAAAAAATATGAGAGAAATATTAATGGAATATAAGTTTTTTTTTTAAAAAAAATTATTTCTCATTTTCTTTCCAAATTCTTATTTAAATTTATAATTTAAATACAACTTTAAGTATAATAAGAAGAGAGGTGATTGGCTGAATTGTATTTAACATTTTTCTTTTAGATGCTCTTTGGTCTGTATTTTAAATTTGATGCGACAGACGTTAGTATGAGAATAATTTGTTTATCCTAAACAAAAAAGATAGGAATCTTAAAAATTTTATCAAAAGTTTTATTAAATGTTTCACCAAATATTTCACATAGGTGTGAGACTGACATTGTGTAGGTCCTATATCCATATGAGACATTTGGTAAAAATTTTAATAGAATTTTTGAGGTCTCTACTATTACTATATCCTAAAAGGTTGATAGAAGATTGTAAGAGGAGTTAATTTGAGCCCACTAAATTAATTAGGCCCAATAGTTCAAGGTTGGTGGGGCCGAATTTATCGCAAGTCCAAGAGTGGTGGCCCCAAATTTATCGCCATCAAACGGGCTGAATCGCTTTAAGCCTCGAAAGGTTTCAGATCCACGACCTTAGAGACTTACTCGGGCTCGGACTTGAAAAGGTATTGAGCAAGCCTAGAGATCTGAGGCACTCGGGCTTCGAACAGATTCGATCGCAATCTAGAAGGCGCTCCATTGGTGAGTCCCAGAACATTTGCGGACTTGGAGTATTCCGGGATCAATCCACCAGAATCATGAATGAGTTTAGAGTCCGAACAAAGGGCCAGAATACCGAGGATGAGGGGTGGAGATTAATTCACTCATCGGTTAATTTAGCCTATACTCGGGTCGAAGCGGCATGACCCCGGGGGGTTTATGAGACTCTGCATTATTTAGCGGCAGGGGGGGTCCTCTAGGACTACCTCAGCCCGTTGGGATGATTGGGGATCATTGGTTAGGTGTGGCTAAGAAGAAGGGTTCGCCAAGAGGTTGATTTCCTCTTCGGGATTTTCCTCATCCTCGGAGAGGTCACCTCCTCGGACAAGGTGGTTAAAGAGAATATTCCTCATGTGCCTTGCACATGAGCTCCATCCTACATCATGAGGTGCTTATAAATAGCACCCACCCATAGCTTTACAAGGGATGGATTTTGGAGAGATAACTCTTGGGAAAGAACTAATTTCCTTTCTCCATTATCAACCTTGAGAGTGAAAGCGGGAGATCCATGGGAGAGCCTTGCTATTATTCTCTCTCTAACTACTTTGCCTTCTTCTTCACCCAATGTCTTATCTCCATCATCTCTTTGCTTTTGTGTTCTTAGTTGTGGCTACTGAAGAATCTAAGCCTCTCATCATTTTTCTAGAGAATTCGAATTTTTTTTTTCAAAGATTTTTGAATTTTCCAACGATGCTCTTGAACCCTCTCATACATTTGGCGACTTCACTGGGGAGACAGATTAGTTAATGGTCTCAACGAGATCTGGAACCCACACAACTCCAACGAGGATGGCGGGAGAAGATGAAGTTCATTAACAAGGATCCTCTAATGGTGGCGATGACAGAACCATGGCTCCAGATCAACCACTTTTACTCGAAGCCATTCAAGGACTTCAAAATACTCAGCAGAAGATTCTTATCACTCTTCAAAATCTCACTCACACCATGTTGGTGATGAGTTCTAATTTTGCACTGGTACTAAACGGAAATCAAACTGGCGGTGGAGTTATCCCCGCTGGAGTGCAAAATCAAATCCAAAGAGAAGTAGGCCCCAGTTAGCCTGTGGCTCATGGCAACACAACTGCAGTAACACATGCTCAAACCACAGTAGGCGGCAGCAGTTTGCCCACGCTCGAGCTCCATGGCGTGCCAAGCCAAGATCCAATGGTGACTAGGGGAGGTTCTGGTGTAACGAATGGCGCTCCGGCGACTGTTGGTGTCTAGGCAAATATAAAGGGCATGATGGTGCAAAAAGGAGCTCTGCCCGTACCTAATCTTGTTACACCACCAGTAAATGTTACTCAAGTACCAAGCGGGCCTCCTTTGGCGTCAACAACAAATTTGCAAGCCCAACCCAATATAGCTGTGCCGTGCGGTGGACTTTACGGGCCTCAATTCAATGTCCCATCATCAACTGGCTTGTCCGTAGGCGCTGATGGCCAGTATCGTCAAGTGTCTTCACCAATAATGAATTCTCAACACCAGAATGGCCAAGTTGCTCCTAGCTCAGTCTTCGGATCCATAAGCCAAGTTCCGAGAATGCCACCATCAAACTCTCTCCTTCAACAGTTTCTCACTCTTGTTGATGTGCAAGCCATGTTCGATCTTGAACGGGGCAAGAGGACTTTACCCTCTTTGCTTGATTCGGATGTCAAGCCGCCTTACCCTATCGAGATGTTGAGTTATCCATACCCGGAGGGGTACACGGTGCCAAAGTTCATCAAATTCGATGGCAAGCAAGGAAATGCTTGAGAGCATGTTGTGTTGTTCATCGAGACTCTGGGTATTCATGGTTCAAACCACGTCCTCCGGCTGAGAGAATTCTTTAAGTCCCTCACTGACCGAGCATATAGTTGGTATGTTAATTTGGCCCCAAACTCTGTCCGAAGTTAGGAGGAAATGGTTAACAAATTCCACTCCAAGTTCTTTTAAGTGGCGGAGAAGGTGACCACACTTACATTGTGTAAAGAAAAGCAACGAGAAAGTGAGGACATCCTCGACTACGTCAAAAGGTTTCAGGACAAGGCTGTGGATTGCCATGAAGCAGTAGATGAGAGTTATCTGGTTCAAATCTATCTAGAGGGGGCATTGAACAGGTACAAAATGTTTCTAGTTAATCGCAAGCTATCCACCTTCTCGGACTAATAAAAGCAGCTTGGAACATTAGCACTCCTCAGGCTCAAGAGTCTGGATTTAAGGCCAGTTACAAGACTAGCTTCAAATTATCTCGTGGACCTATTGTTGCTGCTGCCTCTGCCCCAAATACTTGAAGTCACAAGGAGGGGGTCATAGAGGCTAGAAGAGGAAGCAATATAGTGGTGAAAAGGGCAATGTTTCTTATCCATGTGGAATCGAGGAGGTAAAAGCTCTAGTTAAGGAATGGGTGGCCGACGGAGAGCTAAAATTGCCTTCTATAGAAGAAATTCGATCAACGAAGGACCGCGAGAGCCCCAAGTTTTATGTCTATCATCACACATTGAAACATCTGATAGAGAATTGTTGGACTCTCAGGAAAATCTTTAGAGATAAAGTCGAGGTAGACAAATTAAGGTTCAAAAAGCAAGGGACTTAAGATATCCGAGAACAACCATATCCTCAGCACCGAGACAATGGCAAGAATGTTGCTATGATAGCTTATAAAGGCCAGATGATTGAGGTTATCGCCAATCTCGATGATGATGATTGTTATCTGGACGACATCTTCGAGCCCGAGGGTGAGCAAGTTTACTATGGAAGTGCTCTCGATCCAGAGGGCAGAGCCTTTTTTCTCATATCGAAAGACCCTTTAATCCAGAAGGAGGAGAAGAGTACTACGAAAGAGGAGGACACCATGTTTATGTGGCATCTTATTTTGAAGAGACTGAGGAGATGGTTAACTATGAGCCTCCAAGAGTGGAGAAAGATCTAGATCACTATGCCAAAACCCTACAAGACTATGTAAAGTTCAAGCAATTCTTCGACCAGCTTGGACTTTCTAGGGAGGCAAGAACAGAAATCACTAAGGCTATCATCAATATAGCCGAGGCACACTATGGGGAATGCATGTCGACTGAGGGATCTATCCCGAGGAAGGCAAAAGAGCAATCTAGTGCCATTACTTTCTCTGAGACTGATCCAAAGTATCCCTTTTCTCACAACCGCCCGCTTTATATGACTGCTTTTATTAACGGGGTTGAGTTCAAAAGGGCCTTTTTAGACAGTGGAGCCTCTATCAACATTATGACTCGCACTACTCTAGAGAAAGTCGAAATCTCTGAAGAGCGCATTGTGAAGCAGCCGATAGTCATCACTGGCTTCAGTAGAGAAAGGAGAGTTACTATAGGATGCGTAACAATTGATTTAGCCGTCAGAGAGATTCGCTCGGCCACCAAGTTCCATATTATCGATTCCGAGGCAAATTATCACATCATTCTAGGGAGGACCTAGATGCATAGATATGGGGTTGTACCGTCGAGTTATCATCAGTGTGTTAAGGCTAAATGGGGAAAGAAGATTGTGAGAATTCAGGCTACAGAAAGGTCTTTCGAGACCCATGAAGCTCATTATTTTGATGCCATTTACTTCACCGAATTGTTTGTTAAAGAAAATCCCACCACCTCTAAGCCTCGGCGGGTCAAAATTCCTCATTGGGAGGATATCAAAGATGACAAGGAACCAAAGGCAGAATCAAGTAAACGGACGACGTCTCGACCAGAAAGTCTAGTTATTCCTCGGAAGGTGATGAAAGTTCGAGAAGGGGGCAAGATGGTGTACTATTTGTGAAGGTATGGGGAGTCGGTTTCTTTAGCCACCGACTCCAAGTCAAAAGAAGAGCCTCCTGACAATGACATAGTAATAAAGCCTGAAGTGGCTCTAGAATGCATGCAAGATGGGCCGAAGCCTCAGCCCAAACAACTTATTGAAGTAGATCTGAGTGGTGGACAAGATGCTCCAAGGCCGATATTCATAAGTTCGAGCCTTAGCCTAGAAAAACGGGAGCAGTTATTAACATTGATAAGCCGGTACTCAGATGTGTTTGCCTGGTCATATAAGGAAATGCTCGGACTAGATCCTGACCTAGTCTCCCATTATCATGATGTGTTCCCAAACTCCAAACCAATCAAGCAAGCTACTCGAAAAATATCATCTAGATCTCAAAGAGAAAATTAAGAAGGAGATTGAAAAACTTCAACAGGCAGGTTTCATCCGGCCAATACAGTACCCCACGTGGTTGGCAAACATAGTGCCAGTGAAGAAGAAGAATGGTCAAATCAGAGTATGTATAGACTTTTGAGATTTGAACAAATCTTGCCTAAAGGATGAATTCCCTTTACCTCACATCGACACTCTCGTGGATGCCACCTCAGGACACCAGATGTTCTCATTCATGGATGGATTCAGCAGATACAATCAGATTAAGATGGCCGAAGAGGACGCAAAAAAGACTGCTTTTAGAACACCTCTAGGAAACTTCTTCTATAAAGTCATGCCTTTCGGACTCAAGAATGTCTAAGCAACTTACCAAAGGGCTATGATTGCAATCTTTCATGATATGATCCATCATGAGGTGGAAGATTATGTTGATGATCTAGTGGTGAAATCCAAGAAAGAAAAGGATCATCTCCGAGACCTTGAGAAAGTATTCAAGAGGTGCTAGAAATTCAAAATAAGGATGAATCCTCTCAAATGTGCTTTCGGGGTGACGGCTGGGAAGTTTTTTGGGTTTCTTGTACATAGGCATGGTATCGAGGCAGATGAACACAAGGTCAAATCTATCAGAGCAATGCCTCCCTTGTATTCTTAGAAGGAGTTAAAAAAGTTCCTCGGGAAGGTGTCTTATATTTGGAGGTTTATCCTAGCATTTGCAGAAATCTCTGCTCGCTTCAGCTCTTTGTTAAAGGGAAATGCTAGGTTTGAGTGGAACCAAGAGCACCAAAAAGCCTTCGAGAGAATCAAGGCGGCCTTGACCTCGCCTCAGACCATGATAGCCTCGCAGCCCAGGGTGCCTCTAATGTTGTACCTAACCTCAACCCCCAAGTCTATAGGGGCATTATTGGTCCAAGATGTAGATGGAGTAGAATGCCTGGTGTATTACATTAGCCAGAAGATTCGAGGAGCAAAATTCTGATATACTCCAGTAGAAAGACATTGTTTAGCTTTGGTATTCACCGCCCAAAAGCTCAAACATTACTTCTTAGCACATCTGATTCAAATTGTTACCAGAAGTGATCCAATTCGATACCTCCTCAGCAAGCTTGCTCTAACCGAGAAGATGGTAAGATGGTTGTTAGCACTGGGTGAATTCAAGATCACATGTGTAGCTCCCAAGGTGATCAAAAGCCAAGCCTTAGCCGATCTCCTTGCCTAATTTCCAAGTGGTGACTATGAACCAGTGAATGAAGAATTAAAAGGAGAAGTGCATACAGCCATGGTTTCCAAGGAAAATTTTTGGACATTGAGCTTTGACGGGGCAGCAGCTGGGGGGAAATGTGGAACCGGGATAGTCCTTACAAGCAAAAGTGGAGAAAAATTGTATTTGTCTTATAAACTAAACTTTCGTTGTTCGAATAATGAAGCCGAGTATGAGGGTCTTATTTTGGGCTTGATAGTAGCTGACAAGCACAGTATCAGGAAGATTCGAATTCAAGGGGACTCGAAGCTGATAGTGAAACAAGTTTTGGGACAGTTCGTCTTAAAAGAGCCTACCTTGGTCACATACCGCACGACAGTTCAAAGGCTTCTTGAAAAATTTCAGAAGGTCAAAATAGAGCATGTGCCTCGCTCCGACAACAAGTTTTTAGATGCCCTCGCAACATTAGGGGCAAGAGTTGACATTCCCGAGGAGGAGACGACAATCGTTATCAAGAAGAGAACAGAGCCTTCAATAATACCCGAGGACAAAGACCTTCCGAAGGACTGGAGATGAGAAGTCCTCGAATGACTCAGAAGCAAAGTTAGAAAATTGACTATGGCCAAGCTTGCCCAATTCATAATTATTCAAGGTGAACTTTACTTCTGAGGAAGTACCGGATTCCTAGCCCGGTGTGTTGGCTAACAAGAAACAAGCTTCCGACTACAACAGATTCATGAAAAGTCTTGCGAGGATGGGGATATTAGTCTGTAAAGAAGGATCCAAAGACAAGGCTATTATTGGCCCGAGATGGAGAAGGCCTCGAATCAACTACAGAACGAATGCCCCAAATGTCAGTCATACATCTAGGAGTACGAGGGTTGCTTTGAAATTGATACCCCTGACTAGAAACAAGTCTACATTGACTATCTCAAGGAGGGGACACTACCTAAGAGCCCGAGGGACATTGCACACCTCAAGAGGAGAGCGAGGCGGTACTTTCTTGATTAGAACAAGCTTTATAGAAGAAGCTGTAGACACCCCATTTTTGACCGTTCTCAAGACTTGAACGTCATCGTTTGAACACTCGATGATCATCGATGCTCGTGTTCGTTTTGAGTTCTCGAAGGTCTCGGCCGCGCGCCTTGCCTTAAGATCTCTCAACTTGTTTGTTTTGTGCTTGGTTGTGGACCAAGCACTTGTGTTTTGCTTCTGAGGGAAGAAGGTGACTTGTTTGCCATCCCCTCAACCCACCGGCCAAGGCTTGAATCCATCGGCCTTGTTTTCTTGCCATCGACCAAAAGTGTTGGCCGATAGGCACTTTTTTTGGTCGGCCGGCCCTTTTGTTGGTCAATCAGCCATATTTTCTAGCCGAACCCTGTTCATCTGTAATATGCAGATATTTTATGCCAGTTGGCACAGCTGGCATCCACAATTCACCCCCTCCATACACGTGTATGGAGAGTTTTCCCTTTGCTTAGCTTCTCTTAGAAGCTTTAGAAATTGAACTTCTATAAAGAGGGAGCCCCTCCTCCCTCCTCAGGGGTTCAGAAAAATCACCTTTGAAGGATAGAGATAGCCTTGTATCTGTCTTACCTTGTTCCCCCATTTTTGTGCTTCAAAAGTGTAGTATTGTCTTAGTTTAACACACAAACACCTAGCAATGCACCTTATCTTTGTTGCTGAGGTACTAGAGAGTTGGTTTTGGTGTTCTTGGGTGGGTTTGAACTCAGAAAAGTTACTGGAGCTTTATTCTTGAAGAGGTTCTACAAGGGTGAGTTCCTTGCTTTAGATACCCCATTCTTGCTTAGGCTTTTAGCCCTCCTTTCTTATTATTTTAAGCTTAGATTATAACTGATAAAAGTTCTATTTTTTAGTGCTTAAGACCTTTGTTTAAGGTTATTTTTGTGTTTGGGGTTGTTTACCCCTTTTTAGGCCTTGTTTGGCCTTATTTTTGTGCTTTATTTTTTAAGCTTTGAGATCACCTTATTTTGGCCTTCTCACCACTAAAATCCAGAGGGATTTCAGTGGTGAGGATGGTGTTTTAAGGTCTCAAATAGGAGAGGGTCATCCCCTCTCTTTGTTGTCTTGAATGCTTGCATAAATGGTTTATGTTGGTGGCTTGTATGCTTGGCTTGTTTTAGCTTTATTTCAGTGTGTATTAGGCTTTGTTTTGCCATAATATAACTCTGTTTTAAGTTGGTTTAGTGGTCTCTTGCATGCACCATGTACTTGCCTTGCAATCCCTTTGTTTGCCTTAACATGCATTTTGTGTTTAGACTACCATTCTTGCACGTTTTGGCTTAGCTTAAAGAAGATTTTGTTCATATTTTATCATGTTTAAGATCTAATTTTAGTTGTATTAGTCATCCATGACTTGCCTCGTATAGCTTTGGTTCAATCTAGCTTGTAAGCTTTGTGTATTGAATCTCCCAGCATGCATTACTTGGCTTATTTCAATGATTTGGCATCACTTGTTATGTTATTTCAGCCCACATAGTATGCTCACATACTTGCATTTATCACTCCTTTAATGTTTTAAAGAGTTGATGTTTCATGCTTCATGAATGGACCATTTTGTATGCCACCATGCTTAGGTCTTTGGGATGCCATTTCAATGTGTTTTTGGCCTTGTCCTAACATGCCATAACTCTAATTTTGGTTGCTTAAATCATACCATGTTTGGTTTTGATAGGTGTAGTGTAACACCCCTTTTGTAGCCTTGCATGTTCCATATTTTGAACCCACCTTTCTAGCATGTTTTGACCTTGGCCATTGCATGTTTTAGGCTCATCTTGACATGATTTAGGACTGCTTTGGGTTATACTTGCCATATGCCTTTTGTTTTGTGTAGTTTTGTCTCAAGTCCCTTTACTAGTCTTAGGCTTTAAGCCTTATGCATGCTATGATTATGATTATATGTGTGATTTGGCATCATTTCTAACATCATTTCAGAGCATGTAGTGTTGTCACACTTGCATGCTTTTCACTCTTTTAAGTGTGCTTAAGAGTTGTGTCTTCATGCCTAGGTGATAGGCCAATTAGTATGCACGTTTGTATATGCTTTTGTCCCTCATTTCTTAATATTTGGCCACTGATTTGGGCCTATTTGAGAGCTGTTTATTTTGGTTTAAGTCCATCCTTTGCATGTTGTTGCATGCTTGCCTTGCATGTTGTTGCATGCTTGTTGCGTATTTAGTACCTTGCATGTTGTTGTATGCTAGTATGTTGCATGCTTGTTGCATACTTGTCCCTTTACATATTGTCACATGTTTGCCTCACATGTTGTTGCATGTTTGTCATTGGCATTGTTGTTACATGCCTTGCATGCTTACTTGTTTAGGTTGTATGCCTATTGCACATTGCTTGTTTGCATGCTCATGTTGCATTAGCTTGCTTGCATGCCTAAGTTGCATAGCATTAAGCATGCATCCCTTGCCTCTTGATCAACCATGATAGAGGTTGGGGCCCCCTTATGTGTTTTTGTGCATTTCATTTGACATCAAATTGCACACTAGGCTCCTTTGGCCATCATGCATTGGAATGCGTGATTGGTGGTCCGAGGGTCGAGAGCTACACTCCTTTGAGTCTCAAACATGATAAGGGGTGTAGTTGTGCAGACATTGTCTTGCAAATGTATTGCCATGCTCTGTTTGTCCTCTACTGCAGCAACACAGCATTCTGCAGGAATTGATGGTCGACCGACCATTTTCAGTGCCGACCGGCAACAAATATTTGGCCGAGGGCCTTATTTTTGGTCGATGACCAGTTTTCATTGGCCAATGTCCCTATCTCTTGGCCGATGGACTCTCAGTATATCCCCAAGGTAGTTCAGAAGCGTCACAGAAGTTGGCATAGTTTTCAGAGGTACAGAGCAGTGAAAATAGAGGCAACATGAAGCATGGCGATGGATTTCCGAGCAAAGCCGTCCGAGCATGCATTTGTCCCTCTTCCCGAGGCCTCTTTACTAATTTTGTAGTTTAATTAATTTGTTTAATTAGTTAAGTATTGTGTAATTAATTAATTAGCTTGTTAGTTAGTTAATTAGTTAATTTGTATTATTCTTTCGGACCCTCCGTCAAGAGGGCGAATTTTGTAATAAGTGTGCGTGAGTGTGTGAATGTTTTCCAACCCCACGTCTTTCTCCCTTTTACTTAACCGCTTACGATGGTTAGTTTTAGGTCATGTTTCAATTAGCATCCTTATGCTCGCATGTTTGCATCATTCATCTATATTGCATGCACTGGGCTCGGCGCATCATACTAACTGCATAGTATTTTAATTCCAACTTGAATACGTGTATCGAGTTGTCGCATTCCACATGCCATTCTTAGACTGGCCGAGCCTATTCTAGTTGCATTTTTGCATGTGTTGCATTAGCCATCTTAACATAAACTAGGATCATGCATTGATTACTAACTAGCTATTGTTTTGGCTCGGAGTACTAGGTAAGCGTTTATGCTTTAGCATCTTGCATGAGTGTGAGTTTTGCCATGACAGCATACTTGCCATGAGGCTAATTGCTTATGTGATATAACTGCCTGAATGCCTGTGGGTGAAGATTGGATTACTTGAATTGGGACAATATATTGAAATCCGCATTTTAGCTTACTTGCGAGTAGCAAACTTCAAACAATTTCCAAACAAACGGATATGTGATGCTTTGTTCCAAATTAGGCGATCTAGTCTATACTTGTGTGTTGTGCGCATCACATAGTAATTCTAGCTAAAAAACCAGAATAAGAATACATATGTTTTCAAAACAAAATATCATGTTTAGTACAGGCCGATCTTTGGATCGGGCGAGCGGGGGTGCTCATTGCATGACCTTCCCCAATCGTACCCAAGTTCCCGAGCCGAGGTAACTTTGGTGATAACGGACACGTGGCCTTAGGCAACGAGTTAGGGTTTCCTAAATTTCCCAAAAACAAAATATTTAGGTGGCGACTCTGTATCTGGCAAGGCAGTCCATGTTTGGCACTTCTTTCTTAAAAATCAGTTTTCCAAAACGATTTGCCGGATTTGGACTCTTTAGTGATTTATCGGTCTCGCATTGCACTTTGCGGGATCAGATTCAGAATCGTGACATTTGAGTCCGAACTGTAGTAGCAAAGCCCTCGGGGCGCGTCTACAGTTTCTCCCTCTTTGATAGAACTCGAAAGTCATAAAAATGACGGGAGTGAATGTCAAAGCCCAGAGACGACCCATTTTTGACGAGGCCGAAGACTTAGACAAGCATACAAGATGGCAAAGATATGTGCCCGAAGGCAGGGGCAAAATGCAAAGAACATGCATGATGCCGAACATAACTTATGATCATACAAAGAAAGCTGTAACGAAGCAAAACATGCAACAGTTTTAAGCAGGTGAATATAAATCCAACTACATTACATGCAGAAAAGATGTAAGAGAATTATACAATTCTCACTGCGTCTCACGCGGAGAAGTCTAAAAGTGACTACCGAGAAACCCGGAGTCTCAAACACAACATCTCTCAACGTAGCACATGCAAGAGAGGAAAGGAGTAACAATTCTCATTGTATCACACGCAAGAGAAGGAAAGGGGCGACAAATCTCAACGTATCACATGCAAGAGAAGGGAAACAATTCTCAACGTATTATGCGCAAGAGAAGGGAAACAATTCTCAGCGTATATCACACGCAAGAGAAGGAAGAAACAACAATTCTCAGCGTATCACACGCAAGAGAAGGAAAGAGCAATTCTCAGCGTATCATACGCAAGAGAAAGGAAGCAATTCTCAGCGTATCACACGCAAGAAAAGGGAAGCAATTCTCAGCGTATCACGTGCAAGAGAAGAAAGGCAATTCTCAGCGTATCACACGCAAGAGAAGGGAAGCAATTCTCAGCGTATATCACACGCAAGAGAAGGAAGGCAATTCTAAGCATATCACACGCAAGAGAAGGGAATCAATTCTCAGCATGTCACACGCAAGAGAAGGAAAGAGCAATTCTCAGCGTATCACACGCAAGAGAAGGGAAACAATTCTCAGCGTATCATGCGCAAGAGAAGGAAGGCAATTCTCAGCGTATCACACACAAGAGAAGGGAAGCAATTCTCAGCGTATCACGCGCAAGAGAAGGGAAGCAATTCTCAGCGTATATCACACGCAAGAGAAGGAAGAAACAACAATTCTCAACGTATCATGCGCAAGAGAAGGAAAGAGCAATTCTCAGCGTATCACACGCAATAGAAGAGAAGCAATTCTCAGCGTATCACACGCAAGAGAAGGAAGAAACAACAATTCTCAGCGTATCACACGCAAGAGAAAGAAAGAGCAATTCTCAGCGTATCACACGCAAGAGAAGAGAAGCAATTCTCAGCGTATCACACGCAAGAAAAGGGAAGTAATTCTCAGCATATCACATGCAAGAGAAGGGAAAAAAAATTCTCAGCGTATCACACGCAAGAGAAGGAAGGCAATTCTTAGCGTATCACACGCAAGAATCAAACTACATTTCATGCAGAAAGGACGTAAGAAAATTATGCAATTCTCACTACGTCTCACGCGGAGAAGTCTAAAAGCGACTACCGAGAAACTCGGAGTCTCAAACACAACATCTCTCAACATAGCACACGCAAGAGAGGAAAGGAACAACAATTCTTAGCGTATCACACGCAAGAGAAGGGAAGCAATTCTCAGTGTATCACGTGCAAGAGAAGGGAAGCAATTCTCAGCGTATCACACGTAAGAGAAGGGAAAAAAAAATTCTCAGCGTATCACACGCAAGAGAAGGAAGGCAATTCTCAGCGTATCACACGCAAGAATCAAACTACATTTCATGCAGAAAGGACGTAAGAAAATTATGCAATTCTCACTACATCTCACACGGAGAAGTCTAAAAGCGACTACCGAGAAACCCGGAGTCTCAAACACAACATCTCTCAACGTAGCACACGCAAGAGAGGAAAGGAACAACAATTCTCAGGGTATCACACACAAGAGAAGGGAAGCAATTCTCAGCGTATCACGCGCAAGAGAAGGGAAGCAATTCTTAGCGTATATCACACGCAAGAGAAGGAAGAAACAACAATTCTCAGCGCATCATGCGCAAGAGAAGGAAAGAGCAATTCTCAGCGTATCACACGCAAGAGAAGGGAAGCAATTCTCAGCGTATCACACGCAAGAGAAAGGAAAGTAATTCTCAGCTTATCACACGCAAGAGAAGGGAAGCAATTCTCAGCGTATCACACGCAAGAGAAGGAAGGCAATTCTTAGCGTATCATATGCAAGAGAAGGGAAGCAATTCTCAGCGTATCACACGCAAGAGAAGGGAAAAAAATTCTCAGCATATCACACGCAAGAGAAGGAAGGCAATTCTCAGCGTATCACAGGCAAGAGAAGGGAAACAATTCTCAGCGTATCACACACAAAAAAAAATTCTCAGCGCATCACATGTAAGAGAAGGGAGGGCACAACACTCAACAAATCACATTGAGCGCGCCAAGGTGTTTCTAACTGAAACAAAACGAACTCAAAGGACAGGAAGGGTATTACCTGGAATTCCTCTGAATAAACTGCACATACAGTGCCGTCTGATTGCGCCAGCCTCAAATGAACCGTACATACAATATCGTGCCCTTACAGGGGCAATTGGCAATGGCCTACCTTATGCTGATGTGGGAATCTTCCCCTTCTTCTCGATTGAACCACAAGTACTACTTTTCTTCCTGGCTATGGTCGTAGCTTTCCCTATTCTCCAACAGGGTAACAAACTAGGTTGGTTCAGTATCCAGAATTGAGGCGCATACCCACTACCTCAACCTATGGGGCTTCCATACAGACTTCAAGCCGGAGATACACCCCTGGGTATTTAAACCAGACTTTAGTCTCAGAAATTCCAAACCTTTGCATTCTAGGCATGAGCCATTCGAACTCTAGTTTTCACCGTCGCAATTGATCTCCTAGGAACTCATCGCAAACACAGCCAAGATACCCTCTAAAAGGGATCGGTACTCAGGGAGAGCACTTCTGATCGCCATTCTGGCATAGAAACAGCTGACACAACATTTCGTTCGTTTTGAACACACAGCCCTTACAGCACACTGCTCATTCTAAACACACAGCCCATAACACAGCACTTGGTTTATTCTATACACGACTCAAATGGGGTACTACTCACTTCGAACACACAGCTCATAAGACAGTACTCAGCTCATTCCGCGCACGACTTTTTCAACGCACTGCTCACTCTGAACCTACGGCTCATAACACAGTACTCGGTTTATTCTGCACACGGCGTATTCTGAACATTGCTCACTCTGAACTCATGGCTCATAACACAGTACTCGATTTATCCTGCACACGGCTGATTCTGAACACTGCTCACTCTGAACCCACGGCTCATAACACAGTACTCGATTTATCCAGCACACGGCTGATTCTGAACACACAGCTCATTCTGAACACACAATTCATTCTGAATACACAGGATGTAGCAACGGAACTGGTAGAGTTTGAAACAAACTCAGATGCTTCAAATTTTCCCTCTTTTCTTTTGCTTCGCAGTCCGAAACCCATATAGCTTCAGATATGTTCTGGTTCTTCTATTCTGACATGACCTGGGTTAAACCATGCAGTTTTATGAAAGAACTGTTTTGCGCAAATGTGGAGAATGGCACAGCACTCTGGGCACAAAATAATTTTATTTTGAAATTGAGAAATGAATTCTCGATCGGGTATTGAGCCTACAACTGAACACAGCGAAAAAGACTCAACAACGAAAAATAAAGGTAAACAACCTAAACACATCGAGAAACACTCGAAACGACTCAAAACAAGAATCGAGACAGACTAAACAACAAACATGACACTCAGACGTGTTGCAAAGGCGAGGAACCTCTCAGTTCGCAATGAGCCAGTTTCTTTGAGCATTGGTTCCCACCCTTTCTCATTTGTGATTCTCACATCACTCGACCCTCAAGCTCTGTCTTTCTGAAAAAAGCCCTTTTCCTCACTTTTTCTCTCAACGCACATCTCTCTATTCTTTAATCTCTCATTTTTTTTTTCTTCCCTGGGTGGTTGATGGATAAACAGAAAGTTGCGGGCTCTTGCCCCTAGAGGGATTGTCAGTGAAGTCCCGCTGGATTCTTCTTCTGCTCAACACAGTGAATTTTCACAGAGGGATTGTGCTACAACTAAGTGTGTAGCCAATCTACAGCTGACATCGGTTGATGATGAGCTCCTAGGGAGTTTGGACGTGATCAGATGTGTCCAAACAAGGGAGTGGAGTATCTTGATCCAATCCAGTTCGTGTTTCGCACTTTGCTTGATACCTCGCTGCTTGAAGGATGAGAGAGCTTTCGGCCCTTTACTGACAGCTTCAGTTGTGCCCTTTTCTGGCAAGTATGTTGACAATGGGGAAAAGACAGAACACCTGACTTAACTGTGCCCCTAGTTCATCATTTTGACCATTTTTTGTTTTGGCTTTCTACTAAAATAATTTTGACCAATATGAGAGTTAGATTAACATACTTGTTCAACTTTTTGATTTGAAATCACGCAAATTAGGTTATGAGCATTGAAAATTTTCCCTTTTTGGGGTCCAAAAAATGGTCCAGTTTTGGAAAAGATGGAATAATTTTCGAGAGAATATTAGTCAACCTCATTAAAAATTCTCAAAAAATATTTTTGCAAACGGCCACTGCTCAACGAGCACGGAACTTACTCTTGAGATGCACAACCTCAGATCCAGGCACTGTATGGCAATGGAAAATTGCCCCCTTGTTTGACCACAGCACATTGTATGGCAACGGAAAGTTGCCCCTTGTTTGAATAGCACCGCAGCACACTGTATGGCAACGGAAAGTTGCCCCTTGTTTGGATAGCGTCGCAGCATACTATAATCAGTCCTCAAAGTGACGATCACAACCGAATTCTCGGATACAGCGAAGACAAAAATGATCAAAACCATTACATGGACACAATCGATTTGGAAGTGTTTATGGTTGGACTTCAGAACGAAGTTGCCTACGTATCCTAAACATGGGAATCAAGCCTTACGTAGTTCCGGTTAAGGTACACTCGTGTATTAACCCTCACCTTTTACGCTCTAACTTTTGCCAAGGCCGCCCTTCCGGGTTTTCAATCTTGCGAGCTATGTTCTTCTTTTCATTTCATTTTTTCTTTTTCTTCTTTTCATTCTTTTTCATCTTTTCTTTTTCCATTCTTCATTCTTTGCATTTTTTCTTTTTTTTTTCATTTGCTTTTCTTGCTCTAACTTTTGCCTGGGTCGCCTTTCCGGGTTTTCGGCCCAGCAAGCCTCTCAAGGGTAAAAGTGTAGCTTTGTCCATGTCAAATGGTTTTGAGATCTCGAAGCCATCTGAATCCAGGAGAGTGGCCGTTGCTCGCTGATGATGTAAAAGTCCATCCGATGGGGGCTGAATTTACCCCTATGTTGTGGATAAGAACTCAGTTGTCCTTCAGCAATACCTTCTTCTTTCTCCCCTTCTGGGATTTGGCATTCTTGCCGACCTTCGTTGATTTGTAGAATGGTTCATCTTTGGCTCTTCGAGCACATCTGATATTTTTTGCCCCTAGTCCGAGGGGTGCTTCTGATCTAGCTTTGCAAGCTTCTTTTAACGATGTCTGACCTTCTTGATCTAACTTTCTTGCCTCTTGTTCGAGGGCTGCTTCAAATCTGGCTACACGGGCATCACGTTGTGGTTGACCGTTGAACATTCTGAATTGAGGTTCAAGGTTTTGAAAAACAAAAGGGGTCGAGTCTCTAGGCTGAGAGCGATCCTAAGCTGCACAATCTCAAGAGCGATTCCACACAGGTCTTCGCAGGACCACGCAAAACATTTTTTTTGAAATCTTTTAAGAAAGCGACTAGTTGCTTGCGCTGAAGACAATGTAGAACCAATCTGGATCAAGCCAGGATCCTTCTCAGTACTCACATTAACAAACATGATTTCATCCATTAAGGGCTTAGCATGCCTCTCTTTCTCTCAATTGATCAAATTTTGCAAATCCCGAGGAATTCCTTCCTCTTTGTTTTCAACACATTATTCAAAAAGTTTTGAAAAACTTAGGTCAATGCAATGACTTAAAGGCACAGAAGAAGTAGGTGAAAAGCACTGCCGTTTCATTCAAACTTGCTGGCACAATTGGCTCAACGCAGAAACAAACACAAAAGTATGAAAATCACTGTTGTTTCATTCAAGTCTTCTGGTGTAATTGGCTCCACGGTAGAAACAGACTCAAAAGAAAGCAGAAAGACAACCGTGAAACAAAATAGCGACATCCGAAGTAACACTCCCGGAATCACCCGACTTCTGTACAACAGGATTGACTCGATACAACAAGACTGACCCTTAAGCAAAAAGACTGACTCAAAACAAAGAGACCGACTCAAAACAAAACCACATAACTGACTCAACACCCAAGTCAGAAACTACAAAACCCAAAATTCGCAAATGCTCAAAACAGTGCGTGCCACACGCCATATCTGAAGTAAACTGAGCACCGCCCGCAGGTGGTTCATTCCCTGATCACATACTTGTATTATCCTCGAAGTTCACTGACCCAGTGACGATGGACTTTGCTGAGCTAGGTGGGAGGATGACCTCATTGTCAATCAGATCCTGCACTTCGTGGCGAAGACGGAAGCAATTGTCAGTGCTATGACCGGTCTGTTGATGGTACGCACAGTACTGAGTAGCGTCATGACTAGATGGAAGACGACTAGGGAGAGGCCGAGGCTCGAGGGGTTTGAGATGCCCCTTTTCAGCAAGGATCTGAAGAGCCTTGGACAAAGGCATGTAGAGGGCATGGAAGACCCTACGAACTCGGGGTAAATACTTCGAGGTTTGCGGACTTTTGTTGGACGCACTAGCAAAGGGGTTGGCAGGTGCTGACTTGGTTTTCTGATCTTTTCCGGGGGCAGGATTAGATCTAACAGGATCATTTCTAGTATGATGGCCTTTCTCCTGGTTCTCCCCTTGGCTTGAACTGCCCTCAGTCTGAGTGGGGAAAGTGTCATCCATAGTTGTTGCAATAACAGCGAGCACCTGCTGTTTGTTCAGTCCCTTGGCTTTCAAAGCCTCAATAACCTGCAGAAGTTGTTCATAGGGATCGATGTCCACCTCCACCTTATTCTTACCACTCGCCTCAGCTTGGTCGAAGGTTTGGGTTGCTATATCAAAGTGAAACCCAGTTGTTGTTGGCATGCCATTGCCTATACTTAGGATGGGTTCAGGTTGGCTGAGTTCAATTACAATTCACCCCAAGAGCGGAGGCTCTTCCAGCGTGAAGTTCCCGGCATGTGACATGGTCGATGGCGGAGCCGACATTCTGTAGGCTAGGTCAGCAACAGATCTCTGAAGGTCGCCGATCATTCCCATTAGCTCAAAAGTAGTGCGCTCATGGGCTTGGAGCAGTTGGGGTTCCCAGATTGGATGCACGGCAAGTGATCGAGGCGGACGTTGCATCTCAACATCAGTCTCACCCTGTATGGTGATTCCTTGGTTTAGTGTCGCTATCATGACCATAATTTCTTCTGAATTCTGCATCGTCATGAGTCCATTGAACTGAACAGAGGTGATGTGACTGGTGGCTGACGGATCTGATGAACCGGTGAGCCTTGACTGGCCCTTTTCTGCCTTGCCTCAGCGAAGGAGAACACTGGTTGTTCTGAACCGAATCTCTGAACCCCCCTGAAAGAGAAAACAGGCAGCACCTCAGCCCAATTTCACCAGAACAGACATAATCATAGCTGAATAACTATATTCGACCACTGATCACTGTTTCTCAAATTACTCCCCCAAATCTAAATCTGATACCCGCAGATATAACTGATTCTCAAAATACTAATGCCCGCAGGCCTGATACTCAGACTTGCAAACTGATACGTGCATTCCCTGTAGAGGCACACTCTAAAAGCATATAACAAGCAAATGAGAGCCAAAACACCCCGATGTTGGGGTAGGGTTTCCCTGTCCTATTGTCAGGAGCTAGGGTTTCACTACGCACACAGCGGTTTTCAAACAACCTACAATCGGGTAAGCAACCTATCCTAGTTTGGAATAGTCACTATGGATTCCGATATGCACTAGGCCGAATGGTCAAAGAGGGTGCCTCGGTGAAAACTGAGGTTTGTGTTCCCGTCGTGGCAGAGCCCGCAACCGGTCAGCCTTATGGCACGCTTCTCAAAGCAAGCCTCCGGCAAACCGTTCAGGAATAGCATACGGCAAACACGGTGTACGGTGTCCTAGGCGCACCAATGCAAATGCAATGCAAAGAAACACATAAGTGTAATCAAAACAAGATATCATGACTTCGAGTCAAGTTCTCTAACTCCCTAGTAGAGTCGCCAGAAACTGTAGACGCGCCCTGAGGGCTTTGCTACTACAGAAGCATTGAGGGCACTCCCTTTAGGTGTCTCTCCAAGAAGGAGTCGAATCTAGTTCTCGAAAGAGCCCACGAAATTAAGCATCAATGAGGGGCTCGATTGTTCAAACAACTTATACACCTTGGGTATTATTGGCCGACCATGGAGTCAAATGCGTCTCATCACGTGAAGAGATGCCAGACTTGTTAAAAATAAGGAAATTTGATCCATGAGCTAGCCGTATATCTGCACAACATCCGAACGCCATGGTCGTTCCATACTTAGGCTTTTGACCTAATAGGGCCTATCTCTTTACCATCCAAAGGGTATAAGTGGATCCTTGTAGCTATGGAGTTGAGCACAAAATGGGTCGAGGTAATCCCTCTGAAGAATGCTATTGGGCTTGCAATCACGAACTTTATCAAGGAAAATATCATTTGCCAGTTCGGAGTACCGAACACCATCCTTTTGGACAATGGCACACCTTTCATAAACAAATATGTGAAGAGCCTCCTAGAGACTTACCAAGTGAAGCATCACAAATCCACACCCTACTATCCAAAAAGGAACGGGCAAACGGAGGCCACAAACATGACACTAATAAGTATTCTGAGCAAGATGATGGATGAATTTTGTGGGACTTGGTCCGAACAGTTGATAGTAGCTCTATGGGCATATCGCACCTCAAAGAGAAAGCCAACTCAAGCAACTCCTTACTCCCTTGTGTATGGGTCCGAGGCAGTGTTACCTATAGAGTTGGAAACACCATCTACTTGGATGGCTCTCGCCTCAGGGATGGTGTTGGAGCCTCGAACCACCAGATTGGAGGCATTAGAGGAAAAGCACGACAGAGCCGCAAAAGTCATGGAAAGGCATCACGAGTCCATTGCCCGAGCATATAATCAGACTGTGGTGCCAAGAAAGTTCGAAGAAGGTGATCTAGTATGGAAGATCGTAGACCCAATCATGTGAGGACAACCCCTGCCTAAGTTTTCTCTGAAATGAGAAGGGCCCTACAGGGTGGTTCAAGCAAGCTCAAACAGGTACTATAGGCTTGTAGGGGTTGAAGATGGCTTCCGAACTGGCCCACTCAATGCAAAGTTTATCAAGCGTTACTATCCATAGATTGACTCATCTATGTTGAAACTCATTTTCATTTTCTTGCTTTGTTTAAAAGTTGTATCTCCCTTATGTTATGAAGAAGCTAGTTTCCTTTATGGTGTATGTCTGTTCCATCACTTGTGGTGAATATATTATACTTTTGTCAAGAAAGTTGAAGAATTAATGAGAATATTTCAATTTTTATAAACATGTGCATGTGATTGTTCTTTCCATTGTATCATTCGAAATAAATATTTTATCAAGTAGAATGAGAAAACAGTGCGAAAATCTTCAATCAACAAAGATTTTTTCATTTCATTACATTGTCCTAGATAAAACATTTTTATCGAAAGGGGCAAGAAAGTAATTTAAAAAAAAAAAAAAAACTCAATCTCCTCTAAAAACACCCTTAAAGAAGTTGCCGCACATCTATATCCTGTGGACAAGCAGTAGAGTGTGCCTCTAAAGCCTCCAAGCCCCGAGCATAGCCCGACTCAAGCTCACGAAGAGTTGCCTTTGTCTCATCTATAGAGGTCCGATAAGAGGCGAGCACAGATAAAACTTCTACCCGTCGACTGGCGTTCGAGGCTATATCTAGGCGCTTCTGAAGCTCAGATAGATCCACTTGATGACGCTCTATGTCAGAGATCCCCTGATATGCTGTCTCGACTACTTTCCCGTTAAGGTCACATAGCCGTTGCCTATCCAAGCTATACAGGATAGTGGCAAAAGACTCGAGTAAAGTAGTCTGAATGAGTGGACATTGGCAAGCAAATGAAGCAAAGGTCTCAGGGTAACTCGAATGCACAAGCTGTAGAACCGACGCAAACTCAGAAGCTACCCAATAGTAGAGAAATGGTAGTTTGCCAGAAGCCGGAGGAGGAACTGGGGCCGGAAAGGTATTAGTCTTAGGAACCTCTCCAATTTCTATCGGGTTGGATGAACCACCCGGAGGGGTAACTTCCAGGATAAGCTGGGAATACGGGCCGATGAGGGGAAAGGCCAAAAGCATCACTATCAAAGTGGAAATCACTGAGATTTTGATCCAAAACATTCAGAGGCACTTGCGATGAAGAGCCTCTAATAGTCATTTCAAAGGCTGGTGTGTCCTCTCGAGAAGGAGAGCCATAAGGAGTCACAAAGAGAGTTGGAGCAGAGTCTGAGACAGGTGAAGGCAGGACCCTGGTAGCGGCTAACACTGAAGAAAAGATAAGGAAGTCTTATTAGGGGCAGGGAGCAGTAAAGTCATTTGAGTAAAAAGTTCTCATAGATAGAAGTATATGACAAACTTCAGAAAGCAAGATTACCTGAGGGAGAATCATTATGCAAAGCCAGGGCAACTGAAGGGCTCCTAGCATCAACAAAGTCACTAAGCCGTACAAGGGGCACCTGATCGATCTCAACGTGTAATGAAACTAGAACAGTAGTAGTCATCCCTGAAGAAGGAAGGAATACCAGAGGATGAGAATCACCATAAGTGCCAGAGCGAGTCTTGGAGACTTCTAGCACATCCTCCTCTACACTATTACTAAAAGCACACCTCATCTCTAAGCGGCCTCCAAAAGCATGTCCCTCAGAAGCACATCTCATCTCTACATTGCCTCTAGAAGCATGTCTTGCGGAAGCACACCTCATCTCTACATTGCCTCTAGAAGCATGTCTTGCGGAAGCACACCTCATCTCTACATTGCCTCCAAAAGCATGTCTTGCGGAAGCACACCTTATCTCTACATTGCCTCCAGAAGCATGTCCTGCGGCATCAATTCATGTAGGACTAGTCCCTTCAACAATCTCAACACCAGAGCCACGGTTCTCAATAATCTCAACATCAGAACAGTGAGCCCCAATAACCTCGTCGCCAAGATGACGCTCTCCCCCTGAAACTGAGTAAGGAGGGAAATATCAGACCAATGGAGAGGCATCCTCAGTCACAATAGGATGGTGATGATGCACACACGGGACGAGGTCACAAAAATGATCGGATGACTCAGCTTCATCATCATCATCTATAACTGCTATACGAGGGGTGCGCATCTTCACGAGTCTACCAGACAAAGGGAGAGTGTTATCTAGGTCTGAGTTCGGCCTAGTAGGGGCAGCATGGCCAATAGCCACGGTACCGAGAACGTCAGCAACCGCTGGGTCAAAAGACAGAATAGGGTCCTGCATAACAGGGAAAGTAAAGAGTGTTCATTTAAGAAGGTATAGTCGCAAGAAGGAAAGTAACTTCAAATCAACAGAAAAAAATAAAAATAAAAATTAAGATGTCTATTTGGTACTTGATGGAGCCTTTTGGAAAGGCGACAAGTGGAAGGACTGACATCAGAAGCCCTCTTGTAGGCCATCTTCTTGAGGCGGGTCGTCCGAGGACCAAAAGCCTTGTTCAGAGGGACTGGCTCTAGATAAGCAATCGCCAAGCTAGAAGTAGATGTCTGAGCTGGAGGGTCAGTCGGAGCAGATGAAGTGAAAAAGCTCTCATACATATGATCAGATTTCTGACTCTCAGGCAATCGAAGAGAAGAGTCCTTATAAATCGGCGGAAGCAGACATATAGTCGATTTACTCTGGACAAACTTAATAAATGCATCAATGTTCTTCCACCAATATCTCCTAAAAGAGGGGGTGAAACCCCCTACCTGACTCAAACTCGGCATCGTCAAAGAGCCAGATACAGGAAGCATGGTGTGTATAAGTTCTCGAGTCAAGCACCTGTAGCTTTTCGAAAAAGATAACAAAGGAAGTGTTGGCCCCGGGGCACATTGGTTAAACCCGAATTGGCATGCTACTCTGTTAGGTCTATAGATGGTGCTATCAATGCCTTCCTCATGCCCTACCAGTAGCGAACTGGGATAAACCATTATCAACGTATCAACAAGATGTACAGAGATGCCCTTCAACAAGGGAAAAGACACCAGGCAGAAGGAACAATGATAGATAAGTGGTGTTTCCACACCCATCGGTGGGTATACATAGGGGCATGCCACAAAGCGCCGAGGATCATCCACCAAAGTATTCAGGGATAGGGTAGAAATGACACGTGACCAACGTGTGATTAACAGCTAGCAAGTCTTCGCTTTCTCAAACGTGCAAGACCCGTCATTACCAAGCACAGGGATACCCTCTTTATCCACTATCTCCCGAAGAACTTCTACCTCGAATACAATTGGAGTAGGGGCAAACTTTGGGAACCTCTCGAAGAAGAAACAGAGCAGGAACTGACTATGGACGAAGAAGATAGGCTCATACCGACCCACAGAATGTACCATGTCTCGATGTAGCAGATCCAGTCGGTAATAAAGGTTCCTAAGAAATAGCGGGGCCAAAGGGATTTGATCCCCTTTGAAGAACCTAACTGCCAAGGGGAAGACAAAAGGATTGAGAGAATCTGGAGGTGTGCTCGGAAGAATGAAGAATGAGAGGAAGCAAGCCAGAAATCTCATAAAATAGAGCTTAGAGCCATACATCAGGCCGACCTCGTACTCCTGAGAACCAGGGTCAGCATCTTTGGCCAGGGGCTAAAGATCTCTAAAGACGTGGCGGATCTATACGGTGTAGGAGGCACGGTCTATCCTCACTCGTTTGGTCCTCCTCGTTAAACCATCAAATACAAAGCTTCACCGACTACAAGCTTGAAGATTTTGCTTTACAGATTGGATCGGAGAATCATCCTCAGAGGGTATCCGCTCAGGGTAGAAGGCATCAGGGTCAGTCATTTCTAGACGCAACAACATGAACACATCCTCGAGGGTAGGTCCCATCTCATGCTGGCCAGGTATGAAAGTGTGTGTCTCGGTGCTCCACCAGAGAGCCATGGCTTCAAGGCTAGCATTGTTGCGGCAAATCGATAAGGATCAAGATATTTTCAATGGAATTAATAGTTGGGCCTCCTGAAGCCCTCGACAGTGGCCCCTGTCCGAGAGGACATCATCGACCCACTCCTGCCAACCAAAAGGAGGGTTTGAGAAAGCCTTGAACTGGGGATAACAGTATGAAAAGTCCCCTCACTCAACCTTAAAGCGTAGCACCGAAGAATGAGAAATGAGGGCCCCGTGTCTGGAATCAATGTCCTTAGAGAGACACAATAGAGCCCCCTTCGGAGATAGAAGAGAAGTGGTGGAGGTAGCTGCTTGCTAGAACAGGTTTTTCCGACCAAAATAAGGAGATTTCCTCCACTCGGATGCCGGAGGCACGTCCCTTTCTTTCATGAGAGCTAGTTCTGATGACCCCGGGACAATGGATTTCTTTCGAAAAGACATATAGTTGAAGTAACAGGTATAAATAGCAAGGAGTTAATCGTATTAAAATTCAGAATATTGGAATTGAAGTAACACATTCAAATGAAATTTCAGCATCAACTGTCTATTTCTCGGGGTATCCACAAGCCCAATGAATGACCATATATCGTTCTAAGAGTTATCATGACGTCATTATCTCAAGTAAAGCATCCGTGAGGTATTAAATATTTTATTTATACCAAATTCAACAATATGGGTTCAAGATTCACTCAACATCTTCAAGCTCAACAAATTGCAATACCAATGTGTGTATCATCAACATATAGATTTCAAGTTTCTGTCATCAATAAGAACTGCAATGTCATAGGCTGTTTTGTGATGAAATTCAAGCGGGTCCTTTTCTCAAAATTATTGTGTTTCATATTAAAGATCCAACTTATACAGGGCTCAAACTTTGGATAGAGTGAAGTTTAATAGCAAATTTCAGGCCTAAGATCTGAAGTATTTTACATTTCTCATCCATAGGAAGATTCAATAGATTGTCATGCAAATTACAAGAATGTTCTTCCCAAAGTCCATGTTCATAAGCCCAGAATGTTCCTCCCAAGTCAATGTTCATAGCTCAAAATTTCTTTGGCAAGTTTCAACTGAAAAAAAAAAAAAAAAAAAATCATTTAAGCAAGTTGCACAGCATATTCCAAGAATGCAAAGCCCAAACAGGTGTTGATTTATCCAAATTCATGGATTAAAAAAAAAAAAAAATTTACTCTCAAGCTTAACAATTCCAGCATCAGTGAGAGTTGCAACATTAAAGCTCTATTCAATTTTTTCAGTGAAGTTTCAAATCACAATTATTACGGCCCAATAGCTCCAAGTTCATGAATATAAATGTCCATCAAAGCAAGAGATTCTAAGAAGGGGTTTTCACAAAAAGCTTCCTCCCAAAATAAAAATATCTTGAAAAGCTTACCCACAGATTTATCCCAACGGGTTAGAATATGGCTGAGTTCGAATCAAAGCGGCGTGAGTCGTGGGACGCAAGACAAGAGCACGACTGACTCTCTTAAAGGCCGAGAGCACGTTGAATGGCGCTGGGCAAGCCAGTACTGCGGTGGCAAGGTAGATGGCGCTAGAGGGCAAAGACGCAGCAATGACTGAACTAGACACGTTGCGTTGAGTTGAATGGTGTTCGGAAGGGCCACACACGTCGCGTTGAGTGGGCGACGTGTGTGGGTCGGCATTACTCAGTCGCGTCTGAACCAGCGAGGGTGGTATTCGGCAGAGCAAAGCCGAGAAGAGGAACTAATGGGCGACATGCATGGTCAGCACCGAACAATTGAGGACGAAGGCAATAGTGAGGTTGTAGCACAATCGGCGTTGGCGTTGGTCAGCAAGAATTGAGCTCCGGTGTCTGGGTCTCTGAAGAGCTGCGTCGTTACCCTGAAATGAAGCACCGACAGTGAGCAGCAACTGGGGTCGCGATGTCTACAGTCGTCGGAGCTAGGACAAGACAATGGCTGGGTCACGACGCTGGGACAGGTCGATAGCTGGGCCGCGACATCTGTGGCACACAGAGCTGGGCTAGGTCGGTGGTGTTGCTTGAAGTAGCAATGGAGGTCTGTGCAAACGGCAGCAACTCTGGTTTGTCTAAGAAAGTTGGTCTCTCGATCTAGAGAGAGAGTGAGCTATAAAATAGGGTTTTGTCCCTTTCCTTAAATAGAAAAAAAAGAGAGGTATAATGCCTTGAATATTCCCTCAAATATTCTATATATATATATATATATGTGTATATATATATGGACATACTGACTTCGCTGACCTGCCAAACAAGAAAAAAAAAAAAAGTGTATGAACCTCACCTTTTCAATAATATTTTAAAAAAATGGGTGCTTTATTTTTTGCTTGTAGCGAAAAGAAAATATTTTTCAGATGTTCTAAAAAAATCAAGGGCAAAAAAAAAAAAAAATTTGTGACATCAGGGGCAAATTTTTTTTTTTTTTACTTGTCGCTTTTGTCCGTAAGCTATGGTGAGACATCAGCTTTATCCATAGACTCTGTCAAGAAAAAATATTCCAGATGACGTAATAAAAGCATAGCTGAAAAGGTGAAAATATGCATGTCCAAGAAAACCAAAAATTCTCATATACGCAAGGGGCAAATGTAAGAGGAGTTAATTTGAGCCTACTAAATTAATTAGGCCCAATAGTCCAAGGTTGGTGGGCTTGAATTTATCGCAAGACCAAGATTGGTGGGATCGGATTTATCGCCATCAAACGGGCCGAATCGCTCTAAGCCTTGAAAGGGTTCGAATCCACGAACTTAGAGACTTACTCGGGCTCGAACTCGAAAGGGTATTGAGCAAGCCTAGAGATCTGAGGCACTCGGGCTTCAAACAGATTCGATCGCAATTAAGAAGTCGCTCCATTGGTGAGTCCCAGAACATTTGCGGACTTGGAGCATTCTGGGATCAACCCACCAGAATCATGAGTGAGTTTGGAGTACGAACAAAGGGCCCGAATCCCGAGGATGAGGGTGGAGATTAATTCACTCATCAGTTAATTTAGTCTGTACCCGGGTCGATGTGGCACGACCTTGGGGGGTCCATGAGGCTCAGCATTATTTAGCGGCAGGGGGTCCTCTAGGACTACCTCGGCCCATTCGGACGATTGGGGATCATTGGTTAGGTGTGGCTAAGAAGAAGGGTTCGCCGAGAGGTTGATCTCCTCTTCGGGGTTTTCCTAATCCTCGGAGAGGTCACCTCATCGGACAAGGTGGTTAGAGAGAATATTCTCCGTGTGCCTTGCACATGGGCTCCACCACTCACTCATAGCTTTACAAGGGATGGATTTTGGAGAGATAACTCTTAAGAAAGAACTAATTTCCCTTCTCCATTATCAATCTTGAGAGTGAAAGTGGGAGATCCATGGAAGAGCCTTGCCATTATTCTCTCTCAAACTGCTTTGTCTTCTTCTTCACCCAATCTCTTATCTCCATCATCTCTTTGCTTTTGTGTTCTTAATTGTGACTATTGAAGAATCTAAGACTCTCATCATTTTTCTAGAGAATTCAAATTTTTTCTTCAAAGATTTTCGAATTTTCCAACAACGTTTTTAAACCCTCTCATACAAAGATAAACCATTACTAATAGCATCTTTGTGCTAAATCCCATGTCATAATTAAAATTTGGCGATGAAGCACAAAAGCGATTCTAATTGTGTGATAAAATTTGATAATGTGTGATAAAATAGTGAGTAAATCACTTAATTAAAAGTTGATTTTTTTTGTCTAAGTTTTATAAAATTGTCATTTTCTCAATATTTTAAGGTTAAAATTAGATATATATATATATATATATATATATGATCGTATTGTACTGTAAATTGTATTATACGATTATTTTGTCAAAATTTTCTCTTTTTTTTGTTTATTTTTTTGTTTGTTACAATCAGAGGAGAACTGGTAATTTTTATATATTTTGGGTAAATTTCAAATACGCCCCTTGAAGTTTGCTTAAAATATGAATTGCCTCCTGTGATTTGAAAAATTACAAATACCTCAATGTCAAAATCTTTTATTTAACAAAATTAATTGAAAAAGTGAAATTTCTAACTGTTCACCTATACAAAATAAAATTATCTAAATTATTAATTGAAATAAAATTTTAACATTGTTAAAAACTTTTAATTAACTTGATGATTTATTAATAAAATGACCTATTTGTTATGAAATTAGAAACCTTAGGGGCATAATGTAATTTCTAGAACCACGAAGGATAATTTGTAATTTAAGTAAACCTCAAGGGGGTGTTTGTAATTTATTCTTTTATTTTTTAGTTAAAATAGTGAGTAAATCACTTAATTAACCTTCATCAGACTGGCTATCAAATATTTTAGTTTTGGTACTTTTGGCTCAACAAATATAGCTAGTGTTTCACAAACATTGATTTAGCCCTTGATTGGCATCTCCTAAAAAAGACAAAAAGTCACTAAAAAAGTAAAAAAAATTATATTGTTACCTTGTTTGGGCGGAAAGGTTGTGCTTGACAACTCAGACTTTGAATTGCGTTACACAAGCAACGACACCAAACGCAATGACACTTTGCATTGCATTTCCTCAAATGCTGCTGTCGTGGCACAATGTAAGCCACGAATTCCATAAAAAAAAAAAATTTGAAATACACGGAAAGCTCAACAGTGCTGCTGCATGTGTCAGAAGGGTAGAACGATAATTTTGATATTTGCTACATTATTTTATTACACATTTTTTCGTAAAAAGTCAAAAAGTTATTCCAAACATACATATTTTTTTTCTCTACTTTTTAGCTAAAAAGTCAAAAAGTGCACTTATATATCACATCCCAAACAACTCATTTTGAAATTAATTGTGTTGAGTTTATAAAAAATAATTCTAAATTAGAATGAATAAAAATAATATTTAAATAATATAGAAAAAGAATAGAGAGTTTGTTTGTAGGGATGGCAATTTGAAACCGACCCAACGGGGACCCGATCCCCTGACCCCGATTGGAACGATTTGTTCTCGAAAAATACCCCCGACAGGCCGAGGATGGTATTCGAAAATAAATCCCTGACCATTTTCGATCCCGAGATGGTGATACGTTCCACAGCCCCGGACCCGGCTCGTCTCCAGCCTGGCCCCGACCTTTGCTCCTTACCCGGTTCCCCCTGATATGAAATTACCATTGTAACCCTATCTATATATATGTGTTTTCTCTCTTTCTTTTGTCATTTTAGGGTTAGGGGCTCACAAAGACATTGAGACACTCTCTCTTCTCTCTCTCACTCTCTTTTTTCTCTCCGCAGTCGGCGTTATCTCCCCCTTCACGGCAGTATGCTGCTCCGTCGCCTCCTTCTCTCTCGCCTCATCTGACACGATGGATATCGCCTCCCTCTCTCTCTTACACACGATGGCTGTTGCTCACCGCCGCTCCTCTCTCATCACCAATTTTCAAAGGGTTCTCTCTCTCTCTCTCTCTCTCTCTTTCTTTCTCTCCCTATCACCGGTTTAGTCGGTGGCGGCTCCTTACCTCTTACACAGTAGCTCCTCTCTCTCTCTCTCTTTGTTTTTTTCTTTCGTTCTTCAGATCTAGAAAATAATGAAGATAAAGATGAAGATGTTGTTGATTAAGATCTGTTGCTGATGAAAATGATAAAGATATTTTTTGATTTGAGCTCAGATATGTTGTTGATGAAGATGAAGAAAATGATGATCTGTTTAACGTGTTAGATTTTTTATTTTTTACATTTGAGCTCAGATCTATTAGATCTGTTGAAAATGATGTTATTGTTGTTGTTGATGATGTTGATGTTGTTGTTGTTGATGAATTCTTGAAGAAAATCTGTTTAATTGTTGTTGATGAATTCTTGAAGAAAATCTGTTAGATCTGTTTAATTGTTGTTGTTGCTATTTGAATAAAATACAAGAATTTCTTGTATTTTTTGGAGCTTTTTTTTTTTTTTTTTTTTTGCCGGGGAATTTTTGGGGTCGGGGAAACTCGATCCCCATTAGGAGGCAAAAGGCGGTGATAGGTTTCCCGTCGGGGATCGGGGCTAGGGACGGGGGAATTTCCACCATCGGGGATCGGGAACGGGGGAGTGTGATCCCCGACCCTGGCCCGGCCCAGCTTGTTGCCATTCCTATCTGTTAGACAATGTCTTGAAAAAGAGTGTATAGCTGAAATAAAAAATAAATAAATTTTAAGTCAAAATATAACAAAATTTTAACTAATTTGATGAAAATACTCTAAACGAAGAAAAAAAAATGTGTACACCCACCATTTTGAGGACTGCCAATTACTTTTTTGCACAAATGAAGCTTTATATATTAAAACATCTAACTAGATACATCACTAGACAAAACAGAAACAAAGGTTAAAGGTGGATAGCCCACCCAATTAGCAGGAAGCTTTTTCTAGTGTAGGAATTAGCGACCCAGTGCGCAACCCTATTGTTTGTTCATCTAGTCCATCCAAAATTCCATTGCCTCAGCTTTGAGAGACTACGAATGTCAAGCACCACTACTATACAAGGTGGCACATCTTCAGACACACAGAGCTTGATTAGAGATTGATTATAACTTTCAATCTCAACCATTGAGGCACTATGTGCTTAAGCTAAAGAACATGCCAGACGAATTGTATGAGCTTCTGCTTCTAAGGTAGAGGATGCTAGGAAAGATGAAACCAAACAGTCCAAAAGCCTTCCCTTTAAGTCACGCATAATAGCAGCTGCAAATGCATTCAGATGTGCATGATTAAAACTTGCATCGCAATTGATCTTGACTCCATCGTGGTGGCTGGACGCTACCTATGAGAAGGTGGACGCAACGAAGGACCCTCCAAAGGTCCAGCGGATGACCCATTCCAATATTGTTCATACTCAAATCAAGCCTGGGAATACTTCTGAATGACTTCACTTGGGATAACTAGCATATGATTAAAGACGAGATCATTGCGAGCTTTCCATATAAACCATCCAATCAAGGCTATTTTGCTGACCACTTCTATTCCATTTATTGCTTCACAATTCGGACCCATCTCCAACCATTTAGCCGTCCACTATGCAAGATTATGAATTGTGCCTTGTTCAATCTGCAAAGAAAGTAAGCTTCCAAACCACACCATTTTCGTCTATGTACAATCGAATTCCATTGATTCTGTTTCCTTCAAACACACAGGGCATAATGCAGAGGATGAACACTTCTATTTGAACAAATTGGACTTAGTAGCTAGCGCGTCAATACATGTACGCCACCAAAAATGCCAAATTTTTGGAGGTACATCCATACTCCAAATCCATTTATAGAACTTTGGAGGAAATTGAAAAGAGACAGAAGGTTGGATATTCGATGATACATCATCTTATGGGAGTAGAAATATAAGAGAAAAGAGAAACTCTTATATTCAATATATATTATGAATGAATAGGTACACACTTCTTTATTTAGAAGAGAAGATAAGTATATACAGAGAATATACTCTATAACAGATATATATAAACATATTATCAGATATATACAAATATATTTAACACCCCCCTCAAGCTCAAAGTGGTAATGCAGATATTAAGTTGAGCTTGGAAAGTAAATCAGAAAATTGTCCTGGAGGATGAGCCTTGGTAAAGATGTCAACTGTTTGATCGGCAGAGGTAACAAAGATAAGACGAATAGTGCCACTAGTAACATGTTTCTGGATGAAGTGACAATCAATCTCAATATGCTTGGTGCGATCATGGAAGACATCATTATGTGCAATCTGAATAGCACTTTGATTGTCACAATGGAGGTTAGTAGCAACAGGATGGGGAATTCCCATATCAGTAAGAACCCAACGAAGCTATACACGTTCTTGAGTAGTATCCACAAGAGCACGATACTCAGCCTCAGTACTAGAACGAGCAACAAGAGTTTGCTTCTTGCTACGCCAAGCAATGAAAGAATCACCAAGAAGAAGCAGAACCCTGTAGTAGAGCGGCGATCAGTAGGATCCCCTGCCTAATCTGCATAAAACAAAACATGTATCTGTAGAAAAGAGTGTGCTAAGTAATGAAGACCATGGAACATAGTGCCTTTTAGATAGCGCAAAATGTGAACTAGAGCATCATAGTGCGAAGAGTGAGAAGCAGCCATGAACTGACTGACAATGTGAACAACATAGGCAATGTTTAAACGAGTAACCGTAAGATAAACAAGACTGCCAACTAACTGACGATATAAAGTAGCATCAGATAATAGGTGACCATTGTAACATTTGTATCCTTCAATCTATTAGAGGGTGTATTTAATTCCTTTATTTTCTTTTAGGAGTCTTTGGAGTTGTTGTATCTTGGTTTTGGAGGAGTACAATTCGATTTAAACATGTTGGGATTGTTCGTTCACACTTGTTTATGTTGAAAAGTTCTTTGGAAATTTGGAAAATTTGTTCTAGGGTCGACACTGCCTTCTATTTCTTGCCTTCTTTTACTGTAAGGGTCGACACCACCCTTAGAGGTGTCGACACTATCTTGCTGTTGTGTTCCTAGATCGCTGCTAAAATTTAGTGTTGACACCAGCCCTTGGTGATGTCGACATTTGCCCTTCTTTGTTGGCCTTTGGGGTTGACACCAGTTTGGGAGGTGTCGACCCTTGTCTATTGCAGAATCTGGGGATTGCTTGCTGAAATTTAGTGTCGACACCAGTCTGGGAGGTTTCGACACCTTTTCCTCTGCACACATTAGTGTCTTAATTTGTATCCTTCAATCTATTAGAGGGTGTATTTAATTCCTTTATTTTCTTTTAGGAGTCTTTGGAGTTGTTGTATCTTGGTTTTGGAGAAGTACAATTCGATTTAAACATGTTGGGATTGTTCGTTCACACTTGTTTATGTTGAAAAGTTCTTTGGAAATTTGGAAAATTTGTTCTAGGGTCGACACTGCCTTCTATTTCTTGCCTTTTTCTGCTACAAGGGTCGACACTGGCCTTAGAAGTGTCGACACTATCTTGCTGTTGTGTTCCTAGATCGCTGCTGAAATTTAGTGTCGACACTAGCCCTTAGTGATGTCGACACTTGCCTTTTCTTGTTGGCCTTTGGGGTTGACACCAGTCTGGGAGGTGTCGACCCTTGTCTATTGCATAATCTGGGTTTTGCTTGCTTAAATTTAGTGTCGACACCAGTCTGGGAGGTTTCAACACCTTTTCCTCTGCACACATTAGTGTCTTAGCTTTTCTTCCCGAAAGGTCGACACCTCTAGCCGAAGGGTCGACCCCTGTGTGTAATTTTCAGATTTTTTGGTCAATTTGGGCCCTACTTTTTGGGGGTTTTTGACTTGTTCTTTTCATTTGACTTTGGGGCTATTGTTCTATTAGTGCCTAGCCACTATAAATAGGCTCCAAACACTTATTCATTTCACTTTTCCTCATCTTTTCTCTCTCTACACCGTGAGTTCTCTTCTCTTTCTCTAAACTTAAATGTTTTCACTTAGATCTCTAGAACTACTCACCTAGAGTGATCTTTTCACCTTGGTCCGTTAAGAAAGATTATAGATCTCGTCAAGGGCTTCCTTTTGATCCAAAAGTTTCGTGGTTTCGTCGCCGGTGACTTTTGAGTTGTCATCTCTTTGCTTCAAGAGGTAGGGATTTCTAGTTTTCCTTCAATACTCTCATTTATAGATAGATTTGTGGTATTTTCTTTATATAAATACAAAGTTTATATTTTTATACATATTGTGATTAATCATGAGATTGGGGGTTAGGGTTTGAAGAGTTGGGTTTACTTGTTGGGTTAGGACTTTGGGTCATGAGTTTGGGTGTATAAGTAATAGAAGGGTTGGAATAAAATGTGTTTTGTGAAAAACTTTAATTTCTCTTAAAAATCCTAGTTTGGTTCATGAAGATAGATGATGGTTTTGCTTAAAAGGAAAGTGGTATCATGAAATTGAAGGGTCAAATTACACATGTACAAGTTTAATTAAAATTGTAAAGAGTTTGAGAATTTATGTAAAAGTTGTGATCGAACCTTTAATGTTGATATTTTAAATTATGTCATAATATGAAACCAAACTTGGGGAAAAGAAATGACTAATGGTATGGATGATATGAGCTTTGTGATGAAATGATGATATGGAGGTTTAAGAGTTTGTATTGATTTATGCCGAATTGTATTGAATAGTGTTGAATTCAGTTGTGTAGAATTCTGTTGTGTGTTATGTTGAATTGCATTGAATTATGTTAAGTTGTGTTGGGTTGAGTTGAGTTGTGTTGTGGTTAGTACCCGCGCGAGGGAGCCGAAAATGGTTTTGGATGCCCACGTCCCGTCTTATGATAGCCGACAAATGTGGGGGTGCTTTTGAATTCAAGGTGCCCAAATGCCCTGTCTAGGCTTATCGCTAGACGAATGTGGGAAAAATCTTTTTGGGTGTCCACAAAGTCTTGCCGTATTATAGCCGGTAAAAGTGGAAAAATGATTTTTAGGTGTCCATAAAGTCCTGCCGTATTGTAGCCGGCAAAAGTGGAAAACGGATGGTTTTGAAAATGTTTTTAGGGGCCCACTTCTTGTCGTATAATAGCCGGCAAATGTGGGGATGGTTTTAAAGTTGAAAATGTTTTTAAGGGTCAACGTCCTGCTGTATGACAGTCGGTAAATGTGGAAAAACATGGTTTTTGGAAAAATATATTTTTTGAGAAAATGGTTTTTGGTAGTTCACTTCCTGCCGTATAACAGTCGGCAAGAGGTGGAAGGTGTTATGAGTTAGGTGCCTGCTATCCTGTCGTATCTAGTCGGCAAAATGGTGGAATGTGTTGTGAAATGGGTTGAGCCGGTGATGATATGTGTGAATTGAGATGAACTTATGAAATTACAATTTGATGTGTAATTTGTCATGGAAAGGGAATGTATGTAGAAATTATTTGAAAAGAATGGATAATAAAATAGTAATGGGATAAGGGGTTGGTGCTAACGAATTCACTAGGTTGTTTGTAACTATAAGGAAAGATTAAGAGTTTTGTTTTGTAATTAATGGAGAAATTGAATTAAAAGGGTTTATTGTCCTTGCGATATGATGAATTATAATTGATAATGCAAGTATGGATGTGATGTAGTTGTTAGACAAGTAGGAGTTAAGTGTAGGAGAATTGTTATTGAATATAAAGGAGATTTGGATTTCTACATTAAGGAGTTCCAGCAAATATGAATAGACATGTTGGAATGGAGTGTCTGAGGGCTGTTTTTGAGTATTAAGGGAACTTGAACTTGAGGTTATGGAGTTATAATAAATGTAATTAGTAAAAAGAGAAAATGGAAATAAAAATAGGGATATTAAAATGGAAATTAAATGAGGAATATTTTAGAATTGGTTAATAAATTTAAAATGATGTTGTTCCTTAAACATATTTGTTTTCAAAAAGGATTTATGGTTTGCTGATGATAAGTGATAATTTTTATGGTTGCAGGTTTTCCTTAAATGCTCAAATAAATTTTGAGAAAAAGGTACTCTATGTATGATATTTTGAAATTGAAAACGTCACCTTACTATGTGGTATCACCCTGCATGCATGATTATTTCTATCTATAGGATGGTTATTGTTTTAGAACTATGAGATTTCTACTGGGCAATTGTGCTCATCCCTTATTGTTTCATTTTTCTTACAGGAAGAGAATTCGGATTGATTGGTAGGAGAGTTAAGAAGTTCATGTATCTTTTATGTGTAATTTCATAGTATATGTGAAAGAAATGAATTCTTTACATTGGCGTTGTAATTATTTATTTGTAGCTCTGCAGTGGAAGTTGGCAGGTATTGTTATTATTGTTGTATTCATTGAGAACGAGAACATGTATTATTATGTTTCTATTACTCAAGGGTAATAGATAATATTTAAAAAAAAAAAAAAAGGACCTAAATTAAAGGCTTTTGGTAATGTTTCCGAGTAACTAAAAATTGGGGCGTGACAACCATCAAAAGGTGTGAGACGAGTCTGAGGATCAATTGGAGTAGTAGCAGTCTTGCAATCGATAAGACCAACACAAGTTAAGAGATCAGAGATATACTTGGCTTGGGTGAGAAAGTAACCAAAAGGATCATGAGAAATTTCTAAGCCGAGGAAGTAGCTCAGCAAACCCAAATCTTTTGTCTCAAATTGGTGACTGAGGAACTGTTTGAGACTAGAGATACCCACTGTGTGATCGCCAGTGATTATCATATCATCCACATAGAGAAGAAGAATAATAATACCACGCCCTATTTGACGTATAAACAAGGCAGAATCCTATGCATAGGAAGAGAAACCAAAGGCATGAATGGTAGAACTGAACTTGGTAAACTAGGCACGAGGAGCTTGTTTTAACCCATACAAAGCACGACGAAGTTTGCAAATTTTGATAGATGGAACAGAGGACTAGGCAGAGCTTGCATATAAACTTTCTCAGTGAGATCACCATTGAGAAAGGCATTCTTGACATCCATTTGACAAAGACTCCTGTGGCAAGCAACAGTAACGACTAATAAGCTGCGAACTGAAATAAGACGAGCAACAGGAGCAAATGTTTCCTCATAGTCAATCCCATACTCTTGAGTGAATCCTCGAGCAACAAGACGGGCTTTGTAACATTAATGGAACCATCAGAATTAGTTTTGATCTTATAAAGCCATTTACAACTAACAGTAGTCTTGCCAGAAGGAAGACCAACCACATCTCAAGTATGAGTTTTATCCAAAGCCTGCAGTTTATTAGTCATAGCTTGCTGCTAAAGAAAGTTAGAACAAGCCTCACAATAGGAAGTTGGTTCATGAGAGGAAAAAGCAGTGGAACCAACAATATAATCACGGAGAAGAACAAAAGGTTGTTTTACCCGAGTCGAATGACGATCTGTTGGAGGAGATGGTGGTGGGGATAGAGAAAGCTCCACAAGATATGATAGAGGAGGATCCACAGGAGGTAATAGAGAAAGCATAGGACCATCATCAAATATAGAAACCTTATGATTGACGGTAGCCATAGGTAGTTGTGAAGGCATTGGACCGGAATTTGCATCAAATTTAGGAGACATCAAGTTTATAGAAAGATTAGTAAAAAATAGGGAATGGGTGGACTGTGGTAGGTGAAACTTAGACAAAGTAGAAAACATTTTGTGTTCCCAGAAAACCACACGACGAGAAATACGAAGACGTTTGGAGACTGGATCCCAACAGCGATACCCTTTATGTTCTATACCATACCCCAGAAAACAGCAAAGATGAGAACAAGGTTCTAGTTTAGTGTGTTCATGAGGTTGAAGGAGAACAAAACAAGCAGAGCCAAAAACTTTAAGAGTGGTGTATGTAAGAGAAGAACCACACAGACGTTCATAAGAAGAGAGATTAGCTATGAGAGGAGTAGGCACACGATTTATGGTGTAGAAAACAGTGAGAGCAGCTTCCCTCCAAAATTTTTCTGGACATGAAGAGAAGATGAGAAGGGCCCGAGTAGTATCTAGAATATGACGATACTTTCTTTCAACGCGACCATTTTGTTAGGACGTGTCTGCACAAGAACGATGAGATTGGGTACCATGTGCCTGAAGAAAGGGAAAAAAAAAATCAGAATCCAAGTATTCCATAGCGTTATTAGAATGAAAGATTTTAATAGTTTGAGAAAACTGAGTGTGGACCATGGTAGAGAAATCATAATAAATCTGTTTAAGTTCAGACCGATTTTTAAGAAAAAATCCAAGTATAACAAGAAAAATCATCAACAAAAATCACAAAATATCTAGACCCCCCATGGTCCGGGTGTGGGAGGGTCTCCAAATATCTGAATGCACAAAAGCAAACAAGGTAGTAGAAATAGAATTACTTTTATTAAAAGGTAATGCAGGCAGCTTAACAATTTGACAAGGTAAACAATCAACATTTTTAGAACTAACACGACCTAACCGACCACTAGAAACCAAAGTTTTTAAAAGACTAAATGAGACATGTCCTAAATGACAATGCCAAAGGTAAAAAGAAGACATAGAAGTAGAAACAGCGAAAGAGGCAACAGAAGCAGCAGTGGATAGTGTAGATGGAATGTGAAGATGAAGAAGCTCGAATAGACATCCATGCCTATAGCCTATCCCAATGATCTGTTTTGCCGGAGGGTCCTGCACCGAACAACCATTAGTAAAAAAGGTGACGGTGAAACCTAGTTCACATAATAGACCAATAGAGATAATGTTTAATTTAAGAGTAGGAATGTGATAAACATTAGAAAGAGATACATAAATGCATGAGCTAGAAGGTTAAGAAGATGAAGAACCCCATGATGATGGCATAGCAAGAATAGAATCCAAGTTTGGAGTTTTGAGCATCCCAAAATGAGTTTCTTCGGACAAGAGTTTGGTAATGGCTTGCTCCAAAGTCGATAAGGGCAAACGATGGAGCAAGGAAGCACGCACAGGTTCAAAGGTGCTATGAAGAGCTATAAGAAACTGCAATAGTCGCTGATGATTCCTATGAACAATAAATAACTGTGCATTCTCAGAATGTGCCCAAGTAGGTTCAAAAAGAGCCAACTGGTCCCACACAAATGACATCTGGGACAAAAAATCATTGATGGACTGACCAGGCTCTTGGCGCATGTAATGAAAAGTTTGTAAGAGTTGATATTGGTGAGCATGTCTAGTAGTCTGATAGTTTTCTTTCAAGAAATCCCAAATTGCCTTGGCAGGAGAGACAATGGAATTATCATCCTAAAAGCAACCAAATTGAAGGTTAATGGAAGGAACTGAAGTAGCCCAGAACCATGTCATAATCTGGTAGTTCTTCCCTTCCAATTCATCAAGATGTTCATCGAAAGCAGAGGCAGTCTCTTTTTCTTCCTGGATGGGTTTAGAAAGAGCACCAGTGATAATACACTAAAGTCGCTTCCCTTTGATGAATCCAGAGAGAGCTTGGGCCCAAAGAACATAATTGGACCGATCAAGTGTAATGGAGACGGAATGGATGTTGTCAGAATGATCCATGATGCTCAAATTGGGCAAAAAAAAAAGGAAGAAGGTGCTTTGTAGAGGCTAATTTTTCCAAAATAGAACACACCAGTAGATTTATGAGGTCAAAAACAGCTGAGATATGGTCTGAACGGGCCAAAAACACGACCAAAAAGCTAGTAAAACGGCTAGTCAAAGTGGTTTGACCAATCTGGTCAACTAGGGCTAATGTCACAGCATAAAGGATGATGTCAGCATACGTGGCACACGTTAGTAGAGATGCGCGGCGCATGATAGCAAGAGAAGCAGCAGCGGCACACGGAACCAGCAAGAAGGATGACGCCAACACACGCAGGGCACGTTAGCAGATATACGCGGCGCACAATAACAAGAGGAGCAGCAGCAGCGCACAGAACCAGGGGCTAACATCAGCTGAAGTTAGAAACACGCAACTCACGTTAGTAGATGAGGCCACGGCGCACGATATCTGTAACAACCCTGACTTGTGATTTAGCTTATAATCTTTGGTTAAGAAGGCCTAATAAGTGATTAAAATGAAATACTATGTTAATTGCATGTGTAATATGTTATTTGTATTTATATCTATCTATTGTAGATAGATCTATCTATGTTTCTATTTCATTATACGAATTAAAGGCCTTATCGGCATCTAATTACGAAATTGTTTAGGTTTATGTGTTATTTAGAATTTTTAGAAATTTATGATATGATTAATTGCAATTCGATTCGGAATGAATTAATTAAGATAATTAATGCCAATTTGATTAGTTTAAGCCAAGCTTAATTAAGTCTCTTTAATCAAGCCTATATAAGGCACAAGTGAGCTCTAAAGTACACTTTACACTCTCATTTCTTCATCTTTGAAGCAACAAACGTGAGAGAGCTAGAGACAAAGAGAATGGAGATCAAGCTTAAGGTTTAGAAGGAAATTGCTAGGAGACTTGGAGAATTGCTCAAGAATATCTCTAAACCTTAAGGAATTAAAAACCTTAGGTAAGAATTCTAGCCTATAGTTTTGTAATTTAGTTGGTTAATACATGGAATCAAGTGAGATAGGTGAATTAACATGAGAATTGAGCTAAAGAATGGAATTGAGAATCAATTCATGCATGCATGTGCATTTCTTAGAGTTTTGAAGTTGTTTTCAAAGATTTCTCTCATGCATGTGGTAATTCTAGCATGGTTTTAAGAATTCACAACATTTCTCACCATTGGACCTCATTTGATCATGTTTTGTAAGCTTTGAAGCCAAGACAATACATGCATGTTATACATACATACAATTCAAGTTTGTTTTTGAATAATTGGCCTACTTTTGGGCTATGATTTTGCGAAATGGCTTTCAAATCATGAAGTTCTATGAGTTTACATATGTTTCCTCAAGTTTTGGGCCCAAAAGGATGTGTTTTGTTGGTTTGAATTTGAGTTTTGAAGCTGGGAGTGTAATCTGGAAATTCTAGAATTCTGCATCTCCGGTTGAGCGATAGAAGTTATGCTCGAGCGACCACTCTTTGTTTTGTGCTTCTGCTTGAGCGAAGAAGTCTAAGCTTGAGTGTAAAATTCATCCTCCTAGAAGTTTAAAAAGTTTTACAGATCGCTCAAGCGACCGAAGTTGTGCTCAAGCGAGGACCCTGTCTTTGGCTCGAGAGATCGTCGAGAGTCTGTCGAGCGTAAAAATTACGCAACCAGTACTTTTGCAAACTTTGCAGCTCGCTCGAGCGACCAAGATGGTACTTGAGTGAACTGTCATCTTTTTGAAAATTTGGCTAAGTATTTTAAAGTACATTTTGGTATCCTCATTGCACCTTAAGCATTCCTAAGGCCTAATTAAGACATAATAATGAGGATAAGATTGAAAACACACTATGATAGAAAAGGAATAAGTTAGGTACTTTCCGAATATGTGTTTCAATATTTATTTGCTAGGTGTTTATGTAGGTCACGTGCCATAGACTATCCGATCCGTCCGCTTGATCTGTTTTGCTATCGAAGCTATTTGTGAGTAACAACTCTGTAAAGCTATATTTAACTATAAGTATTTTCTAATTGAAATGATATGATCTGTTTTCTGAAATGCTAATTTATGAATCATAAATGAATGTCCATTTTTATGAAATGTAATTGTAGCATCATTAGTTCATATGGCCTTTACCTGGGGGAAACAATACCGTGGCATATGTTCACATGGCCCTCGCCCGAGGAAAATAACACCGTGGCATATGTTTACATGGCCCTCGCCCGGGGGAAACAATACTATGGCTTATGATCATATGGCCCTTACCCGAGGGAAAAAATACCGTGGTTTATACATGGCCCTTGCCAGGGGGAAACAATACCATGGCTACTTGTTCACAAGATATGGACCTTTGGGGTCGTCGATACCGACTATGCTTAAGGGTCCCAGGACCAAGATGATATGATAACTAATGGATATACCACATATAACTGCTTATGACTTATCATTACGAATATGATTCTGAATCTGTTTCTGATATGAATTCTAATTTCTAAAACAATTTGGACATCAATCATAAATCCTTTACTCTATTGTTATTTACTAGGCTCCAGCTCATCGTATTATTTATATATGTAGTTGACCAGCGCGTGACCAGGCTCAAAGTTGATTACCTGGTGTAGACCTTTCCCGAGAACTCTCTGGTCTCCGCGCAGCGAGGGCGCGAATCCCGTTTTGTTCTCTAGCTACTACAGTTCGGACTCAATGTCACGGTTCTTAATCTGATCTCACAAAGTGCAATGTAAGATTGATAAATCACAAAAGAGTCCAAATCCGGCAAATCATTTTGAAAAACTGATTTTTATAAAGAAGTGCCAAACATGGACTGCTTTATCAGATACAGAGTCGCCACCTAAATATTTTATTTTGGGGGAATTTAGGAAACCCTGACTCGTGCTTAAGGCCACGTGTCCGTCATCACCAAAGTTGCCTCGGCTCGGAAACTTGGGTACGAGAGGGGAAGGTCATGCAATGAGCACGCCTGCTCGCCCGATCAAAGATCGGCCTTTACTAACATGATATTTTGTTTTCGAAAACACGTGTTCTTATTCCGGTTATTAACCTAGAATTACTATGTGATGCGCACAGCATACAAGTATAGACTAGATCGCCTAAGTTGGAACAAAACATTGCATGTTCGTTTGGAAAAATGATTTGAAGTTTGCTACTCGCAAGTAGGCTAAATCGTGGATTTCAATGAATTGTTCCAATTCAAGCAACCCAACCTTCACCCACAAGCATTCAAACAGTTATGTCAAATAAGCAATTAGCCTCATGGCAAGCATGCTAACATGGCAACATTAACACACATGCAGTATGCTGAAGCGTAAACACTCACAGTGTACTCCGAGCCAAAACAGAGAACTAGTTAGAAATCATGTATGATCCTAGTTCATGTTAAGATGGCTAATGCAACACATGTGAAAATGCAACTAAGATAGGCTCGGCTATTCTAGGATGTCATGTGAAATGCAACAATTCGATACATGTATTCAACTTGGAACTGAAATACAATGCAGTTAGTATGATGCGCCAAGCCCGGTGCATGCAAAACAGATGAATGACGCACTCATGCAAGCATAAGGATGCTAATCAAAATATGACCTAAAACTAATCATCGTAAGCGGTTAAGTAAAAGGGAGAAAAAAATGGGGGTTGGAAGACATGCATCACACACACGCACGCTTATTACAACAATTGGCCCTCTCGACGGAGGGTCCGAATAAGAAGCTAACTAGCTAATCTAAGCTAATTAAACTAATTATTACAAGCCAACTAATTAACTAACAAGCTAACTAATTAAGCTATTACAACATAAATCAAATAGTTAAACGCATTAACTAATTAAGTACAAAACCAAAGCATGAACTAGCTAAGCAAATTAGCTAAGTAAAGCAATAAATCAGGGGCCTCAGAGGGAGAAGAATGCACGCATGCCCGGTCGCCTCGTTCGGAAATCCATCGCGATGCCCCGATTTGCCTCTGTTTGCAATTGTCCTCAGAACCTTGCACCAATCTTCAGAAAGCTTCCAACTCACCTTGGGGACCTGTGGGAGGGTGGCCGACCAGTTGTTGGTGTTTCTAGCCACTGGCCGACCACCTATCTTTGTTGCAAACCAGAAAAAGTGGTCAGCCAGCTAGTTTTTCTGGCTGGCCGACCAGTTGTTGCTGCATTTCTCCACTTTGCTATAACAGAGAGCAAGAAAGGGCATGGCAATATATTTGCAAGATATGTGTGCACAACCACCCTCCCTATCATTTCATAAGCTCAAGGGAGTGCGGTTCTCGACCCTCGGGCCACCAATCACGCATCTCGATGCATGATGGCCGAGAGGCGAAGTTGCACAATTCAATATGAAATGAATGCACACATAAACACATAAAGCCTAGAACTCTATCATGTAGATCAAGAGCGTCGGCGACCGAGAATTGAGGCACGTTTCATCACTTCAAGTATGAAACGTCCCTCATTTCCCGTGTTTGGACTAACACCTATTCCAAACAAAATGCAAGCAATAACAAGCATGCAATCATGCAATGCAACCTAAGCATGCAAACATGGAATGCGAGGTATGCAAAACACAATGCAACTACATGGCATACACAATGCGAAGAACGACATGGCATACTCAATGCGATGTAAGATGAGCATGCACAATGCAAAGAACATGGCATACGCAATGCGATGAACAACATAAGCATGCAACAACATGACAATGTAAGCATGCAAATAACATGAAAGCAAACATGCTCAATGGTCTTAAACCAAAATGGACAGACCTCAATCATGCCCAAATCAGTGGCCATAACACCAAAACAAAGACATGAAATGCAAAACAAAGCATGCACATGCATTGGCCCATCAACTAGGCCAAAGAGCACAACTCTCAAGAGTGCTCAAGAAGCGATAAACATGGAAGTGTAACAACACTATAAGCTCTGAAATAAGGTATGAAATGATGCCAAATCACTCAAACAATACAAGCATGGTATGCTATGGCCCTTAAGGCATAAGGCTAGCAAAGAGCAACACAAAGGGGGCATGCAACACATGGCACAAATGCATGAACCAATCATGGATAGAGCTCAAATAGGTCTAAACAAAGACCAAAACATGCTAAAATGGGGGCCCAAGGACCTAGGCAAGATGGCATACATGCTAGGCCACAAACAAGGCAACAATGCACAACCCTCAAAGACACTTAAAGAGTGAATGAAGTGGGAACATGGCAATGCTACATGCTCTGAAATGACATGTTAAGTGATGCTAAATCATGTACACAACACAAATGAAGCATGCTATGGTGCCCAAAGCTTGAAGCTAGCATAGGCACTTGTACTACAACTATGCAAAACATGAAGCATATGATCAAGGCAACCCAAAATAGTCCTAGAACATGTCAAAATGAGTCTAAAACATGTATGGAAGGAAGCCAAAATATGCTAGCATGAAGGGCATAAGGCATGGAATATGCAAGGCAAATAAGGTGGATTACACTACACCTATCAAGACCAAGCATGAGATGGCTTCGCCAAAAAAAATCAGAGTTATATCATTGAAAAAAAACCCCAAATACACATTGAAATGATAGCTCGCAAGCTTAGGCATGAAGGCATACGCAATGATTCATGTTAAGGCATAAAGAGCCAAACCCTCCAACGCATTGAATGAGTGAAAGATGCAAGTGTATGACCACATTACATGGACTAAAATCACATATGAAATGATGCCAAATCATTCAAATAGGTCAAGCAATGCATGTTAGTGGACTTGATACACAAAGCTAACAAGCTAGAATGCATTATAGCTATACAAAGCATGGCATGCAAGACCAAAACAACACAAATCAGAGCTAAAGCATGCTAAAACATGGACAAAAGCTTCTCAAAGTTAAGCCAAAATCATGCTAGAAAGATAGTCTAAAGCATGGCGCACATTAGGCTAGTGCATGGAATTGCACTACAAGTGCATGGAGCATGCAAGGGCCAACCAAATCAAACCTTAACAGAGGTATGACATGGCAAAACAACACTAAAAACATGCTAAAATGGACTCAAAACAAGCTAGAATGACATGCTACTTCATGAAGCATACAAGACTAGTTTGTGAGAAATACACTACAAGTGTATAAGGCATGCAAGGGCCAACCAAACCGACCCAAAATAGATCTAAGGCATGTTAAAACAACACCAAAAACCTACTGAAATGGAGTCAACATAAGCTAGAAAGACATGTTACTTCATGAAGCATACAAGACTAGTTTATGAAATTTACACTACAAGTGTATTAAGCATGTATGAGGTGATCAAGACAACCAAAAACAGTGGCATGCCATCTCAAAATAACCCCAAATACATGCTAAGAACAGGCCAACACAAGCTTAATAAACATGCTCAAACATGAGGCATATGAAGCAAGTATTCAAAATACAAGGAGAGGGGATGACCCTCTCCTATTTGGGACCCCAAAACCACCTTTCCACCATTGAAAATCCTCTGGATTTCAGTGGTAGAAAGGTCATGCAAAGGCTAGAACAAGAGCCAAAAGGGATGGCTCAAAACAAGGCCTAACAAGGCCTAAGAGGGGATAGATCACCCCCAACAAAAAAGTGACCTTAAACAAACATTTTAAGGACTGAAAAACAGAACTATTTGCAGTAGGAAGTTAAGCTTAAATCAGCATGCAAACAGGTCTAAAAGCTTAAGCAAAACAAAGGGTTAAAGGGTTAGAAACTCACCCTTGATGAACACCTTCAAGGCTGCAACTCCAGCACAGTTTTTGAACCAAAACCAGTCCAAAAACTTCAAAAACAACTTCAAGGGACCTCAGCTCCAAGAGTATGGTGTTTGAGTGTGTGTTTGTGTGTTAAAGTATGATGAATATACACTTTAAGGCACAAAAATAAAGAGCAAGAGCAAGATAGATACAAAGGTGTGTATGTATAGCTTAAGGCACAAAATCTAAACCTAGAGGAGGGATGAAGAGGTTCTCTCTTATAGAGAACCAATGCTCAAGCTTGTTGGACAAGCTTAGGGTTCAAGGCCATCCCTCCATACACGTGTATGGAGGATGGCTTTAGTGCCTTCCAGCTGGATGAAAATATCTCAAAAAATGTGACAAAAAGCAGCCGACCACTTCAAGTGGTTGGCCAGCTACTTGAAGTGGTCGGCCGACCACCACAAGTGGTCTCCCAAGATAACAAGTAGTCGGCCATGGTGGGAGAAGGTCTAGAGCATGAAAACAATGCAGTGGTGTGGTGGCCGACCAGAAAAAGTGGCCCAAAGACCAAGAAAACCAGTTGGCCGACCAGAAAACTGGCTGGCGGGAGGAAAAGTGGTCTCCAAGAGGAAGAACTGGTCTCCCACCCTTGTACCACCTTCCAAACAAAAAAAACAAGGTTTGTGCCAAAAACAAACCAAAACGGATGCAAGATGAAAGTTCGGGAGGCAAAACGCGCAGCCGGAAGCCTCGAAAACTAGTTTACGGGCATCAAAAGTGGTCTCCCGGACCACAGTGTCCCTCTAGGCAGAGGCAACAAGGTGTGGTTCAAAAACCACACCAAACGGAGAACATTAAGCGGTCCCGAGTCAAGGCACGCGACCGAAGACTCCGAAAATCGGAAACTGGTCTCCAAACGACAAAAGTGGTCTACGACCACGAAAAGGATGGTCTACAAGACCTCTCCCTCCCTCCAAGGAAGAGAAACAAGACTTGGTCCGCAAACCGAGCCAAAACACAAAGAGTTCAGAGGCCCGGAGGCAAGGCTCTCGGCCAAAACTCCGAAACCTTGAAACAAGCACGACATGCACAATCACCGAGCGCTCAATCGATGACGTCTGAGTCTTAAGGTCGGTCAAAAATGGGGTGTCTACACCTGGAGTTCTGTTTGTCAGCCAACCACAGTGCCTCCCAAGGAGGTTCCCTTTTTACAGTGGCCAAGTTTTGGAATCATGTTAAGGATCTAATTAAGGCCGAATTATATAACACTGAGGCTGTTAATTAGGATCTCTTACTTTTACTTGCTTGTCAAACTATACATTTTATGTTTGTTTAATGTCAATCAGGTTTGTACACAGTGGGAGCATAAAATGAGAAAAAATGTAGCGAAAATTCCTCCCTACACGTGCGGAGGCCTATTCCTACATGTGCGGCCTTTACCTCACAGCCAAATAGGGCCCAAGATTCCCGCACATGCGGAGGGTTTTCCCACACGTGTCGAACCCTTCTCGCACGTGTGACTGTACCTCAAAAATTGTGCCACTATTTTAAACCTGTTTGAAAGATAGCAGAGGTACAAAAAGTCAGAAAATAGGCTGGATTAGGGTTCTGAAAAATTCCAGGAGAGAGAAGAGGCTAGGGTTTGGAAAAAGGTGATTCTCAAGCTTCAAAGGCAATTTCCATGGAGGGTTCTTCTTCTTCTACTTCTTCCCACGCCTCCATGAGTGGCTAGGCTACTATTTCTAGGGTTTTGATGAAACCCTAGCTAAGTAAATAGGGTTTTCTCTTTGTTTTTTGATTATGTAAAAGTTTGAACAAATTGTATGGTGTTTAAGAAGTTTCATATATATTTTTTCCATTATCTCTTTAAGTATTCTGCTTTCTATGATTGTTGAATGCTTTCCATACAATGGTTTTTTATTCTTTCATATTCAAGGAATGAGATGAACCATACTACGATGGACAAGTCGTGTCGCTACCCTAGTTTAGAGCGAACGATTCGTACTACTTGAGATGGTTCGTGCCCGTACATTGAATGTGATGATTTTCTTGATAAATGTTTCGAGCTTGTAGTTGTGAAGTATTATTCCATTCGAACCGTAACATAATTGATTTTCAAATTAAAACCTTATTTATGTAACTAGTGGTGAATTCAATACCCTAGGTTTCTCCACAATTAGTAATTCCAATTTCAATTTTAATCGCTAGTTTACTCGCTTTGTTTAATTTAATTATTATTAGATTATGAACAAAACAACCATCTTTTGCATCAAAATTAATTTAGGAATTTAGCATTTAAATTAGTTTAATTTCACAATTGTCCATGTGGATCGATACCTGGATTTAACATTATTCTAAGGAATTTGGTATGATTTAGTATTTATTTTTTGGTGTGGAAAACGACCCATCAAATTTTGGCACTGTTGCCGGAGACTTCTGGCGAAATTAAATAATTTAAAGTTACATTCCTATTTTAATTTCTAGTTTAGGATTTTATATTTTAGTGTTGCTAAATGTGTAGAATGTTTGCAAGCACCGAAGCGCAAGCGAAGCGCAACCGAGCTTTAAAAACAAACCGCAGTGTCAAAGTGCTTTAAAAAAAAACAAACGCAAATACTCGTAAGCAAAGCACCAAAGTGCTACAACTAGAGAGCTCAAGTGGAATTTGGGGACAATGTCTACATGCCAAGCACCCGCAAGACGAGTAAAGCATTTTCGTTAAATCGCTGTGAGTATTTTCTTCTTGGGTATTTTGCTTTCATAACTTAGTGCACTAGAGTCAGAACTTAGTGTGTGTGTGTGTGAGTAGTGTATGCACAAGCATCGTTCTTTTCGCCCTGAATTGTGGAATTTGGACCTTGAGATAGAAAGGACTCTTAGGAAACTTTGAACCTCTTCCCGTGTTCCTAGGCTTGAATATCCATATCCATACTTCGAGCCATTAGAGGTGGGGAACCCGAATGGCCTAAATGGGCCCAACCAGACCCTTAAGGATTACTTCACACCCACTGCATATACATCACCATCATGCATCCAGTTACCCGACACCACTACTGCTCATTATGAGATTAAGTCCAGCACCATCCAAATGCTCCTATCATTCCATGGACTAGCTCATGATGACCCTTACAAATATCTACATGAATTTCTGGAAATTTACTCTATAGTAAGGATCCAAAACTTCGCCAATAAGGCCCTAATGTTGCGATTGTTCCCATTTTCATTAAAGGACAAAGCCAAACATTGGCTAAACTCTTTACCTGCTATTCTATCACAACTTGGGACCAATTACAGCAGAAGTTTTTGAAGAAGTACTTTTCCATCGGTAAGACCAACCAACTTAGGTGAGCCATCACCAATTTTGGCGAGCAATTTCATGAAACATGGGAAAGACTTCGTGACCTTCTCCAACAATGTCCCCACCACCAAGTGCCTGAATGGCAACTTGTGTAGACATTTTACTATGGCTTAACTAAGCCTCACCGCCAAATGGTAGATTCTTCTTGAGGTAGGACATCTACGTCCAAAAAAAAGGCCGAGGCATAGAAACTATTTGAGAACTTAAGTGATAATTCCCTTCACCATGCCTCTGCAGCTTGGCAGTCCGGCAGCCAGTAGTTAGAGCCGCTAAAATAGGGGGCATTTATGAGGTAGGGCAAAACCTAAAGTTAACCCAACAAGTAGAGGCATTGTCCCACAAAATAGACCAATTAGTAGCTGCAGGACATGCCCCTACACAGCAAGATCAGCCTCAATTTCACAAGGCATGTGCTATTTGTGCGAGCCCTGCTCATGACTTGAGTGAGTGCCCTTCGGCATCACAATTTCTGAATTTAGTCCAAGAGCATGTGAATGCGGCTCATGGATTCTCCAACTTGGGTAATGCCCCATATTTCAACACATATAATCCGAGATGGAGAAATCACCTTAATTTTTCATGGAGACCTCCTTTTCAAGGCACTTTTTACAATCCTCCACCACCAAGGCAAAATTTTAATAATTTTGCCAAACAATCTTTTTACCAACCACCACAACCTTACTAGCAACTACAACCCCCGCATGTTCCTCAAGGCAACACGGTCTTTGAGACTCAAGTGTTGGAAGTTTTCTTAGAACTTAAAGGGTTAGCACTAGTAGTTCACTCCCATACTCACTCCATTGCCAAGCGAGAGGCCCAATTAGGTTAAATGACTAACAACATGAATAGGAGAAAGGAGGGAAAATTATCGAGTCAGACTGTGGCCAATCCTAAGGGTCAATATAGGGCAGAGGGGTCGAGTGGGAATGGAAAGCACCATGAACAGGTACAAGTGGTGATCACTTTGAGAAGTGTGAGAGAATTAGAGCCTCGACCAATTGCGTCTAAAACAACTAGGGCTAAGAAGGGTGACCACGGTGGTAAACCCAATGAGAGCAAAGGCGAGAGAAAAACACAAAAAGGGATGACCTAGTCCCTAGTACTTCACAAGAGTCTAAGGCATAATATGTGCCTAAGGCACCCTTTCTCTGTGCCGTTTTAATAAGAAGGCGGCATCCATGGAAACGATGATGGAGGTTTTTAAATAGGTGAAAATCAACCTCCCCCTGTTGGAGGGGATTAAGCAAGTACCCTCCTATGCTAAATTTTTGAACCTTTGTATGCAAAAGCATAAATCTAGGACACACGTGTCCCAAAAGATCATACTCACGGAGTAAGTAAGCTTCATTTTATTGAGTGACACACCCCCTAAGCTTAAAGACCCGGGTGCCCAACCATTGCATGCATTATAGAGGATCATTTCATTGATAGGGCCTTGTTAGATTTAGGGGCTAGTGTTAAAATGTTGTCGTACTCTATATATGAAGAATTTGGGCTTGGCGAGTTGAAACCCACTACTGTTATAGTCCAGTTGGCTAATTGGTCCCTCAAAGTGCCACATGGCATGATTGATGATGTGCTAGTAAAGGTCGATAGGTTTTGTTTTCCTGTTGACTTTTTGGTTTTAGATATGGAACTGGTAGCCAACTCTAGAAAACAAATCCCAGTGATCTTAGGCCGACCTATCTTGGCTACGGCCAATGCATGCTTAAATTGTCGTACCGGGGTTATGGATGTTTCATTTGGAAATATGCAGGTGAAACTCAATGTTTTCCAAGCATCCTAACAACTAGGGGTGTGCGCGGTGCGGTTTAAAAGTAAAATTACAAACCGAATGGCGGTTAGCGGATTGACAAATTGCGGTTTGGGCGGTTTTTGGCAGATTGGCGGATTGAAGAATATTCTAACTAATTATCATACATTTGCATAATATATAACATTAATTTGTATAATATTTTTTAGATATATAACACAAAGTAATTTTACATAATATGTTTCATATATATAACCACTAATTTGTAATAAATTTCATATTTTAAATCTTTTTCACACTCATTTTTACATTGATATTTCATTGAAAGTTAAAAAATTTATATGTATTAACTTTAGCGGAGCGGAGCAGTTCGGTTGGCGGATTATAAATTTTAAATTTTAAACCGCGGTTAGCGGTTAGAGCGGTGCGGATTGATGCGGATCGGTGTGGTTTTAGCGGATTGGGCGGTATTTTGCACAGCCCTACTAACAACCCATGAAAGAGAGGAGTCTTTATTTGTAGATGTTGTGGATAGGATTGTAGAGGAGGCTTTACCCTTCATTCTTGTAAAGGACCCTCTAGAGGCTTATCTAGGTCATTTTGGGTTCGAGAATTTTGATATTTACGAGTCAGTTGAGGAGGTGAATGCCTTACTTAATTCTTCTTCTACACCGGATTTTCCTTCGTGGAAAGCCCAGTTTGACTCTCTTCCTCCTCTGTCTAAAGAACCTGCCATACCAGCTTTAGTCACACCACCTACACTTGAGTTGAAGTCATTCCCGGCCACACTCAAGTATGCATTTTTAGGGCCAAAAGATACTTTACCTGTCATCATTGCATCTGACTTAACTACAGAGCAAGAAAGTTAATTAATGAGTGTTCTTGTGGCACATCGGAGTGCTATAGGATGGTCGGTGGCTAATTTGAATGGGATTGATCCCTCCATGTGCATGCATCATATACATCTAGAGGATGACAACAAACCTTCTCATGAAATGCAACGGAGGCTTAATCCCAACATGAAAGAGGTCGTGAAAAAAGAGGTGTTGAAATTGTTAGATACGGGTATTATATATCCCAACTCGGATAGCAGGTGGGTGAGTCCCACACAAGTGGTGCCCAAGAAATCGGACATCACTATTGTAAAGAATGAGCAAAAAGAGTTAGTCTCCACACAAACCACTATTGGGTGGCGAGTGTGTATTGATTATAGGAGATTGAATTCCATGACTAGGAAGGACCATTTTCCTTTTGTGACGACCCTGCCACATAAAATATTTTACATTTAATTAATCAAGGTGATTTAGATTTTAATTAATTATTATTCCGATTTAATTGTGGAATTGATGAACAATATTGGGGTTAATTCGTATATAATTTTATAAAAAAGTTATTTTGGAATTAGAAATTAAAAGCTTAAGTGGCTCAAGAAGGCGAAATTGATGAATTGAAATATTTTAATTTCGAGTATCGGACAATATGGGAGTTTAATTAAATATTCGATTCAGTTTAGTAAAATTGAGATTTTATTAATTAGGTCCGAATTAGAGTTGATCAAGTTATGAAGATTGAGAATTGTGATTATTATGAATTAAATTTAATTGTGAGGTGTCCATTTTGAATATGTAATTTATTGACGGAAATTTGACTCTGGTCTGAAATTGAAGGCCTAAATGATTTGGGAAATCAAAATTGATGATGGTAAAAAGTTTAATTTAATATTTGGAGTCTTTTGGGAGTTTGATTAAAAATCTGATTCAGAATAGTAAAAATTAAATATAATTAATTGGGCTTTAATTGAAGCCAATTAGACTAATTAAATTAAAGATTAGACATAATTAATTAAGATTAACAATTGACTAATTATGTTAATATGTGATTAGTGAAATGATCTAATCAAGTCAATTAAATAAGATGTGAGAATTAGAGTGTTCCACCATTTTAATATATATATATATATATATATAGGGGAAAAGAAAGTGGAATAAGGAAAGAGGGTGTAGTACATTGCTATTCATCATCTATTTGTTTTGGCTAGAAAGAACACAGCAGAGAGAGAGAGAGAGCTTGTTTCTTTGTGTTGGTGAGTTTTGAAGGAAATTCAAAAAAGAAAAATGGAAGACCATCAAGAAATTTATCAAATTGAAGATTAAAGGTAAGGATTTCAACCTTGATTTTTGTAGAATCCTTGTATCACATTTGAAATTAAAGATGAGTTTGGCTCCAATTTCATATATTTTGAAAGAATTAGAAAACAAAGATGAAGAAATTAAGTTAAGTTCATGGTTATGGAAATTAATTATTTTGGGTTTGATGTTGTAGTCTTGCATGAAATTAAGCCTCATTGTTACATACATGAGCAAAATCTACAAGTTTAATACTCTAGTTATACATGCATCATGGATTTTGAAGAATTTGAACCAATTCATTCTCATATTTTGAAGAGAAAAAGGAAAAGCTTTGAAAATTAAGAATTTGTTTGATTTTGATTTTTAATCAATGCATGTAATTTAATTTAAAAGTTTTATTCAATTTAAACACATTTTGGAACATATATGATCATAAATTAAGTTTTGGTTAAAGATTGAGTTAAGTTGAAATTCTAAGAAATTGATTTTTGTAATTCATTAGTTAAGTTTGAATTTTGTTATTAATAATGAAATTGGGTTCTATTTTTACATACTTCATGAAGTTTTCAGGAGTTTTGAAAGTTTAATTCATATTTTAAAATTTGTGAGTTTGATATAAAGAAAATGAATTAAATCTAAATTTGGACAAATTTGGGAAAAAATTACAATTTATACTTGAGAATCAAAAATTAGTTTGATTTTGATTTGAATTTCGTGTATGCAAATATTTCTTTTAAAGAGCTCTATAGCTCTAATTTTATGTTTTATAACACAAAAGAAGAAAAATGTTGAAATTATTATATTTATGAAATTATTGGTTTTAATCTTAATGATCAAAGAGATTTTTGTATTAGAAATTGGAAAATTAGTCAAGGGTTCATCTTTATTAATAAAATTACATGTTTAAATTGGTTCATACAAGAGTCTAAGTTTTGAAAATGTGTTGGAAATTATTTTTGTTGGTTTTCAAATAGCACAGAAAATTTGCTGACCGCTCGAGCGGTAAAGTCACTGCTCGAGCAAACATTGAGACCATCTAGTATTTTTACAGAGCTTTGCAGACCACTCGAGCGACCAAAGATGCGCTCAAGCGAAGACCTTGTTTTCAGCAATTTTTGACTAACTCGTCTAAGTGCCTATTTGCATCCTCATGACATTCTAAGTATTCTTAGGCACCAATTGGACTCATATAGCCATGGAATAAGGTAGAAACACATAAAGAGAGTTGAATTAAAATGAAATGAATATTGAATGGTGCTTCTATTGTATCTTTGTTATGTGATTTGTATAGGTGGACGTCTGAGGCCTTATATTGACTTAACCCATTGTGAGTAGTAACTTTATAAAGATATGTTCAAGTAATATTTGTTCTTGAAATCAATATGCAATTGATTGAATGGTTTATTAAAATGTTATTTTCTATTGATGAATGAAATTCACTTTTGGAATTGTATTGTGGCATCCATTGACCATAGGCCCTTGCCTGGGGGGTAACAAGACCATGGCCATTGATTATAGGCCCTTGCTTGGGGGTAACAATACCATGACCATTGATTATATGCCCTTACCTAGAGGTAACAATCCCATGGCTATTGGATTGATTGAAACACAGAGATCTCTAGTGTTTGACCCTTCGTGGTCCATTGTTATTGGAATACTATTGTTTCATGGATGTACCACATATAATAATACGAATGGCTTTTGTTATTGTAAAGAGATGATATGATTGCGAATCGAAATGTTCTGCCTATTAAAATGGATTGTTTCAAAAAATGAAAGATATCTTTTGATATGGGATTTGACATGGAAAATGTTTTGTTTTAAATTTGATATAATGTAGCAAATGCCTCACTTTGAAAATGATTTGAGATTCATTTCGAATTTGTAAGACATGTTTTTGTATTATAGTTGAATTTCATTCATTTAACCTCTTTATTTTGTTATTAGTCGCTGGGCTTTAGTTCACTATTTATATGTATATGTAGGTGAGCAAACTGAGCAACAAGGATAGAGACAGTCTCGGAGTCTACCTGTGTTAGCCTTTTGAAGAGCTTCCGGAATAGAGCAAGTTAGGCTAGAGTAGAGCCAAGAAAATCAGCCCCTTAGCTTTGTCAAAGTTTGGTATTTTGCTGAGTCTTAAATGTATATGTGTGTGAGAAATATAAGATTTGTAGATGTATATAAATTATTATTGTATCATGTAGGTACAAGCTCAATGGACATTATTATTTTTGTTTTGCTTCCGCTTTAGGCCCTGATATGATTTTAAATATTTTGAAATTTTGTCTTTGAGGCCAAAGGTAATCTAGGATTATTGGCCAGTCATGACTCTAAACCTATAGGGGCGGGTTTGGGTCGTGACACCTTTGCCATTTATTAATCAAATTCTTGAGAGGTTAGCGGGGCAGGGTTTTTATTGTTTTCTTGATGGCTACTAGGGGTATAATCAAGTCCCGGTATACCCCGCTGACCAATAAAAGACCATGGTCACTTGCCCTTTTGGCACTTTTGCTTACAGGCGCATGCCCTTTGGGCTATGTAATGCATCGACGACTTTTCAACGGTGTACGATGGCTATTTTCTCCTATATGGTGGAGAAATTTCTAGAGGTTTTCATGGATGATTTTTCGGTGTTTGGACTGTCTTTTGAGGAATGCTTTAGGAATTTAACTAGAGTGTTGGAACGATATACTGAGGCAAACCTGATTTTGAGTTGGGAGAAGAGCCATTTTATGGTTCGTGAGGGTATAGTGTTGGGACACATTGTGTCCCCTCGAGGTATAGAGGTAGACAAAGCTAAAGTTGACCTTATTGTAGGCCTTCCTCCATCCACTTCTGTGAAGTCCGATCTTTCTTAGGGCATGCAAGTTTTTACCGTAGGTTCATCAAAGACATTAGTAAAATATCTCGTCCTTTGTATAGTTTACTTGCTAAGGACACACCTTTTATCTTTGATGTGGCATGTGTGAAGGCCTTTGAAACACTGAGAGTGGCCCTTACTACCGCCCCAATCATGAAATCACCGGTTTGGTCGCTTCCCTTTGAAATCACGTGTAATGCCTCTGATTATGTTGTCAGGGCTGTGTTGCGCCAAAGGATCAATAGGGCACCCTATGCTATATATTATGCTAGTCGCACTCTCTCGGATGCACAATTGAATTATACTACCACCGAGAAAGAGTTGCTAGTTGTGGTCTTTGCCTTAGACAAATTTCGTTCCTATCTCCTAGGTTCCAAGGTCATAGTCTTCACTGATCATGTCACTTTGCGGTATTTACTATCAAAGAAAGAGACCAAACCTAGGTTGATTAGATAGATTTTGTTGCTTCAGGAATTTGACATAGAGATCTGAGATAAGAAAGGATCTGAGAATGTGGTGGCGGATCACCTCTCCCAAGTCCTTGTTGAGTATACTAGTGACCCTTTAACTTTGCATGATTCGTTCTCGGACGAACAACTTCTTGTGGTGTCACGAGCTAGCCCTCCGTGGTTTGCACATATTGTGAATTACTTGGCCATTTAGCAAATTCCTAAAAATTGGTCTAAGCAAAACAAAGACCGATTCTTTTTGCAGGTCAAGTATTATTTTTAGGAGGATCCGGAGTTGTTTAAATATGGCTCTGACCAAGTGATCCGACGGTGTGTGCCGGAGAGCGAGGTGCATAGCATTCTTACATTTTGTCATTCTTCTGCATACGGCAGTCATTTTAGTGGGCATAAAATGACTGCCAAGGTTTTACAAAGCAAGTTTTATTGGCCCACCATTTTTAAAGATGCCCATCAATTTTGTAGAATTTGTTTACGCTATCAACAAATGGGTTCAATATCTCGTCGTGATATGATATCAATGTTCCCTATTCTTGTAGTAGAGATCTTTGATGTTTGGGGGATTGATTTTATGGGCCCTTTCCCGTCATCATTTGGGTTTGAGTATATTCTCTTAGCAGTGGATTATGTTTCTAAATGGGTGGAGGCGATAGCTACCCAAACAAACGATCATAAAGTAGTAATCAAATTCTTGCATGAAAACATCTTTAGTCATTTTAGGTTTCCTAGAGCCATAATAAGTGATCAGGGTACGCATTTTTGTAATCAGTTCTTTGAGTCGGTAGTTAAGAAATACTCTATCACTCATAAAGTTGGCGCTCCATACCACCTTCAAACTAGTGGCCAAGTGGAAGTCTTTAATAGGGAGGTGAAGCATATAATAGAGAAAATGATAAGGCTAGATAGGAAAGGTTGGTCAAAATGTTTGATTAATGCATTATGGGCCTACCGCACTGCTTATAAGACACCCATTGGGATGTCACCATATAGGGCGGTGTTTGGCAAAGCTTGCCATCTCCTGGTTGAACTTGAGCATCGAGCGTTGTGGGCTATAAAGAAGTTTAACTTCAATATGGCCACGGCTGGGCTCAACTAGAAATTGCAACACAATGAGTTAGAGGAAATTCAAAATGATGCATATGAGAGTTCGAAAATTTTTAAAGCTCGGACTAAGGAATTTCATGATAAGCACAATAATAGAAAATCCTTTGAACCTGGCCAAAAAGTATGGCTTTTTAACTCAAAATTGAGACTCTTTCCGAATAAGCTTAGATCAAGATGGGATACTCCCTTTGTGGTTGTAGAGGATAAGGTGTAAGATCGAAGGATTGGGCCACACTTTTAAAGTGAATGGCCAAATATTGAAGCCGTATATAGAGGGGATTGGGAATGGCGATATGATTGAGTCCATTGCTTTGATGGACCCTTTTTACTTTAATTGAGAGATTGATGTCTTGTTCTCTTTTCTTTCCTTTCTATTCTATTCTATTTTTCTTTGTTCTTGTTGTGCTTTATTTGACGTCTAGGAGACTTTAAATCCTCTAAAGGTGTAATTCCTTTGGTGTTAGCCGTGCCCAAATGGCATCTGACGGTCTGGTATAGCCACCTAACTGTGTTTGTAGCGAGTTCTTAGAAGACCAACTTAGACGGTGGAAACTAGAGTTCGAATGGCAAAGCCTAAAACACAAAGGTTTGGAATTTTCGAGACTAAAGTCTGGTTTAAATACCCAAAGGTATGGAGATTTCTTCAAAACCACCTCGGCTTGAACTCTGTATGGCAGCCCCATAGGTTGAGTTAGTTTTATGCGCCTCGATTCTGGATACCGAATCAACCTAGTCTATCACCCTGTTGGAGAATAAGGAAATGTACAAACATTGTTAGAGAGAAAAGTAGTACCCGTGGTTTTCGCGTGAAGATTATACATTTGTTGAGCATTTTGTTATTTTTGAAATGTTATATTTATTTCGGATGTAAAATGAAGATAGAAATGGTTTGAAATGTTTTTGGTGGTGCTTGGGTTAAAAAATGGTTTAATCTCTTCTTTAAAAAAAAAAAAAAAAATCCCGCACGTGCATAAAAATTTTCAGTCCACAAGTTGGATACTGCTTTAAAGGCAGGTGCGCGGGGTGGTGCGGTCTAGTCGCCGCACGTGCAGGAAAATTCCTGGAAATTTTTTTTTGAGCCTGCTTTATATGCACGAGCGGTGACGTGGTGCGGATGTGCTTTCGTATGTGTAGCGTGCACTCTTGCACATGCGGGACGTCGAAAAAAAAAATCAGATTTCTTTATTACATTTTTTTTTGTATTGTATCTATTTTGTTTATTAAAAAAAAATCAGATTTCTTTGTTACATTTTTTTGTATTTTATCTATTCTATTTATTCATTTTTATTTTTTTTATTATCTAAAAAAAATGAATATCTAACCCTAGACCCACTTTTGCCTCTCACTCTCACAGATTCTCTCTCTCTCTCTCTCTCTCTCTCTCTCTCTCTCTGTGTGTACCTTATCATCCTCTTCCTCCCTTTCTCTTTCACTCAAACCCCACCACCACCAATTTTCTTCATTCTTCTTTCTACCATCACCAACCTTCACCCAACCTCTTCTCACCACCACTCTACCACCGGAGCCTCACCACCGGCGCCCTACCTTCTCTCCGTTCAGCGATCTCCGACGACCACCATTTTTTCCGGCAGATATCCATTGTTTCTCTCTTTCTCTTCACTAATTCAAGGTTCATTCTCCTTTTTGTTTAAACTTTGTATTTCTTCTTTCAATCTTCCCTTGTAGTGAGGTTTAGGGATAGTTTAATAGAGTTAGAGGTCAATTGTTCATCCTTAAAAAAAAAAAAAAAAAAATTCTAGGCAGCCAAGAAGGCAACCACCGCACGTGCGGCCCATCAAAAAAAAAAAAAAAAACTAGTGCGTAGCTTTTCTAATTCTTTTTATTTCATAGGTTGTTTATTTATTTATTTAGTTGTTTATTTTTTATTTTATTTATTATATTATTTCATTGATTACTTGTTAGTTTACTTCATTAGTTGTTGGTGTAGTTCATTTTTATTTGTTTAGTCATTAGTTATTTAAATAAAATGTTAATGTGCTTTATTATACCATAGTTAAGTAATTAGTTTAATTTACATGCATATGTCTAGTTTAGTTCGTTTTTTTTTTTTTTTTAATTTTATTTTAGGTTTCATTTATTACCAAAAAAAAAAATGCTGAGAATTGCATGTGGTATATCAGTGGGTAGACTTGTGCTTTAATATCTTACTTTATTCTCATGCTGGTTCCACGGGTATATGTGTATGTTTTTGGTGTGTGCAGGTGTAGACACCCCATTTTTGACGACCGTTAAGACTTGGGCGCCACTGATTGATCACTCAATGATGAATGTGCACGCTTGTCGAATGTTTGACTTCCTCAGCAGAAAACCTCAGTTTTGAACCTTCAAACCTTGTGCCTTGTTTTAGACCAAAATAGTGGTTTTTCAAGCCTGTGCCTCCAGTGACATGTCGTCCACTAGTGTGGCTTGCCGCCAACTAGTGTAAAAAACCAAATATTTTTTGCCAACTGTCCCCTCATGTGCATGCACCATTCCAACTGTATGAGTACAGATATTTTCGAGATAGGCACATGGTTTTCTATATATAGATGACCTCCCTAATTGGTTTCAAGGTTGGAAAAATTGAGGAGTGAGAAAATATTTTTGGAAGAGCAAAATTTTCTCTCTCTACAATTCTCTCTCTCTCTTGCAACTTACATAGCCTTTGCTCAAACACTCTAAACCAAACCTAGAGAGTTCCTTGCTGAGGTGATTTGGGCTTAAATTTTAGCTCTTGAGGCACTTGAGAGTGTGAAATTGGTGGTGTGTAATTCAAGGTTTTATTCCTCTTCAAGAGGTATACCTTCTAGTGCTTTTTGTACCATCTTTACACTACTTGTTTTCTATCATTTCTTGCTATTTTTGAGCTATTTATTACTTGTGTTTTTGGGCTGAAACTTGTGGTTTAAGGCCATTAAACGTAGAGGGGTTGATAACTCTTCTTTGAACCTTGCTTCTAAGGCCTTTGTCGTTGTGTTTCCCACATTCTCATCACCTTTTTTTGAGATTTTTACCATTGATTTTTAAAAGCAAAAATCATATTTTGAAGTCCCAAAAGTGGAGGGGTTAGCCTCCCCTCCTTGTGCTTGTGTGCTAGTTTTAATTCCTCAACATTTTAGCTAGTTGTAGTCATTTTTATCTTAATTCCAGCACTTTGTTGGGCTATTTTAGGACTTTTTTTTTATGTGTTAGCTTCATTCATGCTTTGTATAGTATGCTTGTAGTGTAATGGTCCTCATAGGCTTGGTGTTTTAGGCATTAGACGTCAACCTATTTGAATTGATTGCATTTATTTCTTGCTTTCCATACTTGTTTTCACCTCTAATCATTTTTGCAACGTTTCTCTTTTCTTGGTATTTTATTTGTTTTGAGGGTGGTTTCAAACCGATTGTGTGTTTAAGCTTGAGATTGAGGTTGTTGTGCTTAATGGTTTAATCTCTTTGGGGGTACATTACCAACGGCATGACACTTCTCTCATGCCTATAACAACGCTTGGTTTGGTACTTTTCTCCATTAGTGGGCTTAAAGCTCATTATTGGACTCAATTGGTTAATGAATGGAAATGTAATTAAAATGAAGTAACAAAATTGGGACTAAAAGTGATGCAAGATAATAAAAGGTGTTGTGTTCAATCGGACGTTAATTGAACACATAGAGACTTGAGGCATTTCATACTTGTTAAGTGATGAAATGGTTCAAGTTTCCAAGGTCAATCACTTCCCTTGATCAATCCATGATAGGAAAAGGTTTTGTTGGTCTTTTGTTATGCATTTATTGAAATTATGTCCCTTGATTCATAAGTCATCATGCAATGAAATTGAGTCGATTGATGATTTGCGAATCAAGCTTGCCCCTCCTTTGACTTGTTTGTTGATAAGGAGAGGTAGGGTGAACAAACATCTCCTGAAAATACTCTAGTTTGTGCTCTGTTTGTCCTTTGTTGCTGTAGAGAAGAACCAAAATCAGTGGCCGGCAGGCCACTTTTACTGGACGACAGCCCACTATTAGTGGCCTGCCGACCACTACTTCTGGGTTGCCGGCCATTTTTTCTAGGCAGACAGTGTCCTTTTTTCAACATAGCAAAGCAGAGGCTGAGGTGAAAACAGTATAATTTTCTAACTGTGCAACAGAGGCATTCCAGTAGCAAAACGGAGAGCATTATCGGGTAGAAATTCGCGTTCATGCATGAGCCATCCCTTGATCCTCGGGATTCTTGAAAGTGGTGTTGTAATAGTAGTAGTGTTGTGCTTAAAGTAGCAAGTTTGTAACTAATTAGTTAGAATAGCTAGTTAGTTTTGTATTGTAATTAGTTAATTAGCTAGTGTAGTTAATTTATTCATTTGGTTTGTAATAGTTAGTTAATTAGGGAAGTAGCTTAGCTAGCTCATTCATTCAGACCCTCCTGCACGAGGGCAAAACTTGTAATAATGTATATGTCTTCCAACCTCACGTCTTTCTCCCTTTTATTTAATTGCTTATGATGGATAATTTAGAACATCATGATTCCTTTAGCATACTCCATGTTTGCATTCACTCGTTTTGCATGAATCGAAGCTCGGTTCATCATTCTAACAATGCATTGTCGTTTAAATATTTCGTTGAAAACGTGTTAAATCGCATGCTATCAAATTGATTCACATGTCATAATTAGTAGCCGAGCCTATTAGTTACATATTGCATGCGTTGCATTAGTCATGTTGCATTAGTTAGGAACATGCATGTTTTCTAACTCTTTTGTTTCTTTTGTCTTACCTTGGAATACTAGGTAAGCTTTTATTTGCTTTAGCATATTGCACGAGTGTGATTGTTGTCATATCCAACATGCTTTTCATGAGGCTAAGTGCTTAATTGATAAATTGCTTAAATGCCTGTGGATGAAAGCTAATTGCTTGAATTGGAATAATTTGAGTAATGTACATATGCGATTACTTTTTTCAAGTGGTACATATTCGAAACAATTTTCAAAACAAACATGAATCAAAGTGTTCCAATTTTTACAAGTTAGTCTATACTCGTGTGCGCATCACATAGTAATGCTAGCCTAATAACCGGAACAAAAGCATATAATGTAAATAAGAATCACATCATGATTAGTAGAGGCCGATCCTTGATCGGGCGAATGGAGTGCTCAATCCATGATCTTCCCCTCTCGTACCTAAGTTCCCGAGTCGAGACAATCTTGGGGATGATGGACACATGGCCTTTGGCACGAGTCATGGATTTCCTAAATTTTCCAAAAATATTTAGGTGGCGACTCTGTATCTGGCAAAGCAGTCCATTTTTGGCATTTTGATTCAAAATCGATTTTCCAAAAGATTTGCCGGATTTGGACTCTTTAGTGTTTATCTATCTCACATTGCATTTGTGATATTAGATTTAGAACCACGGGAGTCAGAACTATAGGGCTAGTCATATCTGAAAGGAGCACGAAAAGTCGAGCTACAGCAGGACATGAGTCGACGAATATCTACCTGGGCCTCCAAAAAGGCCAGAGGTTCATCCTCCTCGGCACCACCGTCACCACCATCTTTGCCACCACCACCGGTTGAGTTTTCACGACCAGAGTGGGCTTTACGCCCGCTTCACAAGCTTACATAGTTCAACATCAACTATTTTTAAAATGACCCAATCTCCTCTTGGGCCATTGAGTTGCTCCACCTCCGGCAACAGCTGGGCAATTGCACTGTGACGGGGTCCACTTTTCCTCGTCTGGTACAGCTCTTCTACCAGAACATGTATGAGTCGCTCACTAGTGTAGGACTTCTGTCTATTATTGATGGCCACATCGTCAGTATCACAGAATCCATGATTACCTAATTGTTAGGGTTCTTTTCCATGCTAGACCACCAGCCCTTCCCGAAAGTTGAGGGTCGACAACCCATACACCGCCTCATCCAAGAGTACTTCCCGGGGGCCCATGGTGACACAAGTTATACGTGCTTGCACCCAAGCAAACTGCTTGGCCGCTTATTATTCATTGACTCAGTGATACATAAGAATGCCCTTCCACTTAGGCATAAAGCTGAGCGCCGAATAAAGTTTGTCCGGGTCCTACATGGTTACTAACATGGTTATCAGGTACCGCTTGAGCATGTAATCTGGATGCATATACGCAAATTTCTGTATGAGGCCATTTAGCCTCAACCTATGTAGAACCTGACTTGGCCCCTGCCATTTGCCAACTTGCTTACACTTCTCTTCAAGCTAAACAACCTCCAATTGATCTGACTGAGAAGATAGACACTGCTTATCCGACTTTCAGGCAGCAGGAATGACAGCATCGCTTATCTCGCATCCTGCAACAAGTTGGTGCACCAGTTGATGAGGCCCATGACCCCATGCCCAACTAACCACCTCCTCTTGCCTCCCCTGTGCCTCCCCAAGCGGACCCGTTATACATGACTTGCGAGGAGTACTTACAGTTTCAGCACTCTGTGGATCAGGTCCATAGTACTCTTCACGATCACCACCAGATTCTCATGGGGTTGCGCACAGACTTTCAGGTGCATCGGGACTATTCTCATACGGCTTTCGACCAGCTCAACGTCCGCCAGCTCGACATTCAACAGTCAGTTGTATCACCGCAAACTGACTTTTATACATATCAAGAGTCCAGCCAACAGCGTTTTGACCAGCTCGGCGCTCGGGTTCATGAAGAAGCGTTCGAGACGCGGTCATTGATGAATGCCTTGTTTGCCCAGTATTTCCGCCCACCGTCACCACTGGATTCTCAGTAGTACCAGACTTTTTTTTTTTTTTTGTCTCTTTTATTTATGTATTTACTTTTATTTGTTTCTCTTTCTCTTTTCAAAAATAAATAAATAAATAAGTGTGTGTGTGTGTGTGTGTGTGTGTGTGTGTGTGTGTGTGTGTGTTTCTATTTGCCTATTTGGATATGCACCTACAATCTCTGGTAATATTCTCTCTTGTCTATTTACTTAGCATTTGCTTCCATTGAGGACAATGTCATATTCAAGTTGGGAGATGGGGGTATTTTGTTTTTGTGCATTTCTATTTGGCTCATAATTCATGCTTATACCTGCTGCACTTGATTGCACTACTTCACTTGATGTTGACTTGTTGCTAGTAAGGTATATGTTAATTGGGGAGCATAGTAGACTTGTATGAAAAAGGGTTTATTGGATAAACACTCGCATGTGATGTTTGCACTAGGATAGTTGTTTGTGGTTATGGTATTAGTAAACTTATCATAAGTATGCCTTGATTTACATGAACATACTATCATAGTGGTGACCTCTCTATTATAATCCCTAGTGTACATCATTGATAATTGTTAGTATTGCAAAAAAGAATAAATGACTAACTTTGATTCTTAAAATAAATTTTTTTTAAAAAAACACTTGACTTGTTTGGGTTCGTAGCCTCTCTAACTCGAGTTATTAAGCCCGTAAGAGTGTCTTCACACCTAGTGTCCTAAAACCGTCTGATTTGGGAGTCATTGGCCCAATACTTGCTACATGGGTTAATTAGAAAGCTTAAGAGACCTAGACGTTGCACATTTAAGGAAAAATAAGGAAAATGACTTGTTCGAATTTGTAGCCTTTTTGGCTCGAGTTATTAAGCCCGTAGGGGTGTCTTCACACCTAGTGCCCTAAAATTGTCTAGCTTGGGAGTTATTGGCCTAATGGTTGTTACATAGGTTTATTAGAAAGCTTAATGGATCAAGACATTGCACAGTCTTTCAAAAAAAAAAAAAAATTAAGAATCCTAGTTACAAAAGTTTAATCTTGTCTGTATATGTTGGGGGTTATTATGAGTTACACTGGGCTATTATAGTAGTCAGTTAACTAGTTATGGAGATTGCACGTTACACCGAGGTTACTGACGATGTGTTCTACTAGCATTCACAAGTACATAGAACTTGATTTGTGTAATACTGAATTGCAGTCTCTACTCAATAGATTCCTTCATGCTTATCTACCGTGCCTTCAATGACTCATCATGTCTTAATATTGCACTGTAGTGGCATATAAGTTAATTCTTGAGTGGTGTAGTGTGATTGATTATTGCTGGATAGATGTGAACATGTTAATGTTTGTGGGTATCATTTCTGGAAACCCTCACGAGACTTTACTCGTCCACTTGGGGTAACTTTGTGGTTTAAAGGCTTGTTGCATACGCTAAATGCAACCGTTCTTCCCACGAAAGAGGAGATAGTTAGATTTCATTCAAGTTTATTTTTCTTTCTTTATTCCTTGCTTGAGGACTAGGAAGTTGTAAGTTGGGGGATGTAATTAAGACTGAATTGTACAAAACTGAGGCCATTAATTAGGATCTTTTAACTTTACTTGCTTGTCAAACTATACATTTTATGCTTATTTAATGTCAATCAGGTTTGTACACAGTAGGAGCATAAAATGAGCAAAAATGTGGAGAAAATTCCTTCCTACACTTGCGAAGGCCCATTCCTGCATGTGCGGCCTTTACCTTGGAGCCAAACAGGGCCCAAGCTTCCCGCACGTGCAGAGGTATTTTCTCGCATTTGCGGAACCCTTCCCGCACGTTGAGTGACCATTTCTGCACGTGTAGTCGTACCTCGTAAATTGTACTGCTATTTTAAACCTGTTTAAAAGACAGCAGAGGTATAAAAAGTCAAAAAATATGCTGGATTAGCGTTCTGAAAAATTCCAGGAGAGAGAAGAGGCTAGGGTTTAGAAAAAGGTGATTCTCAAGCTTCAAAGGCAATTTCCATGGAGGGTTATTCTTCCTCTACTTCTTCCTACACCTCCATGAGTGGCTAGGCTACTATTTCTAGGGTTTTGATGAAACCCTAGCCAAGTAAATAGGGTTTTCTCTTTACTTTTTGATTATGTAAAGGTTTGAATAAATTGTATGGTGTTTAAGAAGTTTCAAATATATTTTTTCCATTATCTCTTTAAGTATTCTACTTTCCGTGATTGTTGAATACTTTCCATACAATGGTTTTCTATTCTTTCATATTCAAGGTATGAGACGAACCATATTACAAGGGACGAGTAGTGTCGCTACCCTAGTTTAGAGCGAACGATTCGTACTACTTGAAATGGTTCGTGCCCGTACATTGAACGTGATGATTTTCTTGATAAATGCTTCGAGCTTGTAGTTGCAAAGTATTATTCTGTTCGAACCATAACATAATTGATTTTCAAATTGAAACCTTATTTATGTAACTAGTGGTGAATTCAGTGCCCTAGGTTTTTCCACAATCAATAATTCCAATTTCAATTTTAATCGCTTTGTTTAATTCAATTATTATTAGGTTATGAACAAAACAACCATCTTTTTCATCAAAATTAATTTAGAAATTTAGCATTTAAATTAGTTTAATTTCACAATTGTCCCTGTGGATTGATACTTGGACTTACCATTATTCTAAGGAATTTGGTATAGTTTAGTGTTTATTTTTGGTGTGTGAAACGACCCATCAAGATCTTTTGTATTTCTTTTGTTAAGTTTGAACAAGCCTTTTGTTTGTCTATTTGTATGAATGGTGATGTAGGTATGACGTCTTAATTATGTGAATTAGGTTTTAATAATTTCAGTCTCATGTATGTCAACACAGCTCTATGAACGTTGTATGTTTACTATTACTTCCGCTAGCCCCTTATTATATGTTAATTTGTTCAGAGGTCTTTGGTAATCCCAGGATTACTGGCCGGTTACGATGCTAAGTTTGGGTCATGACAATAGCACGGGACGAGTAGGAGGCGCGTAGGACGAGTGGGAAAATGGCATAGCGCGTGGCCAATATTCGGGCGGCGCGTGGAGGCGCCTGGGACGTCGTATGGAGATGATTCTGGTGGCGTTGGCTTCGTCTTGAAGAGACAAAGAAGCTAGTATAGTCCAATCGTTGAAACAGGAAAAGATTAAATACGTAGAAACCAACGTGAGAAGAAAGCAATATGCTAGACAGAAGAAAACGCGATAAAGAAGAAGAGGAGGCTAAGAGAAAACCCTAGGCTCTGATACCATGTTATGAGAGTAGAAATAGAAGAGAAAAGAGAAACTCTTTTATTCAATATATATTATGAATAAATAGGTACACATTCCTTTATATAGGAGAGAAGATATACAAAGAATATACTCTATAACAGATATATACAAATATATTATCAAGTCGAGATTCAGGCTAGATCATAACCTGATTTAACCTAATAGATCCTGGTCCTGTTGGGGTGTCACACCATGACATCCTCTCTCTCTTCAAAGAAGATTGGGGAGGCCTAGATAGCTTGGACTTCCTCCTTTGATAAAGTTTCTTTAACAACTTCCAAATCCCACTGTTTGTAGGCCTGATTGATAACATCTGAAACAAGCTCAATCGAACAATTTGGAGGTTTATGTGAAGAGACTAAGCCATTTATCCTCTCAGAATCGAGTTACTTTCCCATTTTGAACATGACATCTAGTCCCTTTCAATAGAAGTTCACGCCCTTTTAAACAAACTAGACCAACCCCACGATGCCTTTGCACCTGTTGTGGCTTGAAAAAAAGTCGAAAGTAGCCTTTTTCCTCACAATATAAGGACAATTATTATTATTATTATTATTTGGATTGAGAAATATAAGGACAATAATTAAAAATTTGATAAAGCAAGGAATTTAAAATATTTAGAGTATGATTTAATAATTAAAAATATATTGAGACAGACTACACAGGAATAAAGAAATTTAGGGGGGGAAAAAATAATGTGCCAAGGAGAATTTCTGTTGTTTGCATTGCAAAATAAAATGGGACTTTGTGTTATTCTACATTTTAATAAATTTTGCTTTCATCCCTTAATTACTCAATGAGAAGTTGAAAAGGGACCCACTTCTCTCTACTTGGGCCAACTTGGGAGTAACTCAATAATATGAGAACATCCCCATCTCTTCCCTTATATTATCTCCTTGCTCAAAATAAAGAGTTTTTCTGTCAAAACATATTCTCAGTAGTTTCCCTATCCAACCCCCCAAATATAAGTATTGCTACAGTGACTCCCTATTTGTAGGAAGTCACTGTAGCTCTCTCATATCTGATAAATTCTTATTTTATTTCGTTGAAGGCACGAAGGATGTCCTATCGGACGTCTCCCCAGATGTGCCGTGAGAGTCCTAGAGCTAAAGAAGAAAAATATCCAAAATTAGCTTGACCGGTCGACCGCCCGATAGTTTACCCGGTCGACCAGCCGGTCGACCACCCTTGTTTGTTATCTTCTGCTACTTCTTGAATTAGAGCATGTTGTGCTGTTCCATTTGTTTTTATTATTTTATTATTAAAAAAATATTTAAATTTAAAAGTAATTAAAAATGTTATTTTAATAGAATAGAGAAAGAATAGGGAGCTTGTTGGGGGAAATAGATAAAAAAGTAATTCCTAAAATAGGGAATGAATTTTTTAATAATACTTTAGGGTAAATTTTAGGTAGTCTGATAAGGATGCTCTGAGTTGTTCATATAATTAGATTCACTGAAAATATTATCTTTATTAAAAAATAGATTTATTGAACAACTATAGATACATTATTAGACTCTATTTGTTTTCAAAATAATGGATGGTTTATTTTCAAAATTACAAGTGTCGTCTATTTTTTTTTTTTTTTATAACAGATATAATCTAATCATGTGGATACAACTGTCTAAATAATTTGGTTTTTTGTGAGACTTAGGCCTCGTTTGGGAACAAGCTAATTTAGTAACTTTTTGGCTATTTGGCTAAAATATGAGCTAAAAAAAACTAGTATGTTTGTGATGACTTTTTGGCTAATTACGAAAAGATGTGCAAAAAGTAGAGAGAAAAGGGAATCTTTGACTTTTTGGTATGGGTTGTTGGCTTTTTGGCTAATTTTAGTAACTTTTTGACTTTTTGACTAAAACAGAGCCTTCCCAAACGAGGCCTAATATTCTCGACAAACCCTAAATTATTAACAATTTAAATTATCGAGGTGAGCCTATAATGGACCCACAAAGCCCTTATTTCAAATGTAATATGAACAATTAAACAAGAGAAAATTAGTAAAACATCCCTTCTCCAACTTTTTATAGAAAGAGAGGTTCAATATGTTTTTTTTATTATTAATTAAAGTTCTTCAATAATATTATTAGAGAAATTTTAAATTGTTGCAGATAATTTTTTTTGTAACAAACTGAAATTTCTCTATGAAGACAAATTTCTCTGTGCTGAAATTTTTCTGTAAAAATGTTAAAGGCCCCAACCATTATGAAAATGTTACATATCCTTTATCTTATAAATTTTAATATCAATAATCTTAAACTAAAAATCTCATTAAATAAACACATTAAATAATAAAATAAAATTATAAAAAAGAACCATTATAATGTTACTCTTCAATAAGTCTCAAACCCAGACTCATTGTTCCAAATTTGGGTGAAGAATATAGTGTGCGGCGAAAATTAAAAATGTGTATTACAAAATTCATGTATTAAATGAATCTGAATTATACATTAATATTTTTAAGGGTGAATTATACTAATAGTCCTTATAGTTTGGGGTTTGTGTCACTTTGATCCCTGACTTTTTAATTGTGACACATTTGATCCTGAATTTTAAATCTTGTTCCAAATAAGGACAATTGAAGATATCATTAGATTTTTCAAGGGTAAAATCGTCAATTTGATAAAATATAAACTAATTTAACAAAAATAAATGTCAAACAAATATTTTTGAAATTTTAAAAATTATTTCTATCCATTAAAAATAAAATTATGTAAATTTGATAAATCTTTTAGACATTTATTTATTTTTTTTACCAATTTAATTTTTATTATGTGTTTCGATGATGATCATGTAAAATTAATTTTTAAAAATTAATCATATAATTTTTATTAATTTTTATCAATTTTACATAATTTTATCATTAGTAGGTAAAAATAATTTTTAAAAAATTAAAAATATTTTTTTGACATTTATTTTTATCAAATTAGTTTATATTTTATTAAATTGACGATTTTGCCCTTGAAATTAAACAATAATATCTTCAATTGTCCTTGTTTGGAACAAAATTCAAAATTCATGGTCAAATGTGTCACAATTGAAAAGTCATGAACCAAAGTGACACGAGTCCCAAACTATAGGGACTGTTAATGTTATTTGTCCTATTTTTAAATAATTTCTGAGTAAATTTTTAGTATTAGACCATCTCCAATGGTTCATCAAAACTGATATCAAATTTAAATTTTGATGAAAAGGCTACTGTTCACAGCTCCAACGGTTCACCAAACGTGATATCAGATTGAGTTTTCAGCAAATGTTTCATTAGATTGAGGACGAAATAATGAATTCATCAAAACACTGTTCCGGACCGTTGGAGAGGAGGACCCGGTCGACCAACCGGTTGCCCGGCCGGTTGACCAACCGGTCAACCCGTAAAAGGTTCAAACAGTTCAGCAAAAAATTCGAAAAATTCAAAAAAAAATATATATATATTTTTTGCCTAACCGGTCGACCGGCCGGTCGACCACCCGGTCGTCCCGGAAAAAGTTCAAAAAGTTCAAAAAAAAGTTCAAAAAAAAAAAAAAAAAAAAAAATTTTGGGCAAACCGGTCGACCGGCCGGTCGACCACCCGGTTGTCCCGGGACAAGTTTGAGAATTTGGTGAATCGTTGGAGCATCTGTTATCAATTTGATGAAATAGATACTTTTTGACTCATATTTGGTAAAAAATTTAAGTAAGCATTGGACATGCTATTAGTGTGACTCATTACTCTTTGCTACTTTTACCTTTCCGTTATAATGGATTTTAGCAGCTTGGTGTTCATCCTGCTGAAAGACCTAAAACGGTTTTCTGCATTTTGAATTGACATTTTTAATGGACAGTTAACCCTTTTGGTCTCAAGACTGATGCTTCATTGTTTCGAAAGGACATTATCAAAAAATTTGAACATCTTTTTCCTCTTTAACAAATTGTCCTCATTTAAATAGTGGATTCGTGGTCCAACCCATAGTTTTTTTAAAAATATTTATTTAGTATTTACTTTATATTTTTGACTTATCCATGGTATGGAAGATTGGACTATAAGTCAAAATTGCCATCCTTCATGCTATGTTTACTCTCAAGAATTTAAGGTGAGATTTGAAAAAAAAAAAAAAATAAATAAATATAATATGAATAAAATATATTTATATTTTTTTTCTTTTCTTTTTTAAATCCCTCTCTAAATCCATAAATCAAACACAATTTTAGAATTAGTGAGCCTTGAGACCCAAAAATCTCAATTATTTTATTATAGCATAAATGGCTCACCCTAACATCATTTGCAGCTAATTATATATTCTTAGATTATAATTATTTAATTTGATTAAAAAAAAATTACATAAAAAAAACTCCATAATTTGACTCCAAAAATCTTGAATTTTATCAATTTAAATCTTAAATTTTTAATTAGTTTTTAATTTAAATTATCTGTCTATTTTCATTAAGTAAAATTGATGAAAAAAATTATATTATAGTCATTAAATTCAACAAAAATGGTATTTTAGATTTTTTTGTACACCTACCTTGCGTTTAATGGCTAAAAAGTTGGGAGATTTGGTCAAAATTCCCTCATAATAAAATTTTAATGTATTAAGGACAAGTACAAAAAGTTTTTCTTGAAAAGTCTAACAAATATCACTATTATCAAAATATTAAACTTTAAAATAATATAACTTCTAATGTAGATGTCAGTTTTTAATAAAATTAATATTTTTAAAATTCTCTCATTAAGATCTATCAAATAAGATCCATATTAATTATGAAATTTTTTTTAAAAAAAAGAATTATTACTGTTGAAATTAATGTAAGCAGTAATAGTAACAGTAACATGTTACTCTGTTTAATAGTAACATGTTACTCTGTCTCACAATAACATGCTACTCTGTTTAATAGTAACATGTTACTCTAATTCACAGTAATTAACATGTTACTCTAGCAATATTGTCCAAGAAGGGAAAATATATATATATATATATATATATTTTACTTTATCCTTACTCAATTATGTACTTTCTCCTTAAAGGGTTTATGAAGAAAAATAAACCAAATAAGGGTCTAATGGAGGGATTTTGACTAAATTTTCCTAAAAAATTTAAGATTTAAATTAAATTAATAAAATTAAAAACTCAACTTATTTTGTTACCAAAACCAAACTTCGAGGTTTTTTTTTTTTTTTTTTTTTGGTAATTTTCCTCAAAAATTTTATATTTATAATAAATCTCTTATTAAGTGGTAAGTTTTTTTTTTTTTTTTTAAAAACATAATAGTTGTCAAATTATAACATTTATAAAATTTATATATATATCAAGCAATTTTTCTTTTCAAGTTTAAAATAGAAATAACAATAAAAACACAATACAAAAATGTTAGGAAACAACATTGCTCAATTAGCGATGCTCTCCCTTTCTTTGGGACATGTCTTTTCAATTATGACATTGTCATCAATTTACGTTGTCTTTAGATAATAGATTTTAATAAGATTTAAAAAAGATAATAATAATTTATATTTATTTCATTTTTTTTTTCAAATCTCTACTGAAATTTATAATTTAAATACAACAAATTCTCAAGTAAAACAATTATCTGTAATGATAATGACAATTTTAATAGTGCTATAAAAGGACAGAACACCTAACATCCTATGTGCGTTGTCCAATAGAAGTAGCTAGGGCCTCTCCATAATGAAGTGAATCCGGATCATCTGTCGCATTAGCCTGCCGCCCTTCCCTGCCGCCCCCAAAACGACGTCGTTTTGGGGGCGATTTTCATAAAAAAAACGCAGACGCAGAGGAAGGAGAGGGAGAGGGAGAGGGAGGGAGGAGGCAGAAGGGAGGAGGAGCTCGTCCCTCGCCGTCGTCGCTCGTCCCTCGCCGAGCTCGTCCGTCACCGTCGCAGCTCGTCCGCCGTCGCCGAGCTCGTCCCTCACCGTCGCAGCTCGTCCCTCACCGTCGCCTCCGCCTCCGCCTCCGGCCGTCGCCTCTGCCTCCTCCTCCTCCTCCCCCTATTTTTATGGCCCCCTCCAGTCCGGCCGGCCCCTCCCTTCCCTTCCCTTCCCTTCCTCCTCCTCCCCCTTCCTCCCTCCCTCCCTCCCTCTTCCTCTCCTTCCTCCCTCTGCTCTGCGTTTTTTTTTTTTTGAAAATTCGCCCCCAAAACGACGTCGTTTTGGGGGCGACAGGAAAGGGCGAGAGGGTTGTGCGACCGACGATCTGTACTCATAATGAAGTTACAATCTCCTGTTTTCTAGGCCCTTTTGTTCTGTTTGGAATTGTGGACCTCTAACACATGATCTAGTGAATACAAAATTGCAAAAAAAATAAAAATAAAAGAATAAAAAATCAATCATATAAAAATAATATAAGGTTTATATAATTTATTAAAAACTGAACTATGTCTATCATAATTATTGCAACTGTTTCACACTACATAGAAGAATGAGTTATAATCTAGTAACCCTATCGGTATAAGAGATATAATTAGAGTTACATATTGTAAATGTGAGAAACTACTAAAATACCCTTGAACCATGTTGGATTCACGAGCCACATGATTCAGTGTACAATAATACTATCAAACTCTAATTACACAATACTTTTTTCCTCTTTAGTTCACGAGATATTGTTTGTATCTAAGTTAATTATGTTTGTCTTAGTTATGTTTGTCATGCTAAATTATTTATTTATTTATTTCTAAATAAACAAACAGAAAATAAAAGATATAAATTTTGGATCATAAAACAATATTGCAATATTGGCATCAGAAAACAATGGTGAACTAATAACTATATATATGACTGCTACCACACAAACTTCTAAGCAGTTTTTTTCTTCTTTTGATTTCATAAAACACTTCAATGACTCTTGTTGGCTACATATTTTGTAAAACCAAATCATAGTTTGACACGTGGCAGAATAAGGGTATTATGGGAAGATAATTCAAGTCTTCGATCCTGATCGAACACGTGGCATTGAACATTGGTACTTACATGATCTGAGTAGCACTGGATCAGTAAGGAGATACAAAGTGACGTGGCTCCAACAGTTACTCAATATTCAAATTCAAATACAGGAGGGAAGCTCAACTGCAAGAGATGGCGTAGTGGAGCTACTTCTAAGGCAGCATGATCATCGATCATGGAGGAGTAGTTCGACGGTTCGAAGTGAAGTTCGAAGGTCATCTTTGACAAGTATAAATAGCAGGGAAGCCCTCAGAAAAGACCCCCAGACTCAGATCATACAAACCAGTCTTCACTTTATATTTTTCCTTTCCAGTCTTACATTTTCTGTACTTTAAATACCTGCACTTTAATACCAGCACTGCACTTCGATTCATAGGAGTAGTTTCAAGTAGATTCAAGTAGACTGTTGCTGTAAACCTCTTCGAGGCTGAGTTTGAATTATTGTAAGTGTTCATTTTAATGAAATACTTCGATTGTTCTTCACATTAACTGTTATTTCTCTTAAATTCTCCTAAGTCAAGCCACCAGTAAAAGTCCTCTTCATTGAGGCTGAAAGAACTAAAACACAATCGTCTGATAATTGGTTGGCAATTATAATTTCTGTAAGGACTGATTGATCCTTGCTGGCACGCTCGCATTTACAAAATTACCCTTCGAAAAGCCAAAAAACCAACAACTCTATAATGAACTTTTTATTTTTTTTCCTCACAAAATTTTTTATTTTTTTATCTTAGTAACTTTGTTCACTTGTCAACAAAGAGCTTTTTGTGGTCTTACAATATGACCTTTTGCATCACAGTTGTTTTGTTTATGATTTTTAGTACTGCATAGTTTGATGCAAAAAAAACTCAAATTCATCAATAATTCTAGAGGGGAAGGACTGAGTGGTTCCTATGAAAAGTAGTCTCCCCAATAGTTGCGGCCACTGAAACAGACACCTATGGTGATAAAAATAATAAAAATAAAAATTTTAAAAAAGAGAGTTCATTGTGACATACACCTTTGGTGGTAACAGAGAAAGTTGGGTACAATCCCAAACTTAAAAACATCAATCCTATAAAATCAGGATTTTTTTTTTTAAAGCATGTAAATTATATTTATTTTAAATGTTCACATTTCATTAAATTTAAATAGTAGTGCTATACAAACCAAAAAAATATATATACTCAATTTTGATTCAGAATGAAGTGTCACCAATGTGACTTATATTTTTAAAATTATTATTGTCACATATTCTGGTACATAATTCTATATAGATTTCCTGTTTGTGAATTACTTTCTCAAATTTAAACCTACACTATACATTTTATTTTTTAGCTATTTTTGGGGCTAATTTTTTACTCCAAACCTTTTTCCAACTTCAAATTGTTTTAGAAAAAAAATTAAAGAGTTAGAAAAATATTTTGAAAAGTGACTGCGAATGAAATCTATATCATAGATTTAAACTTAATATGATATGAGCTAAATTCAAAATAAATTTAGCTTATACATTTCATTTTCAAGTCAATTTTGAAGAAATCTTTTTATGCTAGTCTCACTATCAATTTCACAGGTAGTGCTATGATAAATACTCCTCAAAAAATATATATTATATGTATTTTTATTATATATTTTTATGATATATTATGTATTTTGTAATATATGTTATAAAAATATATGACAGTGTATATGATACATATCCTAGGTGTATCCACAACCATAGAATTTCCTTCACATGCTCACATAATAATAAATAAATAAAGATGATCAAATGCCTAGAAGCTGCTAGATCTTCCTTGTCCCAGTTTGATACTGATGAGCAGTTTTCAACCCAAAAAGACATACAATTTTAATGGTTATAATCATTCTATCATTTTGGATTGCTATGTATGTTGGAAGAAGTTGTTTGGTGGTTTTGGGACACGGCTACGTAGTGTCCCAGGAATTTTCTGATTGGAGGAGAATGTGAGGTTTACAATTTTATGTTAGATAATTAAAAATTAACATAAAACATGATATATGATGATTGGTGAGGGGACATGGATAGATGACGTCGGTGGAGCACCAAGTAATTTTTCATATATATAAGAGACCTATAAAGATTTGGTCCACCAAGACTTTCCCTTTGCACATAGCCTAACTAAAGTGTCTTTAATTACAATGTTTCTCAAATGTGAGGATAAGTAAACTGCTTGAACGAGCAAGTACTGTACAAACTATGCAACTTTGGATGGGGGAAAAAATCATCCTAATAATAATCGAAAATTCTTACTCACAAATAATAATAAGTTGTGTAGATTTATTTTATATGACTGCTTTTTGAATACACAACATTTCAAAAAAAAAAGAGAGAGAGAGAGAGAGAATATCATCTCTAACACCGAAGGGGAATCTCTCTTCTTTTTCATTTGGGTTAAATAAATATATTGTTGTTCTTCAAAATATAGTTATTTATAGCTTTGGTTCACATTATTTTAATCGAATTAATTTGATTCTGAATTCATTCAAATTATGTTTAAATGATGCCAATGTCGTTTCTATGATAAGAGCATTTTTTTCCAAATTTAGATTGAAATTTGAACGGAAAGAGATCAACAGTCAAATTTTTCTATTCTCTATACCCTATATGCATTTTTATGTAGGTGGTAATGGCTTCCCTCCTGTTCCAGATCGGACTGGAAGGTACTGTTAGGTCTGTAAGAGCTCACCACGGGTCCCGTTTCAATAATCCGAACTGTTCAATGTGTAGAACTCGTCGAATACTATACGTCTATAACAAATCACGTTGATCGGATATCGATAGCTATCTCATTGAATTAGTTTTCTATCAATCATTTATTTTTTCACCATCTATTTTTTTTTATACAAAACTAATTTGATCACGTAATTGTCGATATCTGATCGATGTGATATTTTTCAAACAAATAGTACTCGACGAGTTCTACACATTGAACGATTCGAATTATTAAAATGAGACATATGATGAATCTCCACAAGTTTAACAACACCGTCCAATTTAATCTGAAATTGAAGAGAAGCCAAGCCTATGTAGATATCTCAGAAATGATAAAATGTTTAATAGTGCATTAAGGATAGAAACGAGACATTCAAAGGCTAGACTGACCTTCCTTGCCTTCCTGTTGATTGACTCAATGCCTACAGCTATTTTATGTTTGTTGCAAATTTTGATTTGATTTCTAAGGTTGTAGAGGTAAAAACAAGTTTTTGAGCTTGAGTCTCCTAAATATTTTTATTAGTAATAAGTAAGCTCGCTTTAAAATAATAATAAAATAAAAAAAAAGGAAAAGCATTTGACAATAATATTACAATTATCAAATTTATATATCATAAATTTTGTATAAAATAAATATTTAATTTATAATATACAACTATAATCATCGTAGCATTATTGAAGATCTGATGATAAAATCCTTTGTCATGTTGAGGTCTATTCAAACATAAATTAAATAAGTTAGGAATCAAATTAACACAATTATAATATTAATACAAAAGATTTAAAACAAAAAAAAAATGATAGTTTAAAGAATCAATGGTATATTTTAATCTTTTTCATTTTCTCTATGGCTTTGAGAGCAACGACTTGCTCTTTGTAAACTGCCAAATCCCCATAGCTCCTTCCACTTTGTTATCTTCGTTCCTTCTTCTCTCTCTCTCCCACACACTCTCTCTCTCTTCCTGTATTCTATTACCATTTTCGTTCTTTTCTCCATCTGGAAAGAGAAAGAAACCAAGAAAAACCCATAAACCAGGAGAGAGAGAGAGAGAGAGATGGAAGAAGGGATCGCAGTGGAGGCAGAAGATCAACAACAGTACCACAGGAGTAGTTGGAGAGTGATGTCGCCGGAGATAGTAGAGATCGGAGAAGAGAGCCGGAGCATGATAAGCAGCAGCAGCAACAAAGATAGAGACATGAATGATGTTTATGTAGCTGTTGGAAGAGATGACTTAGGTGTGGTGAAATGGGCAATTGATCACGCTGTCTCTCCCGGTGCTCGGGTTTTTCTTGTTCATGTCTTTCCTCCCATCACCTACATCCCTACTCCTGGTAACACTTCCATTTTTACTTGATCATCTGCTCTTAATTGTGTTTTCTTAACAAAATTCTAGCTAGATTGAGCTGTGTTGTGTCTATTTAACTTTAAACTTGGACCGTTGTATCACTACACGATGCAATGAAAAGAAAATAATTGCCGGGAATCCTGATCAATTTCTGCCTAATTCTTTGACAAGCGCAACTTTAATAGTCAAAGTCAGAATGACCATTTCTTTAGCTTGTTACCGTGCAAAAAAAGAGTTATATTTTAACTATACCACTCGAATAGTGGTTTGTCGTTTTGACACAATCAAATTCAACATCACTATTATCCAATTAACTGCATGCCCACTCTAGATCAACTCTCACTGATCTAGATGAATATCAATTTTTTTTAATTATTTGGATTTCCTAGTTTTTGAAGATGAATAATTTGTGATTCTTGGCTAGTTTAACTTTTTTTAATATAATTTTAAGTATTTTTGAGTTTTGGTTTGTGGAAATGGTCTATTTTGGTAGACAAAAACAATTGAGGTTTGTAGCAGAAAATTTGATATGGTAAAAAATAGTTTTGCCAAACTCTAAATTTGGCATAAGATTTAGTTTTGTCATTTTTTAGCAATGGATTTGACTCACCAATGAAAAGTTTTCTCATTTTTTAACACTTTAACAAGCCTTCTGGTGTGATTATTGGAGCTGCTCTAACACTATATCCAACCACAACATCCATCTCCACAACTCAAGTATTGTGGCCACGCTGCCTAGCCTCTTATAAAATCATGGTCAAATTACACCCACAATCCTTACATTTTGTCCTGTATCAATTTAGTTCTTTTAATTCTAATCATATCAGTTTTACCTTAAATTTCTTTACATTATGTAGTCCAATGCCCTTTTAGAAATTGAACTGAAATTAATGGACAAAATAATTCATTCACTCTCCATTGATGAGTTGGCGTCTAGTTTGAAATGGTTCATTTACTTTTGAATGAACCATTTTGCCATTGATTTTTATTTTTTTTTTAATAGAAGTTATCAATACAATATAATAAAAAAAAATTAAAAACAAAAATGATACAATTGAAATGTCAATAATCAAAATTAATATAAGAGGAAAATTATAGAAATTACAACCGTAGTTTGCCATAAAACTGTACTCAGTAGATAAATCAATAGCCATTTTCACAAGTCAATTTTGTACCATTTTCACTTCTTTTTGTTCATATTAATAGTGAGGGAATTTTATTGATTGAATGTTGTTCTCCTATAGTTGGGAGGCTATCTAGAAGTCAATTGAGCGAAGAACAAGTTCGAGTGTATATCAATGAAGATAACAACAGGCGGAGACACCTCTTGCAGAAATACATTCGCCTTTGCAACGATGCCAAGGTGCATTTTGTATAGCTCATTTTATACAGATTTACTTGAAATTGTTTGTGTAGTATAGTTGCATGTTTGTATAATTCACTTTATACATATTTACTACAAATTGTTCGTGTAGTATAAAATAGCACTGTGCTATATACTGTATTAAATTTGGCACAAGATATAAGTTATATTATAACACAATGTCCTTTTATAGCACAACATATAATACACTATTAGAGTGAGTGTTTTATGTTGTGCTATTATTGCTGTACCTAAATGCTACACTACTTATAGCGACCCCGGTCTTTTCCTATTTGATTATTGTATCCGTTGTTGTAGTTATTGGTTATTTATTGGGCAGGTTATGTTACAGGTTGGTTGGGTTTAGAAACCAAAAGTACATGTCCAGTTTTTGGGTTGGTCGCTCGAGCGAGCTCTTCTTCGCTCGAGCGAGGTCTTTGATTTTGGTCCTTCGCTCGAGCCAGGGTCCCTTCGCTCGAGCGAGCTTTGCGTCCAGTACTTAGACCTGATGGATGTGTTTCTTGGCTCGAGCGAGCTTCCTTCGCTCGAGCGAGTGAGGTGTATGTCTTTGAGTCCTTCGCTCGAGCGAGCTTTCCTTCGCTCGAGCGAGCTTCTGGGTTGCAGACCTGAAGCATCGAGTTTTTGGCTCGAGCGAGCATTTCTTCGCTCGAGCGATGATTTTCTGTGTCTGGTCGCTCGAGCGACCAGGTCTTCGCTCGAGCGAGCCTGTCAGGTATAAATACGCAGAAGCGTATTTTAAAACAGTTTTCAGCCTCTTTTTATTCTAAAACCCTAAAGTCCGACTTCTCTTCTTCTCTAAACACCTTCTCTCCTAGGTTTGATCTAGTTAGGGTGGGTTTTTGCCCTAGTTGCTTTACAAATAAGATAGAGGGGAGTGAGGGCTTCCATTTAATCTGAGAAATTCGTGGTTTGGAGCACTTTGAAGTTTGGGCATCATCTCTTTCTTCTTCTTTCTGAGTTATATATTCGAGGTAGGGATTTCCTACTCCATTTATACGCTTAATCATAAGTGTTAGTATTTTGGTATGTGGGGGGTAGTTTGGTAATTTTGGTATGTGGGGGTAGTTTGGTAATTTTGGAAGAAACCTTAGGGTTTGGTTTAGATTAATTTGTATAATTAATTTAAAGGAATAATGTGGAGTTTGGTTTAATTCATAGAATTGGGAATGTTAAATTTACATTCATTGTTATATTTATTTCTTGTTTAGAAATAACTGTTTTGGGCTATCGGTGGAGGATAGCCATTGATTGTTGTAGACCTTGCATGCGGCTTAGGTATAACTGAAATTATGTCACCTATGTTGACTGTTGAATTAATACAGAACATTACTTGTATTGATTATGTGTTGTATATGGCAATTGTGTGTTTCATTGCATATGCATTTTTATTTGGAGGAGATAGGGGATGAACTCCACGGTTTAGGGGAAGATAGGGGATGGACCTCTAAACCGGATTTATTGGGAGGAGATAGGGGATGGACTCCAGTAGCATCACTCTTATGTGTGCTTATTGTTTAATAGAAATATTTCTATTTATTGTGAATATGATACATCACTAAAATGTGTATCAGTTGGGAAGTATGGAAGTGAATTGATTGTGAATGATACAATACCACTATGTGTATTTGTTATGATTAGGTCTAACTTGATTGTTATTCCTGTTGTATTGGAAGTAATGGTAATAAAAGGTGAAACCCTGTTGAGTTATTTGGCCAGGTTCTGAGCCATAAGTGGAAAGTAAAATGTGCCATAGACATTGTGTCATAGGCAGTGTAGACATTCGTGTCATGAATATTGTAACTTGATTATAGTGTGTTAACCATGTATCAGATGCTAATGCTTTAGTTATTGCTTATGCTTGGTTTAGTATTTCTTTACTGGGCTGTGGCTCACCCTATATGGGAACTTTATTTTTCAGGTTCAGGTGGTTCACTCCCTCCAAGGACTTAGCTTGTGAGGAATTGAATTTGGAGACTTGTTTTATCTGTTATTTGTTTTATTTGAACATTGTAATTCTTCAAGCCTAGGGCTTTATCTGTTTTGAGTTAGAACTCAATAAATTGTATCCAAGTGTTGGCTTGGCAAGATGTAAGCCCGTAGGGCATTTATTATGGTATTTTATTTCGTAAGACTCTGATGATTGATGTAATAAATAATGTCTTCTTTTAATAATGCATGTTTTGTTTTATATTCTTTGGGTTGAATTTTGAGGGCGTTACAACTTGGTATCAGAGCGTACCGGGTTTGAATACTTTGGGTACGTGGGAAGTGATTAGTATCACAATGGGTTCGTCTCGTTTGATAGAGACTTAGTGTAATGATTGCATGCTTATATGATAACATGTTTATGTGATTATGTGGGTATGGAATGTAGTTTCTAGATATTGATTGGATCCTTGAGTTTCTAGTAGTCTTGTTGGAAAGGCACTTGATCAATGCTGCTTCCAACCGGAACTATAGTAACCCTTTTGGGACTATCATTATCCAGGAATGAAATTCGTAGGTGCTTATGTGATTATGTGCTTACGTGGTGTGCCTTATTGTTGTCCAACGCATTAGGACGTGAGTGTTTAGTTTTGGTACATTTATTAATGTGCTAACGTCTTTGTTTCCTTAATAGGATGTCAGGACGAGGACGAGGTCGCGGTAGGCGCGGTAGACAGGCTAGGCAGGAAGTGCCTATACCGGAGGAGATTCCGGCAGTTCAGGAGGGTGTTGGCCAGGCCAATGTGGCCGAGCCAGTAGGACAGCCGTTTTTGGCGCTTTGGCCCAAGAGATAGCAGGGGCATTTCAGGCATCAGTTGACATTCTGAGGGCTGCGAATCCAGCCCAGGTAGTTCCGGCCCCGGTAGTTGCTGCAGATGCAGGGCCTTCTTTTCTGAAGAGGGAGTTCTTCCGGTCTCAACCGGACATGTTTGTAGGTGATCCTAGCGAGCCGCTTAAGGCAGACGAATGGCTCGAACAGACAACGAAAACGTTTGAGATGCTTGGCATCGAAGACGAGGGGTTGAAGGTGACCTTGGCATCTTTCCAGCTGAAAGGGGATGCGGGTCAGTGGTGGAAATTCATTAAGGCTCGTGTTGGAGGTACATGGGAGGCGTTTGTGAATGCTTTTCAGGAGAAGTACCTGTCTCCAGCTGTTCAGGAGACGTTGAGAGATCAGTTCTGCCAGCTGAAGCAGAATAGTTCATCAGTGGCTGAGTTTGAGGCCTTATTTACTAGTTTGTCCAGGTTCGCACCTGAGTTAGTGGCGTCCGAGGAACGTCGGTGTATAGAGTTCGAGAAGAAGTTGAGGCGCGGCCTCAAATTGAGAATGGTGCCGACTATGATTAGGGATTTTGGGCGTTTGGTTGATGCAGCAGCCCATACTGAGATCGCGATGCGGGAGGAGGAAGTAGGGCAGAAAGGCTCCAAGAGGAGTCAGGATGGTCAGGGCGATGGCAGGAGGCAGAGAGGTTTCACTCCTCAGCAGCCTCAGAGTAGCTTCTCTAGGTCTACTTTTCCTGTGCAGAGTGCTAGTTCAGGGAAAGGCAGTCAGGGAGACATCACTTGCTTCAAGTGTGGCCAGCTGGGTCACAAGTCTCCAGCTTGTCCTCAGAGGGGAGGAGTTCAGAGAGCAGCATCTTCTTCGGCTCGATCTCAGAGCCAGAGTCAGGGTAGAGGCCAGCCACTCTCGTGCTATCAGTGTGGTCAGCCAGGGCACATGAAGAGGTATTGCCCGCAGTTGAGTGGCACACCTGGTGCATCTGGTTTGAGGCAGACTCAGGGTCAGCAGCCAGCTCAGTCGGGTCAGGCCTCGAGGGCCAATCAGGGGGCTTCTTCGTCCCAATCTGTGCAGCAGTCTACTGCTCCGAGGGGTGAGCAGGTTGATCAGAGGTCGTCTGGGCGCGTGTATGCTGTTACGCGCAGGATCTTGTGCCGACTCCGTCTGTTGTGAGAGGTACCTTCTTGTTTTGCAATTCAGTTGCTAGTGTTCTGATTGATACGGGTGCATCTCATTCCTTTGTGTCTGCTGCATTTGCATCTATTTTGGAGTTGGAGTTAGCTCAGTTAGCATCTCCTATTTGTGTAGTGTCGCCACTTGGGGGTGAGTTGATTTTGAAACAAGGTGTCAGGGGTTGTGATATAGAGGTCGATGATCATAGAATCCCTTTCTCTTTTGTAGTTATGCCCATGAAGGGCTTTGATGTTATTTTGGGTATGGACTGGTTGTCGTCATACCGGGCAGTTATTGATTGCTACCGTCAGAGGGTCACTTGTTGTACCGTGAACGGGGAGTGTTTTCGTTTTCTGGGGGACCGGGTTGGTAGTGTTTTGCCACGGGTTATGATCCGCGAGGGCGGAGTGAGCTTAGTGGTCTACTTGCTAGTCTTTCGATTAGTGAGGGTGATGAGACCCAGATTGTGTTGCCGAGGGTGGTCTGTGAGTATTCGGACGTTTTTCCCGAGGATCTTGTTAGTTTGCCACCTCAGCGAGAGATTGAGTTCTCCATTGATTTAGTGCCCGGCACGGCGCCGATTTCTATGGCACCTTACCGTTTTGCCCCAGCCGAGTTAGTTGAGTTGAAGATTCAACTCCAGGAGTTGTTAGATAAGGGCTATATCCGTCCTAGTGTTTCGCCGTGGGGAGCACCGGCCCTCTTTGCTAAGAAGAAAGGTGGTGCTTTGAGACTGTGTATTGATTACAGAAAGTTGAATCGGGCTACAGTTAAGAATAAGTATCCTATGCCCCGTATTGATGATTTGTTTGACCAATTGAAGGGTTCCCGTTGTTTCTCTAAGATAGATTTGAGATCGGGTTATCATCAGTTGAGAGTCAGGGAGGAGGATATTCCGAAGACGGCATTCCGTACGCGGTATGGCCATTATGAGTTTCTGGTGATGCCATTCGGGCTCACCAATGCACCGGCAGTGTTTATGGATTTGATGAACCGGATCTTCCGGGAATTCTTGGATCGTTTTGTGGTCGTCTTTGTGGACGACATTTTGATTTATTCACCTTCAGAGGAGGAGCACGAGGCACACTTGAGAGTGGTGCTAGAGTTACTTAGAGCCCATAAACTTTATGCTAAGTTCGGGAAGTGTGAGTTTTGGCTAGAAGAGGTGAAGTTCTTAGGCCATGTAGTTTCTGGGGAAGGGGTGTCTGTTGATACATCCAAGACTGAGGCAGTGCAAGATTGGGCACAGCCTAAGAGTGTGTTTGAGATCCGCAGTTTTCTGGGATTAGCTGGGTATTACCGTCGGTTTGTGAAGGATTTCTCCAGGTTAGCTTCACCGTTGACTAGATTGACTCGGAAGGGAGTCAATTTGTATGGACTGAGACTTGTGAAAAGTCGTTTCAGGAGTTGAAGGTTAGATTGACCACCGCTCCGGTTTTGATTATTCCGGAGAGAGGGTTGGGTTATGCAGTCTATTGTGATGCCTCACGAGAGGGTCTGGGTTGTGTGTTGATGCAAGAGGGGAAAGTGGTTGCCTATGGCTCACGTCAGTTGAAAATTCATGAGAAGAATTACCCTACGCATGATTTAGAGTTAGCAGCTGTGATATTTGCCTTGAAGATTTGGAGGCATTATCTTTATGGTGAGAGGTTCGAGGTATTCTCGGATCATAAGAGTCTGAAATATCTGTTTACACAGAAAGACTTGAATTTGAGGCAGAGGAGGTGGATGGAGTTCATTGAGGATTATGACTTCGAGTTGCACTATCATCCGGGGAAGGCCAATGTCGTGGCCGATGCCCTTAGTAGGAAATCTGTTGGTGACTTAGCTAGTATAGCCATCCGGGAGTGGGAGATGTTGGGTACAGTTGGGGAGTTTGATTTGCATCTGGGCGAATCCGTAGAGGCTGCGGCCTTGTTTTCTGTTGTTGCACAGCCTACACTTGTGACTCGAGTGTTAGAGGCTCAGAGGGGTGATCTTGAGGTAGAATCTCTTCGAGAGAAGATTTCTAATGGGAAGGTTGAAAAGGGTTTGACGGTGTATCCCGACCTAAGTGTGAGATACCGAGACCGTTTGTTTGTGCCGGAGTCTTGCCGAGAGGAGGTACTCCGAGAGTTTCATCATTCGCGCCTTGCGGTGCATCCGGGAGGTACTAAGATGTATCGGGATTTGGGTCGCCAGTTCTGGTGGCGGGGTATGAAGAGAGATGTGGCAGCTTTCGTATCTAGGTGCCTTACTTGTCAGCAAGTGAAGGCCGAGCATCAGAGGCCAGCGGGTTTGTTGCAACCCTTGCCTATTGCCGAGTGGAAGTGGGAGCATGTCACTATGGACTTCGTTGTGGGTCTTCCGAGGACTCAGCGGGGTAATGATGCTATTTGGGTGGTTGTAGACCGGTTGACGAAGTCGGCGCACTTCATTCCGATGCGTGTTAGAGATTCAGTAGATCATCTTGCTGAGTTGTATGTTCGGGACATAGTGAGGTTGCACGGAGTCCCAGTGACGATCGTCTCAGATAGAGATCCTCGTTTCACTGCCAGGTTGTGGCAGAGTTTGCAGAGTGCTTTAGGCAGAGTTTGCAGAGTAGGCACTAAGTTGACCCTTAGCACGGCTTACCATCCTCAGACTGACGGGCAGTCCGAGCGTACTATTCAGATCCTTGAGGATATGCTTCGGGGTTGTGTTCTCGACTTTAGTGGGTCGTGGGAGAGGCACTTACCATTAGTGGAGTTTGCCTACAACAACAGCTTTCAGTCTAGTATCGGTATGGCACCGTTTGAGGCCTTGTACGGCCGACCGTGTAGATCTCCTGTTTGTTGGGCCGAGGTGGGTGATGCACCTTTGTTGGGTCCGGAGTTGGTGAGGGAAACGACGGAGAAAGTTGAGCTTATCCGTAAGAGGCTTGTTACAGCACAGAGTCGTCAGAAATCTTATGCTGACCGTAGGAGGAGACCTTTGGTATTTGAGGTGGGTGATCATGTCTTTTTGAAGATATCACCTAAGCGGGGTTTGATGAGGTTTGGGAAGAGCGGGAAGTTGTCCCCTCGGTTTATTGGGCCTTTTGAGATCCTTGAGAGGATTGGCGAGGCTGCTTATCGTTTAGCTTTGCCACCGCAGTTATCCGGAGTTCATGATGTGTTTCATGTGAGTATGCTTCGGAAGTATGAGCCAGATCCGTCACATGTACTGGATTGGACTGATTTAGTTGTTGATGAGGATGTCTCGTATGAGGAGAGACCGATTCGAGTTTTGGATAGGCGGGATCAAGTCCTGCGTGGCAAGACCATCCCTTTGGTGAAGGTTTTGTGGAAGCATCACGGAGTGGAGGAAGCCACTTGGGAACGTGAGTTGGAAGTCCGTGAGAAATATCCGGACTTGTTTACTGATTTGTAATCTTGTATTTAGATTATGTAATATTGTTGAACTTAAGAGCTTTATATATATATGTCTTAAGTTGGGAAAACATTGAGAATGTTTTGGTTTAATGTTAACATTTTGAAACTTGCCTTTTTACGGAAGTGGAGTATAACATTAATATATTGAATGTGTTAATTATATCATGAGATTGAATATGATATGGAAATTGTTAACATTGAAAAGATTAATGCATAATATTGATGCAAGTTGAATATATGTTGATTTACACATATTATGAGATGCCTCTTGATTAGAGATGAAGTGACCGGTATTGGGTCAAGATGTTGTTTATTGCTTTATGATATCATTGGGAATTGAGAAAAAAAAAAAAAAAAAAAAACTTGTTTTTACAAACTTATGCTAAATTTCGGGGACGAAATTCTTTTAAGGGGGGGAGGTTATAGCGACCCCGGTCTTTTCCTATTTGATTATTGTATCCGGACTTATGTTCCGTAGATTCCATTGTTGTATCATTGTTGTTGTTGTTGTCCTTTAATTCTTTATTTTGAGTTATAGGATTTATTGGGCAGGTTATGTTACAGGTTGGTTGGGTTTAGAAACCAAAAGTACATGTCCAGTTTTTGGGTTGGTCGCTCGAGCGAGCTCTTCTTCGCTCGAGCGAGGTCTTTGATTTTGGTCCTTCGCTCGAGCCAGGGTCCCTTCGCTCGAGCGAGCTTTGCGTCCAGTACTTAGACCTGATGGATGTGTTTCTTGGCTCGAGCGAGCTTCCTTCGCTCGAGCGAGTGAGGTGTATGTCTTTGAGTCCTTCGCTCGAGCGAGCTTTCCTTCGCTCGAGCGAGCTTCTGGGTTGCAGACCTGAAGCATCGAGTTTTTGGCTCGAGCGAGCATTTCTTCGCTCGAGCGATGATTTTCTGTGTCTGGTCGCTCGAGCGACCAGGTCTTCGCTCGAGCGAGCCTGTCAGGTATAAATACGCAGAAGCGTATTTTAAAACAGTTTTCAGCAGCCTCTTTTTGATTCTAAAACCCTAAAGTCCGACTTCTCTTCTTCTCTAAACACCTTCTCTCCTAGGTTTGATCTAGTTAGGGTGGGTTTTTGCCCTAGTTGCTTTACAAATAAGATAGAGGGGAGTGAGGGCTTCCATTTAATCTGAGAAATTCGTGGTTTGGAGCACTTTGAAGTTTGGGCATCATCTCTTTCTTCTTCTTTCTGAGTTATATATTCGAGGTAGGGATTTCCTACTCCATTTATACGCTTTAATCATAAGTGTTAGTATTTTGGTATGTGGGGGTAGTTTGGTAATTTTGGTATGTGGGGGTAGTTTGGTAATTTTGGAAGAAACCTTAGGGTTTGGTTTAGATTAATTTGTATAATTAATTTAAAGGAATAATGTGGAATTTGGTTTAATTCATAGAATTGGGAATGTTAAATTTACATTCATTGTTATATTTATTTCTTGTTTAGAAATAACTGTTTTGGGCTATCGGTGGAGGATAGCCATTGATTGTTGTAGACCTTGCATGCGGCTTAGGTATAACTGAAATTATGTCACCTATGTTGACTGTTGAATTAATACAGAACATTACTTGTATTGATTATGTGTTGTATATGGCAATTGTGTGTTTCATTGCATATGCATTTTTATTTGGAGGAGATAGGGGATGAACTCCACGGTTTAGGGGAAGATAGGGGATGGACCTCTAAACCGGATTTATTGGGAGGAGATAGGGGATGGACTCCAGTAGCATCACTCTTATGTGTGCTTATTGTTTAATAGAAATATTTCTATTTATTGTGAATATGATACATCACTAAAATGTGTATCAGTTGGGAAGTATGGAAGTGAATTGATTGTGAATGATACAATACCACTATGTGTATTTGTTATGATTAGGTCTAACTTGAATTGTTATTCCTGTTGTATTGGAAGTAATGGTAATAAAAGATGAAACCCTGTTGAGTTATTTGGCCAGGTTCTGAGCCATAAGTGGAAAGTAAAATGTGCCATAGACAATGTGTCATAGGCAGTGTAGACATTCGTGTCATGAATATTGTAACTTGATTATAGTGTGTTAACCATGTATCAGATGCTAATGCTTTAGTTATTGCTTATGCTTGGTTTAGTATTTCTTTACTGGGCTGTGGCTCACCCTATATGGGAACTTTATTTTTCAGGTTCAGGTGGTTCACTCCCTCCAAGGACTTAGCTTGTGAGGAATTGAATTTGGAAGACTTGTTTTATCTGTTATTTGTTTTATTTGAACATTGTAATTCTTCAAGCCTAGGGCTTTATCTGTTTTGAGTTAGAACTCAATAAATTGTATCCAAGTGTTGGCTTGGCAAGATGTAAGCCCGTAGGGCATTTATTATGGTATTTTATTTCGTAAGACTCTGATGATTGATGTAATAAATAATGTCTTCTTTTAATAATGCATGTTTTGTTTTATATTCTTTGGGTTGAATTTTGAGGGCGTTACACTACTAAAATTGATCTCAGCTTTTGATTATGGAGATGTGACAATATAAGATCAATATGAGATAAAACAGATGATCTGTGTTCGGAAAGTTGATGTTTAGTTGTTGTGCATTGTGTGGTGAAGAAATAAAAATGTGCATGTTTGGTTTTGGTTTTTACAGGTGACAGTGGATACAATGTTGCTGGAGAGCAATACAACAGTCAAAGCAATTCTTGATCTTATTCCTGTCCTTAACATAACTAACCTTGTCATTGGAACCAAACGCCCATCTTCCTCAAGGTACATAGAGTCTCTGTTCTTGCTTTGTATCTATCTATCTACCTCCCCATGGCATGTATATAGATAGCTTGATTTGTTGCTGATTGAATCTCTGAAATCTACTTACTACACAGAATGTGCAATTATTCTTGCTGCATTTGGAATTCCTTCCACTTTTCTAATGCTGAGGATAGGTACACACACATTATTCTAACTTCAAGTGCAAATGTCTATACAATTCCCCCCCCCCCCCCCCCCCCCCTAAAATAAATAAATTGTTATACCTTTTACCTTTATAATTTTAATCAAATTTCACTTTAGTTCATATTATTTCAATTTAAATAAATTTGTCTCTATAGTTTAAGTCCAATTTCAATTTGGTCCGTTCGTTCAAATTGGAAGTTAAAATTAACAATTTTTGAACATTTACAATTTTTTAAGGTGTACATGAAGACAAAATTAATAGAAAATTAGACGAAAGGATCAAATTGAAACTACACTTAAAGTGTATGGACCAAATTGTTCAATTTCAAATTATAAGGATTAAAGTGAAATTTGAATCAAATTATAGGAGTGAAAAGTGTAATTAATCAAAAAATTATATACTAAGGCCTATAACACCATTAATTTTTTTTATAAAAAAAATATATAAATAAATAAATAAAACTTAGACACATGTACATCTCAAGAGAGTGATAAATGTGTCAAACCATTAATTTTAAAATTTTAATTTGAATAAAATGACCACATTAAAGAGTAAGGAACAAATTATTTGATTTAAAATAATAAAGATCACGGTAAAATTTGAATCAAATTACATGAATTCAAAATGTAATTTACCCTTGATTTTATCATCTTAAAGGGAAAAAAACCCCATCAAATTGTTTTTAGGATAGCTATGAAATACTTATTGGGAAATGTTAATGATGGTCTAATCTAAAACTATGACACATGTAAAAAATTATATATTAAAATATTTGAAAATTATATATAAATATGTGTAAGTGTACAAGAATGTTGTTACCTAAGCTCAATTCATACTAATTATAATACTGATAGGTCACAGCAAAACTTGACCTCAAGGCTAAGTAGATAAATTCATATTTCAAATTCAGGAAAGATTAATACTAAGCACACAGTAGTTGGTCACAGAACACCGACACCGTGCTCTTTGTATCCGATTCTGTGGCCAGTTTATGTGTTTGTCAAGAAAAATGGGTAACTGCAGATTTTACATCTTGAATTGAAAATGAGGAATTGGTAGTATAATTCTGTTTTTTTTTTCTTTCTGTGTGCAGGAGGTTGATGATGAAGGGAATGGGAAAGGGGGAGTATGTGAAGAAGAATGCACCAGAGTTTTGTGAGGTTAGCATTGTATATGATGGAAAGAAGCTTGTTGATGATTCCCAACAACAACAACAGGTAGTAGTACTGCCTTCTGCTCTTGCATCCAGTCGCCGGAGGAGACCGGCCTTAACTCTGTTATCCCAAAAGAACTTCCTTCATTGTGTATGCCTTTCTTCAGGCACCAAATCTGATTGAGATTTAAAATTTTAAAAAAAAAATTAAAATTAAAAATATAGAGAGAAAAAATATAAAGACTTCTCTGGTTTTGCATACCATGGATGGAGTATGCAGAGGACACAGTCCAGAATGATGTTACAATATAGGTCCAAATACACATTGCATTGGCCACAAAACCACATGTGTTCTCATTCTGTGTATGTTTTTTTTTTTTTTTTTTTTTTTTTTTTTTTTTTGTATGTCAAACATTTTTAATATGGAAACAGAAAAGCTACAAATCCAGAACATTGAATTAGAATTTTACCCGGAAACTCTGATGTATGGTGTGTGTGGATTGGATTCTACTTTTATATTATGAGATCCATGTTGGAAATGGTTGGAAAATTCTGGATAAAATTAGAATTTTTTTCTAAGTTTGGTTTATTTTTTAGGTGAGCCCTATGCGTCAATTTTCGCGGGTCAAAGTAGTAACACGTTCTATACCACGTTGTGATTCACGTGGTATATTTGGTTGCTCAAAACCATTACCGAGTGAATGGGAAATTGAAACCAAAGTACGCTCCATGGAAATGGAGTTTTGGTGAAAAATCCTTACAGGTTTGAATAAGGCATGTCCCACATTGATTTGGTGGGAAGTTTTGAATGGGTTTATAAGGCATGGGATTGGAACTTGGGGTGTGCCCCAAGGGGTACCCAAGTGTTTTAGAGAGGAAGGTTATGGGCAAAATGGGCTAGACCCATTGGACCCAAAAATCACCACACACGCGCGGGTGTGAGGTTGGGCTTGAGCCCAATACCTATCTTTTTTTGTCAAAAACATTTGAATTTTATTTTATTTTTTGAAAAATAAAATCCAGAATTCAAATTAATTCTAGAAATAAACTGGTCCGATTTTTCTGTACACCCAAACAGGTCCCTTCCCTTTTTATCTGTTTGAATTTTGAACCCAACAGATTCAAATCTGTTTAAATTCAAAACCAAACAGGTTTCATACCTCTTCAAACAGGTTTGCACCTGTTTAATTCAAAACCTGCAACCACCACTACATCTATAAATAGGACAGCCCTCATTTAATGTTTTAGATTCAGAAATTTCGTACTTCACCTCTACAAATTTATTCTTCATTTTGCTGCATTTAATTTTTGTCAGAAAGAGTATAAACACTTAGTATATTCGTTAGGCAAACAATTTGTAGTACTATTATTATTTGTAGTTGATCATTTCATCTTGGGAGATAGACGTCCATATTCTGAAAGTACCGAGGAGAGAACGAATCTGTCTTAAGGACACAGTGTCAAACACTGGACTTGATCAGAATAATATTCAAGATATTAATCAAGTAAGTTATTTATTTATTTTTCTATTTTTATTATTTATTTAAATTAGATTTTAATTTTGTTTTTGTAACAAAACAAAATCTGTTTTTATTTATTTAATTCTTTTTCTAGTTTAATTTTTGTAATCAAACGTTCATTCTCCTTTCCTATATTTCTTTTATATTCTATTTGTCGTTTAGTACTCAAATAGAATTAATTAATTTAAATACAGTGAAGATTGTCCAACAATCTTAAGACAGATTTATTTTTTGATATCTTCATTGTTTTTAATTTTCTATGATTTTATAAAGACATGTTCTAGTTGGAAAAATAAATAGTGGTTTATGCTATTTGACAGATAGTAGTAATATACTGTCTCTTTTCTTTGACAACTAGTAGTAATATACTGGTGTCATTAACAATTGCAGAATATTAATTTGTGTTACAGAAAATTATTGTGGTATTTCATTTTTCTAGTTTAAGTAACAAGAAAAATAAAATTATTTTGTGTAATAATTTATTTTCTGGTTTTAGTAATTAGAAAATTAATTTGTGTTTTAATTTTTTCTGATTTTTGTAATTAGAGATTATGGCTACTGCAACTGAAACTGCAACTAGAAATGGTACTCCGATTGTTACTCCAACACCGGTCTCTATCCAGAACCATGTTCATGTACCAATAAATCATGGAGAAAAACGGAAAAAATTTAACAGTACTGAGTTTAAGAGATGGCAGCGAAAGATGCTGTTCTATCTTACAACTCTAAATTTGGTCCGGTTTCTCCATGAGGAGGCTTCAGCACTTAAAGAGAGTGAAAGTGATCGGCAAGTTGTTGTCGCTGTAGATACTTGGAAACATTCAGATTTCCTGTGTAAAAACTACATCCTCAATGGCCTTGACAACATGCTGTATAATGTTTACAGTCCTTTGAAGTCAGCAAAAGAATTGTGGGATTCTTTGGAGAAGAAATACAAGACAGAGGATGCCGGCACGAAGAAATTTGTCGTCGGTAAATTTTCTGGACTTCGTTATGGTAGACTCACAAACGGTAATTCCTCAAGTTCAAAGTTTTCAATTAATTTTACATGATATTCATTCTGAGGGTATGTCTTTAAGCGAGTCTTTCCAAGTTGCTGCTTTAGTGGAAAAGTTACCACCGACTTGGAAAGATTTCAAAAATTATTTAAAACATAAACACAAAGAGATGACCATGGATGAACTTATTGTAAGACTGAGAATTGAGGAAGATAACCGAAAGGCTGAAAAGAGGAATGGAAAAAATCCCATTGAGTCCAAGGCTAATGTGGTTGAACAAGTTCATAAACCACATAACAAAAAGAGGAAGTTTACTGGAGATGGTCCTAAACAAGGCAACAACAATGGCAATAAGAAGTTCAAAGGAAAATGCTATAACTGTGGCAAGACTGGACATCGAGCTTCTGACTGCCGCCGCCCTAAGAAGGATCATGGAAGTACAAGCAAGAAGACTATCAATCAAGCCAATGTAACTGAACTAGATTACGTCTCTGACGGGGTAAATGACATCAACCTCTCTGTTGTGGTGTCTGAAGCGAATTTGGTTGGAAATCCCAAGGAGTGATAGGTTAACACTGGAGCAACTCGTCACATATGTGCAGACAAGAAGATGTTCACTACCTACAATGAGGCTGCAAATGGCGAACAACTTTTCATGGGAAATTCTTCTACTTCTACTGTGGCTGGACAAGAAAAGTGATCTTGAAGATGATATTAGGGAAAGAACTGACCCTCAACAACGTACTACATGTACCTGACATCCAGAAGAATTTAGTTTTTGGTTCTTTGTTAAGTAAAAATTGTTTTAGGCTTGTCTTTGAGTCTAATAAATTTGTATTAACAAAGAGTGGCATGTATGTTGGTAAGGGATACATGAGTGATGGTCTCTTCAAACTAAATGTAATGACAGTTGTACCCAAAATTGCTATGAATAAGAATAACACATCTTTTGCTTATATTCTAGAGTCGAATTTATGGCATGGTAAATTAGAACATGTGAATTTTGATGCTTTACGTAGACTAATTGGTTTAGATTATATACCAAAGTTTGAAATTAATCCTAATCATAAATGTGAAGTTTGTGTAGAAGCAAAACTAACTAAGGCTCCATTTAAATCGATTGAAAAGAAAACCGAACCTCTATAATTAATTCATACTGATGTATGTGATCTAAAATTTGTTCAAACTAGAGGAGACAAAAAGTATTTCATAAAATTTATCGATGATTGCACAAGATATTGTTATGTTTATTTACTTAGAAGTAAAGATGAAGCCTTAGAAATGTTTAAACTCTACAAAACAGAAGTTGAAAATCAACTTGGTAAAACCATTAAAATGGTTAGAAGTGATAGGGGTGGTGAATATGATGCACCATTAAATGAATTTTGTGCACAACATGGCATTATTCACCAAACTACAGCACCTTATTCTCCACAGCAAAATGGAATTGCTGAAAGGAATAATAGAACCTTAAAAGAAATGATGAATGTCATGTTACTAAGTTCAGGCTTACCATAGAACTTGTGGGGGGAAGCAATATTGTCTGCTAATTATGTTCTTAACAAAATATCCCACAAGAAAACCAACAGCACTCCTTATGAATTGTCGAAAGGTCGACTGCCTTCCTACAAATATTTTAAAGTGTGGGGGTATTTGTCAAAAGTTGAAGTTCCTATTCCTAAAAAGACTAAGATTTGACCAAAAACAGTAGATTGTGTGTTTATTCGTTATGCTCAGAATAGTAGTGCATATCGGTTTTTGACTTATAAATTAGAGATACCTGATATAAATGTGAACACTATTATAGAGTCAAGGAATGCTGTGTTTTTTGAACATGTCTTTCTTTACAAGAAAGGGCAGGAATTAAATTCACAGAAAAAAACTTATGATTGTACACAAAGTCAAGAGACTAATGACAATCAAACACAAGAGACTAGTAATGGTCTCGACCAACAGGATTTAACTGATGATGAACCAAAACCTGTGCCAGCTATTTGCATTCATTATGATAGTCAATCTGCTATAGGCAGGGCACAGAATCATATGTATAACGGTAAGTCACGACATATTCGTCATCGACATAATACCGTTAGGCAGTTGTTGTCAAATGGAATAATCTCAATAGATTATATAAAATCTAAAGAGAATATTGCGGATTGGTTAACAAAAGGTTTGACAAAAGAGCTAGTGTATAGTTCATCGAAGGGGATGAGATTAAAGCCTATTACATAAAAGTCGTAATAATGGTAACCCTACTTATATGACTGGAGATCCCAAGAACTAAGTTCAAAGGGACAACTAAGTTATGTGTGGCTCGCCAGAAATCACCAAGGGATTAAAATTCCCTAGCCATTCCTATGGTGAGAGTGATATCTGCAACATATGTTGTATAAGGATAAACTTTGCTTTTAATGATTACTTATATCTTGATTGAGGCATAAAATCAAGACGAGTATAAGGAGATACTCACAATAAGAATCACATATATGAGTGTCGAATTAGGGCCAGTTCTATGAGAATGAAAAAGGCTAAATTCTCTAAAAACACTCATGAAAACCAAGAGCGTTCAAGGCCAAAATGAACACAACAGTGAGAACCACGATGTGTTAGAAGATATTTTGTGTGAAATCTATTGTCTTGGCTTACACAAACGGCTGAACAATTCAAGGCATCGCGTCCATTGGTTAGCCAGTAAGTTCGATAGGTTATCACTAGGGAAGGTTCAAGGCCGAAAGCTACCTATCCCGATGGAAGATATTTTCGACTTATACTCTTTCGATAAAGTTTGCATATTGTTGCATTTCCGTTGTCATCAAATTCCATTCATGTGGGGGATTGTTGGAAATGGTTGGAAATTTCTAGGTAAAACCATAATTTTTTCCTAAGTTTGGTCTATTTTTTAGGTGGGCCCCGTGCGTCGATTTTCGCCGGTCAAAGTGATAACGCGTTCTATGCCGCGTTGTGATTCACGTGATATATTTGGTTGCTCAAAACCATTACCGAGTGAATGGGAAATTGAAGCAAAAGTATGCTCCATAAAAATAGAGTTTTGGTGAAAAATCCTTAAAGGTTTGAATAAGGCTTGTCCCACATTGATTTGGTGGGAAGTTTTGAATGGGTTTATAAGGCATGGGATTGGAACTTGGGGTGTGCCCCAAGGGGTAACCAAGTGTTTTAGAGAGGGAGGTTATGGACAAAATGGGTTAGACCCATTGGACCCAAAAATCACCACGCGCGCGGCCACCGCCGTCCGTCCGTCCGGTCAGTCGGGCGGGCTGGGCTGGGCTGGGCACGGGTGTGAGGCTGGGTTGGACTTGGGTCCAATACCTGTCTTTTTGGGTCAAAAACATTTGAATTTAATTTTATTTTTTGAAAAATAAAATCCAGAATTCAAATTAATTCCGGAAATAAACTGGTCTGGTTTTTCTGTACACCCAAACAGGTCCCTCCCGTTTTTATCTGTTTGAATTTTGAACCCAACATATTCAAATCTGTTTAAATTCAAAACCAAACAGGTTTCATACCTATTCAAACAGGTTTGCACCTGTTTAATTCAAAACCTGCAGCACCACTACATCTATAAATAGAACAGCCCTCATTTGATGTTTTAGATTCAGAAATTTCGTACTTCACCTCTACAAATTTATTCTTCATTTTGCTGCATTTAATTTTTGTCAGAAAGAGTATAAACACTTAGTGTGTTCGTTAGGCAAACAATTTGTAGTATTGTTATTGTTTGTAGTTGATCATTTCATCTTGGGAGATAGACGTCCATATTCTGAAAGCACCGAGGAGAGGACAAATCTGTCTTAAGGACACAGTGTCAAACACTGGACTTGATCAGAATAATATTCAAGATATTAATCAAGTAAGTTATTTATTTATTTTTCTGTTTTTATTATTTATTTAAATTAGATTTTAATTTTATTTTTGTAACAAAATAAAATCTGTTTTTATTTATTTAATTCTTTTTCTAGTTTGATTTTTGTAATCAAACATTCATTCTCCTTTCCTATATTTCTTTTATATTCTGTTTGTCGTTTAGTACCCAAACAGAATTAATTAATTTAAATACAGTGAAGATTGTCTAGCAATCTTAAGACAGATTTATTTTTTGATATCTTCATTATTTTTTATTTTCTGTGATTTCATAAAGACATATTCTGGTTGGAAAAACAAATAGTGGTTTATGCTATTTGACAGACAGTAGTAATATACTGTCTCTTTTCTTTGACAACTAGTAGTAATATACTAATGTCATTAACAATTGCAGAATATTAATTTGTGTTACAGAAAATTATTGTGGTATTTTATTTTTCTAGTTTAAGTAACAAGAAAAATAAAATTATTTTGTGTAATAATTTATTTTCTGGTTTTAGTAATTAGAAAATTAATTTGTGTTTTAATTTTTTCTGATTTTTGTAATCAGAGATTATGGCTACTGCAACTGAAACTGTAACTGGAAGTGGTACTCCGATTGTTACTCCAACACCGGTCCCTATCCAGAACCATGTTCATGTACCAATAAATCATGGAGAAAAATGGAAAAAATTTAACGGCACTGAGTTTAAGAGATGGCAGCAGAAGATGTTGTTCTATCTTACAACTCTAAATTTGGCCTGGTTTCTCCATGAGGAGGCTCCAGCACTTAAAGATGGTGAAAGTGATCGGCAAGTTGTTGCCACTGTAGATGCTTGGAAACATTCAGATTTCCTGTGCAGAAACTACATCCTCAATGGCCTTGAAAACATGCTGTATAATGTTTACAGTCCTTTGAAGTCAGCAAAAGAATTGTGGGATTCTTTGGAGAAGAAATACAAGACAGAGGATACCGGCACGAAGAAATTTGTCGTCGGTAAATTTTCTGGACTTTGTTATGGTAGACTCCCAAACGGTAATTTCTCAAGTTCAAAGTTTTCAATTAATTTTACATGATATTCATTCTGAGGGTATGTCTTTAAGCGAGTCTTTCCAAGTTGCTGCTTTAGTGGAAAAGTTACCACCGGCTTGGAAAGATTTCAAAAATTATTTAAAACATAAATGCAAAGAGATGACCATGGATGAACTTATTGTAAGGCTGAGAATTGAGGAAGATAATCGAAAGGCTGAAAAGAGGAATGGGAAAAATCCCATTGAGTCCAAGGCTAATGTGGTTGAACAAGTTCATAAACCACATAACAAAAAGATGAAGTTTACTGGAGATGGTCCTAAACAAGGCGACAACAATGGCAATAGGAAGTTCAAAGGAAAATGCTATAACTGTAGCAAGACTGAACATCGAGCTTCTGACTGCCGCCGCCCTAAGAAGGATCATGAAAGTACAAGCAAGAAGACTATCAATCAGGCCAATGTAACTGAACTAGATTACATCTCTGACAGGGTGAATGACATCAACCTCTCTGCTGTGGTGTCTGAGGCTAATTTGGTTGGAAATCCCAAGGAGTGGTGGGTTGACACTGGAGCAACTCGTCACATATGTATGGACAAGAAGATGTTCACTACCTACAATAAGGCTGCAAATGGTGAACAACTTTTTATGGGAAATTCTTCTACTTCTACTGTGGCTAGACAAGGAAAAGTGATCTTGAAGATGATATCAAGGAAACAACTGACCCTTAACAACGTACTGCATGTACCTGACATCCGGAAGAATTTAGTTTCTAGTTCTTTGTTAAGTAAAAATTGTTTTAGGCTTGTCTTTGAGTCTGATAAATTTGTATTAACAAAGAGTGGCATGTATGTTGGTAAGGGATACATGAGTGATAGTCTCTTCAAACTAAATGTAATGACAGTTGTACCAAAAGTTGTTATGAATAAGAATAACACATCTTTTGCTTATATTCTTGAGTCGAATTTATGGCATGGTAGATTAGGACATGTGAATTTTGATGCTTTGCGTAGACTAATTGGTTTAGATTATATACCAAAGTTTGAAATTAATCCTAATCATAAATGTGAAGTTTGTGTAGAAGCAAAACTAACTAAGGCTCCATTTAAATCGATTGAAAAGAAAACCGAACCTTTAGAATTAATTCATACTGATGTATGTGATCTAAAATTTGTTCAAACTAGAGGAGGCAAAAAGTATTTCATAACATTTATCGATGATTGCACAAGATATTGTTATGTTTATTTACTTAGAAGTAAAGATGAAGCCTTAGAAATGTTTAAACTCTACAAAACAGAAGTTGAAAATCAACTTGGTAAAACCATTAAAATGGTTAGAAGCGATAGGGGTGGTGAATATGATGCACCATTAAATGAATTTTGTGCACAACATGGCATTATTCACCAAACTACAACACCTTATTCTCCACAGCAAAATGGAATTGCTGAAAGGAAGAATAGAATCTTAAAAGAAATGATGAATGTCATGTTACTAAGTTCAGGCTTACCACAGAACTTGTGGAAGGAAACAATATTGTCTGCTAATTATGTTCTTAACAGAATACCCCACAAGAAAACCAACAGCACTCCTTATGAATTGTGGAAAGGTAGACCGTCTTCCTACAAATACTTTAAATTGTGGTGGTTTTTGCAAAAGTTGAAGTTCCTATTCCTAAAAAGACTAAGATTGGACCAAAAACAGTAGATTGTGTGTTTATTGGTTATGCTCAGAATAGTAGTGCATATCGGTTTTTGACTTATAAATCAGAAATACCTGATATAAATGTGAACACTATTATAGAGTCAAGGAATGCTGTGTTTTTTGAACATGTCTTTCCTTACAAAAAAGGACAGAAATTAAGTTCACAGAAAAGAATTTATGATTGTACACAAAGTCAAGAGACTAATGACAATCAAACACAAGAGACTAGTAATGGTCTCGATCAACAGAATTTAACTGATGATAAACCAAAACCTGTGCCAGCTATTTGCATTCATTGTGATAGTTAATCTGCTATAGGCAGGGCATATAATCATATGTATAACGGTAAGTCACGACATATTTGTAACAATCCCAAAATGCGTATAGAAAGTTATCCTTATTTCATTAGGGGTAGTGTGTTTTCTATTGGAATTGAAGAACTATCCGTTGGGTTATACCCTTGAAACTGGAATTGGTGACCTTTACCAAACAATCTGAAATTTTTCCCTCCGCTCGAGCGGAGTAGTTGGCGCTCGAGCGTAGTTTTGAGGTTTCCAGTAATTTTGCAGGCGGACTGAAATTCTGGGAGTGGTGATTTTCCGCTCGAGCGTATGAGTGGGCGCTCGAGCGGGTCGCCTGATTAAGTTTGATTCTGAGGCACGTGGGCTCATTTTTGATATTCTTATTAGTGTATTTGGAATGTTCTTACCTTATTTTGGGATACTGATTGAGATGATAATATGATGGTAAAGTAAGATTGGACCAAAAACTTTAATTTGAATAATTTGTTTACGATCAGCCGCCATTCTTTTGCCCTTTTATTTTTCCACACTTTGAATTTGGATGTGAGGTTAGAACCATTGGAAAGCTTATTTCCGGGGCTTCAATTTGGACACAGGAACGACCTAAAACGGAGTCCGGATGGGAGAATTATAGCTGTTTGAAGTTTTGAAATCTGTGCAGGGAGCAGGTCCGCTCGAGCGGGAATAGGGACGCTCGAGCGGGAATAGCAGGTTCAGCAGCTTAAAAACGGGATTTTGAGATCATTTCTTATATTTTCCTCCCCTCTCTTGATCCCTCTTGCCCTAGGTCCGAAAACCCTAGGGTTTTGATCCCCAAATACTTCCATTTCCCTTAGGTTTGAGCAAGATCTTCCACCAAGAAGTGAAGAAGGCAAGAAGATGAACATTTTCAACCGATTGGAATTTCGAGATTTTGGAGGTTTCTTCTCAAAGCTTTGCTCCTTGCTTGATTCTTGAGGTAGGGGTTCTATTTCTTTTCAATACTTACATCCATGGTTAGATTTGAGGTATTTTCATTGTATAAATGTATAAATTTTCATTTTGAGCATATAGAGGAAATTATGAGATTTTGGGAATTTTGAGTTTGAAGCATTGAAGGTTCAATTGATGGATTAAGGTGATGGGATATGATCCTTAGATGTATGATCAAGGAGAAAATTAGGATGTAAGGTAGCGGTATGAGAAGTGTGACTTTTTATGGGAACTTAATTTTCTTGGAAACCCTAGATTAATTGGTGATGATAAATAATGAGGTTGCCCAAATTGGAAATAGAATCATGGAATTGGTGGATTGAATTATACGTGTACAAGTTTAATTGGATTTCTGAGATGTTTCGAAATAACGTTAAAATTTACGAATGAACCTTGTTATAGACATTGTAAATCATGTTAAAATGAGAAAGGAAGTTAGGGGAAATGATTTAAAGGATTAATGTGTGACTTCATATGTGTGTAGGACACGCTTCGGGAGGAATAAATGCTCCACCAATGCACTGTGAGTAATAGTACAAAGATGTACATTTTATTTATCATTGATGATTATTATCACTAACGCTCTGTTTCTTATAAGTGTTACATGAACATGTTACACGAACATTTATGATGATTGAAAGTCAATGTGAACGTTGAAAGATTGGCTTACATCGGTATGACTTTAAATGACTCTGTTCTGTCAATGACGAATGACAATTCTTTATTATCTATAAGCAAACTGTGTGATTTCTTAAGGAATAAATGGAATTATGTTCATCTTTTAACCAAGTATCTGTATGAAACTGAGATTATTCCGTTGTGTTATAATTGGGCCCGAGGCCGTTCTGTTATAATTAGGCCCGAGGCCGTTCTGTTATAATTGGGCCCGAGGCCATTCTGCTATAATTGGGCCCGAGGCCGTTCTGTCATTATTTGGGCCTAAGGCCGTTCTGTTATTATTTGGGCCTAAGGTCGTTCTATTATTATTGGACCTAAGGCCGTTCTGTTATTATTTGGCCTAAGGTCGTTCTGTTATGATTGGGCCTAAGGCCGTTTTGTTATGATTGAGAATTCTGTTATTTCTGGGCCTATGGCCATTCTGTACATATTGGGCTTAAAGTCACTCTGTTAAGAAAATTGGACCTATGACTGTTTGGAAATAACTACAAGATGTAATCAATCTTGTGTCTCTGCAGTTTTTTGTTTTATTATTTAAGCTAAACCTTACATTATTTATGTACTATTATTCATTGAGTTTCACTCACTCTGTTTTGTCTATATCTGTAGGTAATCAATTGGAAAGCCAGTCCTAACCTATGAGACTTGTCTTCTCTTGTCAACCTCAGTGTGTCCAAGCATTTAGGAGGGAGCCCACGCATCTAGTAAAGCTTTAACTAGGTTTTTGGTTTATGTCTTGATGAGTTACCTATGGTTGGATGTAACTGATCCTTTTCCTCTTTTGTACTTTTGTGTGAATGGGAATCTCTGTAACTAAGCCCAGATATATGCTTCCTGTGTATTATATATTTAATGTAATGATTGCGGTTCTGGCATAGTAGTAGTAGCTCAATGGATGTTATATTTAAGTTATTTTAAATTGCTAATGCTTCCGTTCAGGCCCCACTTATATATATATATCAGGTTAAATGTCCGTCTTCGAATAGGTCATGCCCAAATCTTTTAGGGGCGAGATTGGGGTGTGACAATATTCGTCATCGACATAATACCGTTAGGCAGTTGTTGTCAAATGGAATAATCTCAATAAATTATATAAAATCTAAAGAGAATATTGCGGATCCGTTAACAAAAGGTTTGACAAAAGAGCTAGTGTATAGTTTATCGAAGGGGATGAGATTAAAGCCTATTACATAAGAGTCGTCATAATGGTAACCCTACTTATATGACTGGAGATCCCAAGAACTAAGTTCAAAGGGACAACTAAGTTATGTGTGGCTTGCCAGAAATCACCAAGGGATTAAAATTCCCTACCCATTCCTATGGTGAGAGTGATATCTGTAACATATGTTGTGTGCAGGGGTATAAGGATAAACTTTGCTTTTAATGATTACTTATATCTTGATTGAGGTATAAAATCAAGACGAGTATAAGGAGATATTCACAATAAGAATCACCTATATGAGTGTCGAACTGGGGCCGGTTCTATGAGAATGAAAAATGCTAAATTCTCTAGAAACACTCATGAAAATCAGGAGCATTCAAGGCCAAAATGAACACAACAGTGAGAACCACGATGTGTTAGAAGATATTTTGTGTGAAATCTATTGTCTTGGCTTACACAAACGGCTGAACAATTCAAGGCATCGCGTCCATTGGTTAGCCAGTAAGTCCAATAGGTTATTTATTCTGATGTAAGATATTTTCAACTTATACTTTTTCGATAAAGTCTGCATATTATTGCATTTCCGTTGTCATCAAATTCCATTCATGTGTGGGATTGTTGGAAATGGTTGGAAAATTCTGGGTAAAACCATAATTTTTTCTTAAGTTTGATCTATTTTTTAGGTGGGCCCCGTGCGTCGATTTTCGCGGGTCAAAGTGATAACGCGTTCTATGCCGCGTTGTGATTCACGTGGTATATTTGGTTGCTCAAAACCATTACCGAGTGAATGGCAAATTGAAGCCAAAGTATGCTCCATGGAAATTGAGTTTTGGTGAAAAATCCTTAAAGGTTTGAATAAGGCTTGCCCCACATTGATTTGGTGGGAAGTTTTGAATGGGGTTATAAGGCATGGGATTGGAACTTGGGATATGCCTCAAGGGGTACCCAAGTGTTTTAGAGAGGAAGGTTATGGGCAAAATGGGTTAGACCCATTAGACTCAAAAATCACCACACGCGTGCGTGCGCACCGCCGCCGCCGTCCGTCCGGTCGGTCGGGCGGGCTAGGCTTGGGCGCGGGTGCGTCGTGTGAGGTTGGGTTGGGCTTGGGCCCAATACCTGAATTTTATTTTTTGAAAAATAAAATCCAGAATTCAAATTAATTCTGGAAATAAACTGGTCCGATTTTTCTGTACACCCAAACAGATCTCTTTCCGTTTTTATCTGTTTGAATTTTGAACCCAACATATTCAAATTGTTTAAATTCAAAACCAAACAGGTTTCATACCTGTTCAAACAGGTTTGCACATGTTTATTTTAAAACCTGCAGCCACCACTACATCTATAAATAGGACAGCCCTCATTTGATGTTTTAGATTCAGAAATTTCGTACTTCACCTCTACAAATTTATTCTTCATTTTACTGCATTTAATTTTTTTGAGAAAGAGTATAAACACTTAGTGTGTTCGTTAGGCAAACAATTTGTAGTGTTGCTATTGTTTGTAGTTGATCATTTCATCCTGGGAGATAGACGTCCACATTCTGAAAGCACCGAGGAGATGACGAATCTGTCTTAAGGAAATAGTGTCAAACACTGGACTTGATGAGAATAATATTCGAGATATTAATCAAGTAAGTTATTTATTTATTTTTCTGTTTTTATTATTTATTTAAATCAGATTTTAATTTTATTTTTGTAACAAAATAAAATCTGTTTTTATTTATTTAATTCTTTTTCTAGTTTGATTTTTGTAATCAAACATTCATTCTCCTTTCCTATATTTCTTTTATATTCTGTTTGTCGTTTAGTACCCAAACAGAATTAATTAATTTAAATACAGTGAAGATTGTCCAACAATCCATACTTAGAAAAAATCACAACCACAATATTCAGTGTGTTTGATTTCAATTTTTTTTATTCAATTTTTTAAAAATTGAGTTGGTTTTTTGTCATATTTTTTTGTTTTTAGCTAATATTTTTAAAATTTTAAGTAATTTTTTTTGCTTTTTTAGATATACCTTATTTAGATGTATCTAAAAAATAAAATATTTGTAAATTTTTTTAAAAAAATCAATAAATACATAAGCATATGCAAAATGTACTAAATTCTCGTATTTTTTTGTAATTTGGGTATTTAGTTAATTTTTTAAAGATTTTTTCAAGTATATTTATGTTAAGTGTATCTAAAAATTAAAAAAATTACTTAGAATAATAAAAAAAAATCAATAAAAATTAAAAAAATATGAAAAATTAAAAATTTCAATTTTGTAAAAGGTAAATCCTAAAAATTCAAACCAAACAAACTTGATTTTTTAGGTATTTTTCTGCATAATATTGCTGATATGGAAATAAATCTAATAAAAAAAAGGAAAATGCTAGACACGAAAAAAAGAGAAAGATAGAAGCACGAATGAGCAAAATGGAAATGACTCAAGTTTATATCACTATTATCTAGACTTGGGAATGACTCAGGTTTGTATCCCTATTGTCTATATTTTTTCACACTCTATTTTGCGAGTCTCATTCTGGAATTATTTATCTCGTAAGTCCAATAATAAAGATAAATTATGAAAGAAATCAATGTCATTGACCATCAGTAGATACATAAATAAATTACATTTTATTTTTCAAGATGGACAATAATTATGAGTTTAAATTTAAACTATCTATTTTATAAAACAAAATATGTTTTGTTTATATATTCATTGATGTCTAATGAAATTGATTTTTTGTTGGAACTAGATGAGCGATTTGAATTATCATTATAGGCCCAAGATAAGTCCACAAAATGGAGTATGAAGAAATATGAATAATAATAGTACGGGAAGAAACTATTCCCAATTTGAAAATAAAAATATTATGAACCCCAAATGTTTTACTAACATTTCTACCAAATGTCTAATATCTCGCATGGATGTGAGACCCACACTATGTGGGTCTCATGCAAGTCCCACACTCATATAAAATATTTGATAAAAATATTAATAAAATATTTAAAATTTCTAACATTACTCATTTGAAAATGGAGGGACTATGTTTCTTTGCAACTTTTGGTCAAGCAAGACTGAGATATTACAAGGGCGAAATGATCATTTGATGTCTACGTGAGTGACAACAAAACAATAAAAGAACGAGTAATAATACATACCTCTAATTTGAGAGCTCTAAATAGAGCACTAGTAAGGTGGAAGAGAGAGAGAGTAGAGAGAGATAGAGAGAGGAGCGTGGGTCCCATCTTTACATGGGTGCTCTTCACATCATTAGAGTTGCATTAAAGCTCTCAAATTAGAATTCTCAAACATTATTATAAAGGAACACTAGAGTTGAATTGGGTTATATTCTTGTCTAAAACACTCTCAGACTCGCATGTAAAAAAAAATAAATGCAATTACAATAACATGATATTTGTTTAACAGACAAAAAAAAATTATAAAAACATGTAAGGTGAAAACAGTTTTGTGATAGAGTGTAAGTAAAAGATTGTGGAAGTGAGTGTGACTTGTTTTTATAAATTTATACATTTTTTTGAAATAAATTTTAAAATAGTTTATATAAATTTTTATAATTTTACCCCACTAAAATTTATATAATTTTTTTTCTCCCAATAAAATATAATTTCCCTAAATTTAATTTATAATTCACTAATTAGCACAATTAAGAAATAAGAAACTCTCCCCATCTAAATAAATAAATAAATAAATAAGAAACTCTATTCATATAGAAAAAAATATATATAAAATATCACAAAATGATATAATAATGAGAAAATTATTGAAAAGTTCAAGATAAAGAGAGGGTGTAAGGTATTCACCTAAAAAATTTCACCCCAAAAAATGAGAGTATGAGGTATTAGGTACAGTGAATAGTTTTTATTAGTGAGAGGTCCACTTTTGTGAAATAGTTTGGTGAAAAATTATTTTTTTAAGGACATTTTGTTTATAATTTTATGCCTTAATTTATCTATTGACTTTTTTGATCTGTTGACTTTTTGTTGACTATATGTTCAAATTCATATCTATCTGTTCAAATTTTTAACTATCTATTCAAATTTTTTCTATCTATTTAATTTTTTGACTATCTGTTCAAATTTATTATCTGTTCAATTTTTTCTCCTAAATTAATTGTATCAGTTCATTTTTTTTTCTATCTATTGAAATTCCAAGCAAAACCAAATTCTAGATGTTGAAATAGATAGCCAAATCAATCCTTATCTATTGAAATTTCCCACTACCAACACTCAAATGAAATAGATAGCCAAACAACCCTTATCTGTTGAAATGTTCCACCACCAACATTCAAATATATTCTAATACATAAACATATATTTGTTCAATTTTTATTTTATTTTTATTCGTTCATCCACTACTATAACAACATCAACAATCAAAAGAAATGAGAAAACTAAGAAGCAATCGGAGCTCCACTGCACGTGCCACATTGCTAGGTTATCCTCTTGCAGATTTGGTGCTCACTCTCTCTCTGTCTTTGATTCCAGTCGCAGATCTGGTCTAAAGATTCTGGAAATCAATTATTTAGTGATGTTATATGCAAGCATATATATGAATATAGGTATGCATTTCTAAATATAAATCACAAAACAAACAACAAATGAAATTAGTCTTATATTAATTCACAAAAAAAAGTTGAATACATACATGAAGTCAATGAACTACTATATACAAAAAATTGAGAGAACATAACAATAACTTATCAACTCATCAATAGATCAATTTAAGAACATAACAACACTATTCAAATGAAAAATCACACATACACACAAAGTGAATCCCCCACCAAGACCGCTTCTCACTTAGCTCTACATGCGTCTTGCTTTTGCAAACCCTAGAACTTCTCACTTTTTTTCATCGCCTTTCAATTTCTAGAGAGCGTGTCCGTTTACAGATCGAAAAATGGCAGAGACAGAGACGTTTGCTTTCCAGGCTAAGATCGACTAGTTGTTGAGTCTCATTATCAACACTTTCTATAGCAACAAGGAGATCTTTCTCCGTGAACTCATTAGCAATTCTTTTAATGTAAGCCTCTCTCTCTCTCTCTCTCTCTCTTTTTAATGTTGATTATTACTATTTATTTTGCGATTGATCTGGAAAATCGAAGAATTGTGTTTGAATATGAAAAATCTAAAAAATCGAATAACTATTTCGTGACTTGAAAAATCTGAAAAGCACGTTTTAATCGAAGAATAGTAATTAAATCTAGAAAATCAAACTAGAGAGAGAGAAAGAGATAGAGATAGAGAGAGATTGGGATGTATGGCCGTTTTAGATCTGTGATTTCCATCGCTTCAGATCTCTGAGCTTGTTAACTTTGAATCAAATGATCGGTTGAGACCAATCTAGGTTATGATCTACGGTGGCAGATTTGAAGTTGTTGTTGCTGTAGTAAATAGGCAGTGGTGCACCGTCGTCGAAGGCAGCAGATGAAAAGTGATTGAGATAGATGATGAGTCGTCGACGGAGAGGTCGAAGTCGTAGCATCATCATTGAAGGATCGTAATGGTGCCTCAATCGGTCTGTGATGAGAAGATGAGAAGAGAGATAGAGGGCGACGACAGTGGTAGTCGTGGTGGCGCAGGACGAAACGATGATATCAGCACCATCACGAAAAGCAGATGTGAGAGAGATATATAGTAGATGGTAAAGAAAGAGAGTGAGAGAGAGAGAGAGAGCAGATGGTAGTAGTAGACAGAGCTTAATTACAGCTTATTTCAGCTTTCAGCTTAATTTAAGTTATTTTGATGTGTTTAGTTTAGCTTATAGCTTATAACTTATAGCTTTTTGGAAGTCAGAAATCAGCTTATTCTTTGAGTGGGGCATGAGATGCTTTAAGAATAAGCTGGAAATCAGCTTAAGCTGAAAGTTATAAGCTATAAGCTGTTTAGGCATAAACTATAAGCACTTTCCCACAGCTCTACCAAACAGGGCCAGTGTGTGAGACTGCTAGGTTTGAGATATATATACAAGAGTATTTTAGTCATTTTGCTTGAGTTTGACCTTTTGTTAAATAATTTTAGCGCTTGGACTGTTTACCAAACAAAATTGGAATTTAGATTTATGGATGGAGTGTCCTAATATACTATTAAACTTATAAATAAAAATTATCTTCATAAATATTTTATTTTAAAATAGTTTAAAAAAATAATATTTATATTATTACTTTAAAAAAATAATTCTATATTTATATTGTTACTTAAAAAAAATGGAACTTGATGCTTCGGGTGAAAATAGACAAAGGCGGTCTCTACAGTCTACACACGCTTGATTTTTCCAGATATTTTCCGAGCGAATCTGAATTTACCAGGAAACTGAAAAAGAAAAAGGGGAAACGCAAAAAAGAATCGATTTTTGTGTAGCAATTTGTTTTGTAGAGAGAGGAAAAAAAAAGAAGAGAAAAGCAACTTTGTTTTCCCTCTCCTCAAAATTCGCTCCGTTTTCCCAAACCCTAGCTTCGTCCGCCGCCGGCGAGACCAACCGGAGAGGACGAAATAAGAAACATCTCTTTAGGGTTGCCTATGATGACCCCTTACGACCAAAGATACTCCGATCCTCTCTCCTATCGCCAGCGTCGAAGGTACGCCAAATACTCCCATTCAGATCTGTTTTTTTGTTTTTGTTTTGTTTTGTTTTGTTTTGTTTTTTTTCTCTCTTTTTTACACGTGTCTTGGTGTATATTTAATTGGGTCTGAACTCTTTTTATGATTCATGGGTGGTTAAATGGTTTATGTGTATGGGTTCTGTGCACAAACAATTGGGTCTGAACTTTTAATGTGATTCATGGGTGGTTTAATGGTTTATGTATATCTGAGTTCTGTGCATATACAACTGGGTCTCAACTCTTTTTTGTGATTCATTGTTGTTTAATGGTTTATGTATATGGGTTCTGTGCATATACAATTGGGTCTGAACTTTAATGTGATTCATGGGTGGTTAAATGGTTTATACAATTCGGTCTGATTTTTTTTTTTTGTGATTCAAGGGTGGTTTTAAGTTTATGTATATGGTTTGTGTGCATATTCAATTGGGTCTGAACTTTTAATGTGATTAATGGGCGGTTAAATGGTTTATGTATATGGGTTCTGTGTATATGCAATTGGGTCTGTTTTTTTTTTTTTTTTTTTTTTTTTTGTGATTTATGTGTAGTTTAATTTAATGGTGTGTTATGTATATGGTTTTGCAGTGACCTAATGGGCCCGCCTCCTCCGGTGGTGCCGCCAATGATAGGCAGTGGACCGGCCTCGTATGGACGCGGTGGTCCTGTTCCATATGGTGGCCCTCAGGTGCCTTATGGTGGTGGTGGAACCGGGTCCGTTGGTGGTGTTCCGGCTTCTGTACCTGGTGGTGGTTTTAACGGGTACCCGCCTTTTCAGCCTGATGTTGGAAGAGGGTTTAACATTGGTAGAGGAGGTGGCAGTGGTGGTGGAGGAAGGGGCTATGGTGACCGGGGAGGTGGAGGAAGGGGAGGTTCGGGTGGTAGAGGTGGTGGTGGAGATTTTGGTGGTAGAATGGCCAATGGTGGGTTGGGGGGTAGGCGAGGTGGTGGTGGTGGAACAGGCCGTGAGGGCAGGCGAGGTGGTGGTGGTGGAACGGGCCATGAGGGCGGGCGAGGTGGCAGTGGTGGGAGGGGATTTGATTCTAGCCGTGGTGGAGGTAGAGGTGGTGGTGGCTATGGGGGCAGTGGGACTTCTGAATTTGGTAGGAGTGGTGTTAAAAGTTTTGATGGAGGCAGGGGTGGTGGTAGGAGTTTTGGTAGTGGGCGTGGAAGGGGGTTTGATGGAGGCCGTGGCGGTGGCAGAGGTGGTGGTAGACATGGTGGAGGATCAAGAGGGGACTTGGACAATATTACTCTCCCAAAACAAGATTTTGGCAACATAGTCCCATTTGAGAAGAATTTTTACATTGAGAGTCCTTCAGTGAGAGCCATGTCTGAACAAGATGTTATGCTTTACCGAGCAAGACGTGATATCACTGTTGAAGGCCTCGATGTCCCAAAGCCAATTCGGATTTTTGAGGAGGCAAATTTTCCTGGTATTACTTTCACCACATGGTAGTAGATTTTAGCATCACTTTTGAATCTCTATGTAATAGATTAACTGATTGATGTTGTATACTTTTATAGATTATTGCCTTGAGGTTATAGCTAGATTGGGTTTTGTCGAGCCAACGCCGATTCAATCTCAAGGATGGCCAATGGCCTTAAAGGGAAGAGATTTAATTGGCATTGCTGAGACAGGTTCTGGAAAGACATTGGCGTATTTGATCCCTGCTTTGGTTCATGTTAGTGCACAGCCTCCATTGGGTCAGTATTTTTTTCATGGTTCTTTATATGGATTGCCACTTTTTTCTCATCCAGTTATTATTATTATTTATTTATAATTATACCATAAATTGTGAATAAATTTCAGTAAAAGGTGAAGGGCCCATTGTCTTGGTATTAGCGCCTACTAGAGAATTGGCTGTTCAGATTCAAGAAGAAACTGTAAAATTTGGATCTCGTGCAAATATTAGAACTACCTGTATCTATGGTGGTGCACCAAAAGGACCGCAGATTCGTGATCTTCAAAGAGGTATTTGTACTATCCTGGTTTGGACTACTCTTTCAACTGTGTGCACTTGTAGATTGGTGGACAGGAGTTAATTAGTTACTGCTTTGCCATGGCAGGTGTTGAAATTGTCATTGCAACACCCGGTCGACTGATAGATATGTTAGAAGCACAGCACACAAACTTGAAAAGAGTTACTTACCTTGTATTGGACGAGGCTGATCGAATGTTGGACATGGGTTTTGAGCCACAGATCAGGAAAATTGTTGCTCAGGTATGGTTATTTCCTTACCATATTTCACAGGTTGACTGCGCGAAGGATTCCTTTTTTGTTAGATTTCAAGAGGTTACATTACATCATTCATAATTTGTAAACTGTTTCCATTGATGAGTCTCAATTTTTGTTTTTGGCTTTTATAAGTGCCCTTGACTTTGTTTGTAATGACATTATGCTGAATGTTGGTTTGTGTTTTTGAAAACATTAAAAAATAAAATAGAAGTGGGACATCCACAAACTCTTTGACGAAATCCTTTTAATAGTTCTTTCTTCCTACAATAATTTGGCCCTTGTGCGGCTGCTTATTGATACTAAACTCCTCTCATACCATGTACACCCTAGTGACTATATTGTCTTGCAGGAGGCTGCTCTTTCATGATGAATTTACTTAAAATACCCCAGTTAACTTGCAGATTAGCACAGAGGTTGATAGCAAGTGATCCCTAGTCTAGTTTGTTAATCTATGGCATTTGTTGAAGTCATAAATACAATGCTAGGTGATTGTTCTCTTAGTTGTCTTTATGTCAATCAGAATGCAGTTACAATGACAAACTATACAGTTTTGTTGAGAAGTGAGGAGGAGAAATTGACCCCAAGGTTGGGTGAAGTTGCAGAAGGAAAGAAGATTTTGGGTTGGCTGAGTTGAGAAGGGAAGGATTAAATGGAAGCATAGAGTTCAGTTTTAGATAGAATGGTTGCTAGAGAGTTGGTTTGGAGGTGGAGTTGAAAGTGAGTCCAAAACATGAGAACATAGTTGGAAGTAAGAGTTGTTTCGCTATGGTTAAGATAAGGAGACACTAGGTTCTTCGATAAGATTGCAGATGCTGTTTGAATGGAATGGCAAGTTGAAGGTGTAATTGGGTGAAGATCGAGGAGAAATAACCCAAACAATTTTTGAAATGGTAACTTGTAAACATTTTGGCTTTGTTTGGTTTGTGTTTTGAGATATTATTTCAAAAATAATTTTTTGGAGAGAGTTTAAAAATTTGAAAATTTGTTTTTATTGTATATTTTGAAAATAGTTTTGGAGTTTGAGATGATTTGATATTTTTTGTTAGTTGAATAGACGGGTGTGTGAGAAAAAGTGATTGAGAAGGAGAGAGGAGAGAGAAAAAGGAATTGATTGATGTGTAGTAGAGAGAAAAGTGATTTTGGATTTTTTTTCTTTTAAATTTTTAACCAAACATGTTTTTGAAATGTTTTCTCCAAAAACATGTTTTGAGAGAGAAACCAAACACACGCCCTTTGAATCAAATAACTTTGGTGAGGAGTCAACATTGGTAAGGGGTAGACTTTTTTTAGTTGGATCATTTTGAGAGGGATTGGCTGGAGAGAATTTTTTGGGAGGATTCTGTAATACAGGCACTGGGAGATCTTTGTGATATGGAGCTCTAAGTTAGATGGCACTACTGTGGCTTGTTATCAAAATTGATGACTTCGGCCTTTAATGGAGTACCACCACAGCGCTCCTTAAAGATTGTAATGGATTATAAGCTGCAGTTACTGTGGCCTTTGATGGATACCACAGCGCTCTGGTACGAACTCCTAAAATAAAAAAACTGAGTAGCACTAAAAGCTGCACCAAACGACACCATTATAGCACTTGTGTGCTTTCTTGGATGCAATTTGAAAATATTCTGGAAGGGTGGGTGAACAGGAGATGGGTTGTTTTTTCATGGAGTACATTTGTTCTAGGGTCGTCCTTATCTCTGTAGTCTTGATTGAGAACGTCAAAACTGCTGGTTTGAGGTTCCATGATATTGCAATTGCCAAGGAACATCTGATAGTTTCCCGTTATTACTGGAACGAAATCCTTATTGATTTCTTGTCTTTCTTGCAATGTAGTTTACTCTCCTCCTTAGAGTCATGGTACTAAAAACTAGCTGTCTAATCTATTGTGTGATGGAGTTTCATTTGTTGCATTTTGAGTCTATTTATGTTTTCATGTTGAATCCTGTTAAATATTAGAACTTCAGAGCTGAATATAATGTTATTTTTATCTGTTACAGATCCGACCTGATAGACAGACTTTGTATTGGAGTGCCACGTGGCCAAAGGAGGTGGAAACTTTAGCAAGGCAGTTTTTACGCAATCCATACAAGGTTCCAATTTTTTGCTTTCTAAGTTCATATGACTTTTGTGGATAAGACTTTGTAATACAATGCCTTTTCATTCTTTTAATTGTTTTAATGGCATGAATGCATTGCCTTTTAAATTATTTTGATCTTTTTAGGTGATTATTGGTTCCCCATATCTCAAAGCAAATCAATCTATTAACCAAGTCGTCGAAGTTGTAACAGAGGTGGAGAAGTATAACAGGTGTGACTTTGTTTGACTGGTATAGCATAAAAAGGCTTAAATTTTACGTCAGTGATTTTGATGTCTTAATATTTTTATCCCCACAGGCTGATCAGGCTGCTTAAAGAAGTGATGGATGGAAATCGAATACTAATTTTCATGGAGACAAAAAAAGGATGTGACCAAGTCACTCGACAGCTGAGAATGGATGGATGGCCTGCTTTGTCCATCCATGGTGATAAGAACCAGGCCGAAAGAGATTGGGTCCTGGCCGAGTTTAAAAGTGGCCGGAGTCTTATAATGACTGCCACTGACGTTGCTGCACGTGGTCTTGGTAGGATCACTGTGTGTTAGGACTTAGGAGTTAATACGTTTCTGTTCATTTAGGTCATGTTAAATTCCGAAGATAGGCGAGTCGGCCGGTTGCTGTCCACTTTCCTGAGAATATAATTTGTGGCTTGGGTGCGAAGAGGGCATAAATTGCAATTTTAAAATTATTTTGAGCATGGACCTACTCTAAGAAGCACGAACATGTGGACATGACAGTTTTCAAAAAATGCAAGACGCAACAAGTGGAGATACACGCAAAATATGTAGTTTTATATATTTATTATATATTATATATATGAATATATCATTCAAAGATAATAAAAAAAATACAACAGAATACTAATTTTTGTAAATCTACATTTTATTTAAAAATCTTTGTACCCTAGGTTATTTTGTTCAAACTTGTAAGTAGTTTCATGTGTATCCAAGTGATGGATACGTGTTTCCCCCAAGTGTCTAAAAAGTATACATGTCTTAAAAAAATTAAAAATAATAGGACACGTTTGGATGAGTGTCCGACATTGTTTGATGAGTGTCGGTGTCTGACATGGACTCGACATTTATATGCCACATTCTTAGAAGTGTCCTTCATAACTCATGAAATGATTACGAGTTGGGTTTAGAGGAAAGTTTTGGGGTCTGTTTGGTTTCATTTCAGGAAATTGTTCTCTATTCTTTAGAGGAAAGTTTTGGGGTCTGTTTGGTTTCATTTCTGTTTTGAAAACCATTGTCAATATTTTTTTAAAACAGCCCATTTTTTGTGTAGTTTTAAATTGGTTGAGTACTCAAAATATTGAATTCATAAAAATTTGAAAGTAGAAAAGTGAATATACCAAACACGCCCCAGTTTCTTGGATTGTGTTAGACTGATCCACAAGATGCCTCTGCTTGCTACTTATCTGGTTACAGCTCATGTTACATGGACACTGGGAGCACAGTTTTACAGACGTCGCCACGACTGTAGTCTAGATTTTGGTGAAAACACCCATTATACTATGAGGAAGATTGAGGGCTAGTCTAAATAGACTAGGTTCTTTTCTTGGTTACTCATTGGGAAATGGTAATCGATAGAGCTACTTTTATGGGTTTTATATCCTTCACTAAATTGCCAAAAATGGTATGGCTGCTCCTATGATTGTGTCTAGGTAACAGAGTTGGAAGTCATCTCTGCCCATCCACGGTTGTGGAGCTGGTTGTCGTGACAGCCCGGTTGACTCAAACAAGCTTATTCAATTGATTGGATATATGGATTTGGAAGTTGTCGTGGTGGAGCTGCTCCTTATCCCTGCAAGTTTTAAGGTGGGCACATTTCGATGATGAATGTGTTATCTTAATATTTGATCACTCCGATCCTATGGATGCAGGGATAAGGTTGCGTTGCATTTCCTCCATTTGTTTTTGCAAATTATTTCTTTCTAACTGATGGGTGTTTTTATTTTTATTTTTATTTACTGATTGTAGATGTGAAAGACATAAAATGCGTGGTCAATTATGATTTTCCATCGAGTTTGGAGGATTATGTCCATAGGATTGGCCGAACTGGCCGTGCAGGAGCGAAGGGAATGGCTTTTACCTTTTTCACACATTCAAATGCTAAGTTTGCTAGAGATCTCATTAAGATCCTGCAAGAAGCCGGACAAATTGTACCGCCTACATTGGCTGCCTTGGCTCGTTCTGGTGGTTCAGGTTTCGGAGGTAATTGTTGTTAACTTCCATGAATTTTAGTTGTAGTTCTATTTGCACACCACCGTCTCTCTCAGTACACACTTTCCCAATTTTTTTTATTAGATTTATGTCCCTTAAGCAAATTTCCTTTTTGGACAAAATTCTAAAACCTAATCTCTCAGTACACACCACCAGCCACCACCATGAAGCCCATCTCTCCTCATCTGCCTGCTCCCCACCTCCGGCCGCAGTTACCAGCCACCACGATCGTAGCCTCAACAGCCCTCTAACCCAACTGCCCCACTGCAACCACCATCGCAGCCCCTACACCCCGCAACCCATCACCCTCATAACCCCCCCACCCCTGTGACACACCACCGCTGCAGCCCCACCCCCTTGCGACCCCCAACACACACACACACACACACGGGAATGGCTGAGGAGTGGATTGGGGAGGGGGCTGAGGAGTGATGGGGTGGGTGGGAAGCTGGTGGTGAAGTTAGGAATTAGGGTTTGAGATTGTGGAAGATGAGGGTATTTTGGTATTAGTCGAATATGAATGGTGAGGATTGAGAAAAAAATTAAAAAATTCAAATTGAGTGCCATGTGTATTGTGTAAATGTATTTATTGAGATATTGTGTGGTGTGTGAATAGAATTTACCCTTTTAGTGGTTGGTGGCATGGTTAGAATCTTGTGATTCATGGTTCGGTTTGTGTGGTTGAATTTAACATTGAGTCAATTGTATGATTGAATTGTGATTTGGTATGATTTACTGCGATTCAATTCTTTTTGCATTATACATGAAACTGCATAATTTCTGCTAAATAAAAAAATATCAATTGATTATATTGATGGAGCATATCGCTACTGAAATGAATTTATTTTGGCAAATGCTCTACCAAGCGTATCTTTCTTACCTTCGGGATGTAGCTTAGACCATTCTTTTTGTATCTATTCTAGAAAGAGATGCATTATTATATATTTAGATTAATTCAATAATAATGGTTGGTGGCATGTTAGTTTGATTGACTGATAATTTTGTACTATGTTCTCCTGTCAGGTTCTGGTGGCAACTTCCGCTCAAGAGGAAGAGGAGGTGGTGGTGGCTTTGGCAACAGGTCTTTGATTTCAGGATCTAATGTTATTCCTCTCGGTTCCAAGAGGCCTTGGTAGTTTCTACATGGTCATCGGTGCCATAGGCCTTGTCGGATTTGGAAAAGCAGACTTATTCATTAGTTTTCACAGTATGATCATCTTATTGGAGGTGTTTCATTTTTAAAAAAAAAAAAAAAAATATTAGGAATTGTGGTTATGTTAGGGACTTGTAATGTGTACACTGGATTCATGCGATGCAGTTTTGTGACATGTAAGCATGGCCATTCTTCTCGACTCTTTTTGCATTGAACTTGTAGCATTGAAGTTGTGTTTTTCAAAACACACTTTCACAAAAAGTTGAGAACACTTTTGATTTGGGAAATTAGATCCAAACCAGTTTTGTGAAAAACTCACATGAGATTGTGGTTTCTCCAGTGAGTACAGAGAACTTTATCGAAACAAGCTGGATGATGCCGACCATTCTCTACTTGGAAAGAAGGGTTTCACAAAACTGGTGCAACGATACAGATGAAGAGCTCGATGCAGAGTGGTTCAGAAAAGATTTAGATTGTGTGGGTGTTTTCAATTATGTATGCACTCTTGTGCTTTCTATGAGCATACAGCTATGAAATGTTTGGATTACTTCCATAGGATTTGAACTTTCATGCCTATGCTGTGTCATCGGGTTTCTTTTAGATTTGTTGACTCTGTAGGTTGTTATTTGCATAGAACCCAACTGCGCTGCGCTCTTGGCATGCATACTGAAAACTTGAGTATGCTTTTCCTGCGTTGAACCACCTTGTCAAACTATAAACAGAAAAGTCAATTGAGTTAATTAGCATAGCCTCGTTGCTTGAACTTAAGAGCTTTCTTTTGAACCTCAACAACTGTTGAGTTAGGATGGACACATAATTGCCAGCTATCATTTTTATTTTTGATTTTTTAGAAGCAAAAATAATGAAAAAAAATTCACAGACATACATGGTTTCTATTTTGTGTAAAACTAACAATTCAAAATGTTTTTTTAGAACTTTTTAGAAAGCAATTTTTGAAAAACACCACCACCTTATGGTGTTATTTACAAATATGAGGCAAATAAATCAAGGCTTTTTCATATACGCTATTTCTACAAGAAAATGGGTAGTGTTTCATAATTTTTTTCAAAATTTCAATGTATTTGTTTTTTCAATTTGAAAAGATCAAATTTAATTAAAATTTTAACTTTTATCAAAATAAAACAGAGGATCTGAGCTCCATGAAAATTCTGTTCTCCAATTATTTCATATATTTTCCTAGAAAAAAAAAAAAAAAAGTACATGAAAAGAGTCTAGATCCTCTAGAGGTATTTTGTAAAGTGATTATCAACAACTTAAAACTACTGTATCTTTAACTTTTGTAAAATTTTTGCAAAGTGATCTTAAAATAATTATCAATACTAGCAATGCAAAATACTGCATAATTTGTTAAAACGTATCGGTCTATTCGACGATTGCGAATTAAATTTTAAAATTTATAATCCATTTTCGAAACAGTTTTGCACCTTTATAGTTAATATATATATATATATATATATTAATTTATAATGAAATATCAATATAAAAATGAGTGTGAGAGAGATTTAAAATGTGAAATTTGTTACAAATGAGTAGTTATATATATGAAAAATATTATGCAAATGTTTGATAATTGTTTAAGAATATTCTTCAATTAACTAACAAATCAAACTTGTCCCAAACTGCAGTTTGATTATTTGTCAATCTGTCATTTATAATGTGATTTGCAATTTTACTCTCAAATTATCCAAACTGCACCGCGCAAACTCTTAATCAATACAATTGTAGCCTCAACTTAGTATTATTGTATCCTTAACTATTGTAAAATTAAATCTCAATTATACAAAAAATCACTTTACAAAAAATTACTCTAGAGGATCCGGACCAACATGAAAAGCCCTAATTTATTTGTTAAGTTGGATCAAGCCCAATTTGAGCCTTTTGGACAGAGCCTAGCCCAATCCAAATCTCTCCCTACCCATCTATAAATCTCCCCCAAACCCTAATCCTAACTCTCTCCCCAGGAACCCTAATCGCCGTAGTAGCGAGAGAGAGAGAGAGAGAGAGAGAGAGAGAGAAGATGACGACCCGATTGAAGAAGCACAGGAAGAAGCGCGGCCACGTGAGCGCCGGCCACGGCCGCATCGGGAAACACAGAAAACATCCCGGCGGCCGCGGAAACGCCGGAGGAATGCACCATCACCGCATCCTCTTCGACAAGTACCATCCTGGTTACTTTGGCAAGGTCGGCATGAGGTACTTCCACAGGCTCCGCAACAAGTTCTATTGCCCCATCGTCAACATCGACAAGCTCTGGTCTCTCGTTCCTCAGGAAATCAAAGACAAAGCCACTCCCGAAAACGTTCCTTTGATCGATGTTACGCAGTTCGGGTACTTCAAGGTGTTAGGTAAGGGCGTGTTGCCTCAGACTCAGCCTCTGGTGGTCAAGGCCAAGATCGTGTCCAAGACTGCTGAGAAGAAGATTAAGGAGGCTGGTGGGGCTGTTGTTCTCACCGCTTAGGTTTGGTTTGGTTTTATTGCATCTTTAACATAGTTGATTTGTCGATTAGGGTTTTTTGAGTTTTTTTGGGATTTTATTATTGCGGGTTGTACTTTGAAGTATCGGAATTTTTGGAATACTTTTAATGTGAACTTATTTTTGGATCTGTTGGTTGAGGTTATTTTGATGGGAAAATGCTATAGATATATTTATGGTTTTGGTGATATGTTTATTATAATTGCTCTATGTTGTGATGCGATTGTGGCTTAGGTTTGATTCTATCACTACATGTTCTAGCTGATTTCTTGATTAGGGTTTTTGAATTTTGGTGTTTTGTGGTTGTATTGAACTTCAAAGTATTGGAGTATTGGGTTTTTTTGTTTGGAGTAGTTTGGAAGATGTTATCTTTTGGGTTTGTTAATATGATCTTGATTTATTTTATTTTGGATCTGTTGTTTGAGGCTATTTTGATGGGAAAATGCTCTATAGATATATTGTTTTCTGCTTTTGTATTGATTTTAGCTGCACCTATGTTACATGAACTCTTCTATTTTCCTGCCCCGTTTGATTGTCTGGATTGGATATAAGAGTTTGAGGAGGATATGTAATACCTAATGATAAAGATGAGATATAATATGTTGTAAGATATGAGATGGATTATATATAGTGTGGGGTGACTTATATTATGTTTGGTTAAGATTGGTTAAGATAGATATATGACATGGGTGTGGGATATGGATCTGACGCTCCACTTGGATCTTCAACTTCTTACAATTGGTGATGAATAAGAGAAACTTAAAATTGCTAAAAAAGAAACATATAGTCTTAGACATAGATGAGAGAGAGAATTTTCTCTAAATTCAATTTAATTTCAAGACATTTCTACATAATTTATAACATTATATCAAAGAATATTATATAATTTCATGTTTTCTATTTATGCATTGATTTTAGATGCATTATGTTGTTGTGATATGATTGTTTTTATGACAGTTTTGTGGTATGCATTGTGGGTTGATGTATTTTGATCTAATTGTCATGTTTTTCAAAGTGTTTTTATCCATGGGAAATGTTGTATATATTTGTTTGTTTGTTTGTTTGTTTGTTGATTTGATTTGATTTGGTTATACTTTTGGTTTCTTGCTGACAGTTCATTTAGAATTTCTGAAAATTTATGTTGTGTCATTACGTAACTTTGTACATAATGTTAGATTGTCAGTCTGAGAATGGAAATATTTGACTAGTATGTGATATTTCTCATGAAATAGAGCTTTGTTGAAGTTTGGAGTTTGCAAATTACAGGGTGTACCAGACTAGTTAAAAAGCGTCACCATCGCAGAAATTCAGTAATGCATGTTCATTTTAAACTGTAATGTGATATCTCAATTTCATCTTGAGTCAGTGCCTTGTGTTGTTCTAGGTTTTAGTTTCATTTTTCTGCAAATGGGTGACAATAATTAGGGAAGTGATCATCCAGTTTAACTGGAGGTGTTTTGCATGTTGGCAATAACAAAGATTCTGTATTAGCATTTGACATGCATGGAAGCATATTGTTCAATATATCCCTTGCAATCCCCGTTAAATCACAATCGAAGTCGAAGTTTGCATTTGTGTTATTTTTAGGACGGTAGATGATTACTATTTCTATGTGGCCAGATGTGCTAAGTATTTCATGTTTCACTTGTCATCAACTCATGGGGGGATTAGACTGCTTATGTTCATCTTATTTCAAGTGATGAGTGAATGATCCCATTTGTGTGCGCGGGCGTGCATGCTTGTCAAAAATACTTGAAATTGTATTTTCATTGAGGATTCATTAGGGATCAAGATTGTCTTGAGAACTTTATTTTTAATTCAAATGTTTATTTGAATTGATTGATTTGCTAAGATTCCTCTGTTTTGAAATTGCTTGATGTTTCTTTTTATTCTTTTCGTAATTAATAATTGGTTGATTATAGCTTCAAAGTGGGATCCGGTTATGGTACTTTTCCATTAGCCATTTTTCCAGGTATGTGCCCTACTAGAGGTTATGGATCATTAAATGTTTTCTAGTAGGCAATGGTCATATTGTCTATGTTTTTTATATTGAAATTTTTTGGCACAATGATTCATCATGTGGATGCCATGTAGAAGCATATTTGCTCTTTTTCGAAGCTCCCCAGTCCTTCATGCTGTGTTTAGATTAGGTTCCCTTCCCTTCCAATCCTTTATGTTTTTATTTGGGGGAAATTCTCTGTCAGTGAATTTTGAAAAATTAATTAAAAAGTGATGAAAAAACTTACTATAATTTTGTTTTTTAATGTTCATAAACTTTATCATTAATTTAAAAATTCTCCTTTTATTTTTATTTTTTAAATTTCTATCTAAATCCATAATCTTGTCTGTTACAACCATTCAACCTTACCAATGTGCAAGCTCACCAAAGGATGGTCATAGGTCGGGTTTGTCGTAATTCTTCCCCTCTCCATTTCATATCAGAGGCAGGGCAAATTGGGGGGCAGCGGGTGTGAGGCGGGAGACAGATTAATTTTATAAGTTGAATAATGAAAATATTAGTAAAAATTATAAGTAATAGGACCTTCGGGTGATAAATCTAAATTTAGATTTCCTTAGTCCAAAGGTCCACGTGCTAAACCTTTTTGTGAATGAGGACATACTTCTGCCAAATGATCAAACTACCCATACCATTCTCTCTCTCTCTCTAAAAGCGTTTGTGTCTGTTTGTGTTGATTACTGACTTACACTCTTTCTGTCTCTCTATGAGCTTGAGGGTATGAATGGATTCTTTAACAATGGCAATCGAGTTCACCTTTGAGACTCTCCACCTTCCTCCGGTAAAGCATCAACGACGTTGTCTTTCGACAATCGCTCTGATCTCCCATTGAAAACCTCTCACCCCGTCCCCGAGAAAGCCAGTCCCATTGAAACCCTCTCATCTCATCCTGTCCCCAAAGACCAGATCTACTGCTATCTTTCACCGGAAAACGATTGGTCACAAGAAAGACCTCACGAATCGAGTTCATCATCATGGTCGTCCACCCCCAAGCAGGCTTTTGCATCGAATACCTCATCTTCATCGGTCGTTCTCGTCCTCACAAGCTGCGGCTTCTCCAAGACCGCCTTCTTGGGCGACCTTGACTTTGCCGTCTGCAGCTCCCTCGGCCACTTAGCTGTCGACTCCATTTTCTTCTGCTCCCAAATCGGCTTCTGTGTCGGCTACTTCATCTTCATCGGCAACATCTTCATCCACAGCATTTTCGTTGATGTGGTCGATCTTGGAGTAGTTGGTATAGTGATGGTTGAAGATATTATTGTTTAAAGTTTTCTTGAAAAGCAGACCAGATTTACAGACTTTTGGGGGTTTTCTGTGTTTTTCTATGGTCTGGGTGTGTCTGTGGCTGTGGCTGTGGCTGTGTATGTATTTGAAGGGATTGGAATGGTTTTGCCATTAAAATCAGAAATGAAAGATATATATGTATCTTCAACCATATTGTTGTATATTATCTGTTCAATCAGTCAATGATCTAAACAGATAACTGTGATAGCAGATTGATTTAAACAGATAAAAAAAAATTGAGAATTTGAACAGATCAGTCCCATAAACTCCAAAAGGTTCAGTTCTGTTAAAACAATTGAACAAATAGGTTGAAATAGGTTGAGATAGGTTCAAAAAATTGAATAGATAAAAATAGATTTCAACAGATAGGGAAAATAGGCTTGGCGAATTCAACGATGGATTAAAATAATTTTTACAGATAAGAAAAAATTAAGACAAATTTCAACAAACAAATTTTTTAAACATATAGGCTAATAATTTTGGTAGTAAATTTGAACATATAAGTTTAAAAAAATTAAACAGATAAAATAAATTTAAACTGATAGGTTAAAATATAGGGCAAAACTGAAAATAAAATATCTTTCAAAACAACAAAATGTACTTCTCAGCACAATATTTCACAAATCATGTACTTCCCAAAAAAAAAAAAAAAAAAAACCTTACTCATAGGACCTAAAGCCTCAAGCAATACTCAGATTAGATTTATCACCAATTTTCTCTAAGTAATATAATATATTATGGATAATGATGTATACTTAATAACAATTATAACATATTAGAAAGAAAATAAATGAATAAAAATTAATATTAAGTATAATATTTTAGTATTTTAATTTCATTATAATGAAAAAAAAAATTATATATATTCTATACATATAAATATATTTAATAGATACAATCTGGGCGTGAGTCGGGTAGAATGGGTCAAGAGAAGCAAAACTCGTCCCCGTCTCACTTCTTCACCGGGGCGAGAAAAACTCATGCGGTGTAGGACGGGGCGAGAAAAATGACAAATTTATCCCTTGAGATTTGTTTAAAATACAGATTGTCCTCTGTGGTTTGAAAAATTATAAATATTATTCTCTTGTCAGAATTTTTTATTTAATAGAATGAACTGAAAAAAATAAAATTCCTAACTACTTTCTTATACATACAATAATAAAATTATTTGAATTATTAATTGAAATACATTTATGACATCATTAAAAATGGTTAATTAACATGATATAATTTATTAATAAAATGTACTGTTTATTATGAAATTAAAATTTCAAGAGGCGGTATGTAATGTTTAAATTAATAGCAGCGAATCATATTTTAAGTAAAACTTCAGAGAGTATTTATAATTTACCCAATTATATATATATATATATATATATATATATAACTACTTTGAAATTAGGCCCAAGAAACATAAAATAAATTTCCCCGTTAGTTCACTTAAGGTAGCTAGGGGTGTAAAAATGACCCGTGTGTCCATGGGTCACTCAAAGCCCCGTCCACGGCTCAGGTGGGCTTAACCCGGCTAATCTTGTCTAGGATTGGGACCCTGGGCCTGGGCCGTCTGTTTGGAAGCTCGGCCCGGCCTATTAGCCAGCCAAAAAATTTTCGCCCCTATGGAGCTCGACCTGGCTCCACCGCCCCCAATGGCCCTTGCGCGCCAACGGTAACAAAATTCAAAAAAAAAAAAATAAAAAAAAATCAATGCAAACGGTCATTTGATCGTTTACACCCACCGGCCAAAAATTTTTATTTTTATTTTTATTTATACAAATTAACCCCTTTCTCCCAAACTCTTATACAATACATCCCTTTCCCATTTTATTTATCACAAACAATTCTCTCTCTCAAACTCTCAATCTCTCTCAACTTGCAACTCTCTCAATTAATTTTGAAGTCTTATACCTAAGTGGCAATTGCAATTGCACAAGAATAAACTAATTTTTGTATCGCATTCATCAGTTGGTAACATTAATTATTTGAATTAAATTTATTAGACCATCTCCAATGGTTCACCAAAAGTGATATCAAATTTAAATTCTGATGAAAAGGCTACTGTTCACTGCTCCAACGGTTCACCAAAAGTGATATCAGATTGAGATTTCATCAAATATTTCATCAGATTGAGGACGAAATACTGAATTCACCAAAACACTGTTGCGGACCGTTGGAGGGGGACCCGGTCGACCAACCGGTTGCCCGGCCGGTTGACCAACCAGTCGACCGGTGTACTATTTTAGCCACTGACTCGTTTGAACCCTGAGCTGGTTGGTTTGAACTGTTGGTTTGAACCGCTGCCCGTTGGAGACCGTTCGAGAGCAACCGGTCAACCACCTGGTTGACCGGTTGGTTGACCACCCGGTCGACCGGGTTGGCCAACTCCACTACAGTGCACAGCTTGGACGAACAGGTTTGCAAGAACACTTGTTTAAGCTGATTTTTGTTTGGACATATGTTCATTTGTGATTACCAATAATTTGAAGGGTCATAAATTTACATTTTCAATATATTTGACATGCATATTTCATAACTAGCCGTTATAATAATTTACCGTTAGATCGACAGAGTATTTTGAAAAGAGTATTTTGAAAATTTACCGTTGATGATGTACTCTATAAAATCAAGTCTGATTTCTATATCAAGCTAACATAGTGTTTCATTTTCAGAATAGCATTTATATGTTGTGAATTTTTTTTCTTTTCAGTGATTAGATATTTGTTTTCCTTCAAATTTTAGTTCATACTATCTGCTTCTGAGTTTGAGCTGCTGAGTTTGAGCTTCTGAGTTTGAGCTTCATATCATTACAATCTTTTTCAGTAAGTGTATTGTATTTTTTTAAACTATGGAAGATTTCGAAATGTTTGAGGAATCACAAATGTTTGAGCACAACACTCATATTAATTTTATGTCGGAATCTTCACGAGAACAGAACACGCAGAACAGTGATAATAATTTCATTTCAGACCCTTCTCGTGTTTCTCGTGGTAAAGCCTTCACAATTATAGAAGATGAAACTTTATGTAGATCTTGGTTAGCAGTCTCTCAAGATCCTATTACTGGTAATAGTCAGAGTATGGCTATATTTTGGGAACGAGTACTTGTTAATTTTAATTCACAATTGAGCGGTGAATCCAATCGAAATCGTATTTCTTTGAATCACCGTTGGTCAGCCATACAGAAGGCAATTAATAAATTTTGTGGTTTTCTTGAACAAATTCAACTGAGGCAACAAAGTGGAACAACCGAGGCAGATATGGTAAATTTTATTTGTGTCATTAAATATCAAATTTATTTTTTAAATCTATACTTGTTATTGAAATCTTTGTAACTTTTTTTTTGTAGGTCACTGAAGCGAAGCGGATGTATCATGCAATACAGAAAAAACACTTTACATTTGATACATGTTGGGAGATTTTGCGCAAAAGTTGTAAGTGGGATGAATTTCGATCAAAAAGAAGCACGCAACATACTGATCCATGTTTGAATCCACCAAGTGAATATGAGGCTTCTCAATCCAACCACAATAATGCGGTGCACGAACAACCATCTAATACATCAACACGACCAATTGGTACTAAGGCCGCGAAAGAGAAGTTGAAGAATAAAACAACGCATGATAGTAGATTTGATGAAATGGCTGCTAACCAATCCAAAATTGTTGAAGTGTTATCAACTATCTCTGCTAGAACTATTCAGCGAGATGAACAAAAGGCGATAGACCGTGCGCAGAAGGCTGCAGAGCGTCGAAGAAGGGCCGAAGATAGGGAAGAACAACTAAAACTCCTATCTATGATGAATGAAAGAGAACAACGAAATGAAGATCATAAAATTATGTCAATGGACATGACAAATTTAAATCCTATGCAAAAGGCGTACTACGAAGATCTTCAACGACAGATTTTATTTCGAACAACTAATAGATTGCCTTGAAAGGTTCCGTATTTGTGGGTTTTATGTATTGGTTTTATTATTTAAAAATGTTACGTTTAACGTGTATTGGTTAGTTTTTTTGGTTTTATGAATTAACCCTGATACGTACTTTTGCCATATTTCAAATTGAATATGTATTGTTGCCATATTTCAAGTTGAATACCTAATTCTTGCCATGGTTTTTGTATAGGCAGATGCTTGGCCTGTAATTCTATGTGTTTTTTTTTTTTTTTATTAACCTTCTCTTCTATAAAATGATATTTAAAGTGAAGTCGTTGACTACTATAACATGATTTGTAGAAGAGGAATCATAACTGGATAATGACCTTGTTGTCGCATTTTCAGGATGTACATAATCATGTCCTTTGTCAACTAGGCATTAAAATGAAAAACTACAATATAAACCAAAATAACAACTGCATAGGCCAATGTCATAACAAGTTGACCCAACAAAAGGTTTTGAAAATAACAAAATACAAACCAATACCCATACATAATGTGAATCACATCAACAGTCATTATCTGGTGGTGGTGGTGGTGGAGAAGGGTAGTAGTGCTGGTATATATCATTTACGCGATGCTCAATCGTATCTACGCGATGCTCAATGTCCACACGGAAATCACCAAATTGTTGAATTAATGAGTTCTGTGCAGTGGCAAATGTATCAAACTGACTACCCAACGAATTGACCTGATTAGCCATTTGCTGTTCCCATTGAACGCGTTGATTATAACGTTGCTCTTCCATGGCCAAAAAGTCAGTCCAATATTGAGGTTGTTCAGTTGATGGCATCACATTGGCATGATGAGGATCTTGTGGAGCATCATCTTCTGGGACTTCATTTTCTGAATCTTCTGAAGCATTATCACTTCCCATTAAATTGGAGGCTGCACTAGCACGGGTCACTGTATACTGATTAATTGGTGAACGGATCTTGATATCCATTTCATCTGCAAAGTTAACCTTAAAATGTTTGAAAATTTTTGTTAAGAGTGCCCCAAACAGTAATGACCGACCTGTGAATTGACCTTGATTTGTTAGTACCATTTCTTTCATAATTATGTAACACAAATCTAACTTCTGCCCAACTTCAAAACAGTATAACAAATATGCATTAAAATATGGGACAGCATCATGGTGTCCTTTTTTTGGAGTGACATTTTCTACAATCCACCGGTGGAGAATCCGAAGATAAGGTTTTAAATGTCTTGCTTGTAAACTAGTCCCAGTAAATCTGTTCCGACAAATAGTAGTAAACACATCAGTAGCATTACCAACGATATTAGCTAACTCATCCTCAGTCTGAAAATGAATATTTTCATCACCTAACTCAACTCCAACAATGCCTGCCAAAGTAGGAATATCAAACTGTATACCTTTTCCTTTCACATATGACAAAAGAGTAAAATTTCCATCTTCTTCCTGAGTAGCTCTTAGGTGAGCATAAAATAGAGCTACCAGCCGTGGATATACCTTTTGGGGCAAATTAATTAAGTTTTGCCAGCCCATTGCTTCAAGTTTACTAATTAATAGTGCATCATATTGAGATGGAAGATTTACCCTTCTCCCTGTTACAATCGGTCGGGCAGAGAAGTTTGGAAAAGCTAGTGCATGACTTTCAGTGAGAAAATCTTCAGTAGGATATGACCATATTTGAGCCTGTTGTTCTTGGCGTCGTGAAGGGTTGGAACTTTCACCAACTTGTGGTCTCGCTCTTTTAGTTCTAGGCATGATATCAAAATCTGTTGAATTTCAAATGAATATATCTGTAATATTACAATGCATATTAAAATGGAAAAATGTTACCATATTTCAGTATGCATACTAATCCAAAAAACATCAGTAATCCTAAAAACATGATATGCCAATATGCATATAATCAGAAATGTAACATCATGGGAAAAAGCTGAATAACATGAATGTAACATGGAGCAGTGAAAAAGTGCGACTCAAATTCAGAAATCAGTCCTGGTTGAGAGAAATCAGTAGGAGTTAATGAAATTAAAAAAAAATAGCAGAAGGGATACTGAAATTCAGAACTTGGGCCAATATCAATCCCACATACACCAAAATTGATTTTAAATGTAACTTAGAGCAGTGTAAAACTGCATCTAGTTGACAGACATTTTCCTCAATACAATTTTATCCATGTTTCCCTTTTACAACTTCAGTTACAATATTAAACATGAAGATTTACCTAGTTGAACAGGTTTATGTTTTACAATATTAAACATGAAGTTTGATTCAAACATGAAGTTCATGCTCTTGAGCAAGTAAAACTTGAACAAATTCAACATAAAATGAAACAAATACAACTTACACAGTTGAAATATAGTTCAAATATAGAGCATACACAGAATGAAAGAATGAGAAAAAAAATAAAATAAACCGAGCCGGTTGACCAACCGGTCGCCCTGTGCCTATACCTCTGTGATGCTGCCCTTTGGATGCTGCCCTGCCTTCTTGTTCTGGTCCTGCCTTTCCTGATTCAGGTGTTTCCCTTGGTCAGTCTGTGGAATCACACTTATAGTACACTCAATATGCAGAGTTTGGGATTATATTTTGGATTGCAGCCGAATTTGAAGATAGTTGATGGAGGAATACAGTGACTATGGTGTTAGAGGCAATCTGTGGACAGAGAAGCAATAGTATTCATTGAAGGTTGTTCATATTTTGATGGCAGGTTTGGCCAAGTTTTTTTTAGCTGATATAGAGCCTCCATTCTTGAGGTAGGTGGTGAGGATATTACAACTCAACTACCATAAGCCGTATGAAAAATGAGGCATGGTAGATGGCATGCATTAATTGAATGGTAGGTGGTGTCTATAAATTGAATGGTAGGTGTCATTGATAGGTGGTGTCTGTAAATTGAATGGTGGATCCACATGGTCGATATAAAAATCATACTTTGGCAATTACATTCCCATCACCTAAAAATTTTGGTGGATCAATAATGTAACCTATAATGAATAGATGAAGTTGGCTAGGAAAAATCATGATTGAGATCAAGAGGTTGAGACCCCTTCCCATGATAATAGTGTTGATAATAATAATAATACAGAAAGGCCCTTCATTGAAAAGGTGATGTTGAGAGGAGATATAGTGACAACCTTGTTTCTAGGGAAAATGGCCTACAAAGATATATATCACATTAAGAAAATCCATAAAGTGAAAATGGTTTTGAGAGGTATGGTTTTTTAGGTGGAATTTCGTAGGTGGAATTAAGAACACAACACAAACCATACAGGATTCAAAGAAAATCCATAAAGTGAAAAAGCACTGTCCAATTAAGAAAATCCACAAAGCGAAAATGGTTTTTTAGGTGGAATTTCTTTGTCATAATGGTGTATGTGTTGGCTTTAGAACACAACACAAACCATACAGGATTCTTTTTGTGTGAAGGCAACACACCAATCCATCTGAACTAATGTGACTTTGATTCAAAGTTAAATAATGTGCAAGTGACCTGTTTGGTTTGGTTGTCATCTGTGCCAATTTTTGCACTCCACATGGCTTGTAACTCTTGGGATTCAATTCGAGGAGAGAATATGATTTCAGTGTAAATTATGCAGTAATTTAAGATCAATATATTATTATGAAGATACATAATTGATCAATATCTTCTTTTACTGATGAAGATCAATAAATTTGTATACAACAATGCAGTAATTTAAGAATTGACATTGAATGAAGAATACATATATGAGACATTATTAATAAACTATGATTATGCAGATCAACATCAGTAAACGAAGACATTATGATTATGCAAGTCAATATGAATAATTGAAGACATTATGATTATGCACATTTCCATCAGTAATTTAATATGTTATTATTAACGTACCAGTTAAGTCATGATTATGAAATGTGTATAAATGGACGTGGTATTATCATTTGTGTGACATCAACACAGAATTTAGGAAAATCATTTTTATTTTACTTAGTTCATATACTTAGTTCATACACTGCACAATGCTGAATATTAAAGATTGAATATGAGAACAGGACATCATCACATAACTTGTGAATTACTTAGTTCATATACTGCATCAAAATAAAGATTACAAACAACAGAACCTTCCATTCCAAAAGTATAAACCAAAATTACATGTATTGATGTGGTTAATTTAGTGCTCACCACGAAGATACCACATATGTTCTACTAAATCATTACGGAGGGCATGATACGCATCCTTATCTCTAATACCTAAATGACGAGACAGAAATGATTGGAAGTCATTGGTAGGAGTAGAGGAAAGTTGCACTGGTGTGTTGGTTGATGCAATATCATAATTGAAATCAAGGTGCTCCTCCCTCTCATCTTCGACAATCATATTATGTAATATGATGCAAGTCTTCATTATGTTGCCAAGCATTTTCGAATCCCAATAACGTACAGCACCACGTATAATTGCGAAACGAGATTGAAGGACTCCGAATGCCCGCTCTACATCTTTCCTGGCAGCCTCTTGCATCATTGCAAAATGTTGTCTCTTTGCTCCTTGGGGAGAAGAAATTGTTTGAACCAATGTTGCCCATTGAGGGTATATGTCACGACCCAAACCCGGCCCTATGGGTTTAGCACCGTAACCGGCCAGTAATCCGTGATTACCGAAGGCCTGTTGAACAGTAATACAATAAAACAGAGTACAGGGCCTGGCGGAAGCCAATACAGTAAATAACTAGTGTCCATTGAGCTGTGGAAATCTGTATGCCAAAAACATTTTTATGCATTCACACGGTTCGAAACGGTACAGTCTACACAATCATTTACAAACATTCAGTACGGGGACTTAATCCCTCGATAACGGTACAGTATAACAGTAAACAGTCTATACAGTGATACAACACAGTGAGGAGACCGACGGAAAAACTAAAACAAAATCCCAAGGCCATAACACGGCAATGCGGAACCTCACAGTGAGGCACATAGGCTGGCTGACAAAACTGGAATAACCCCGACGCTTCTAGCTCTGGTCCGGTGCCTGTACACCTACATATATATATGAGCAGTGAGCTAAAGCCCAGTGAATAACATAATGTATAAAGAGGTTAAGAATGTAATGTCCTTACAGTAATGAAAACAGTTCATTATTTCAATCAGTATTACAGTCGTTCAGTACAATAAACAGTCATATGTGGTACATCCATTAGCATAACAGTAACAGTAGGTCAAAAGACCGAACAGTAATGATGGCCAGTCATTCAGTAAACAGTATGGTTCCACAAGGGAACCGACAGAGATCTCTGTACCAGTAACAGTCGGTAACAGTAGTGCTAAGGATGCCACAGTACAGTTCAGAAATAAAGGACATACATTCATTCAGTAAATAATTCCAGTTCAGTAAACAGTTCAGTTCAGTATTCAAAAGATGACCATTTTGAACATATCTTTATACAATCGTTACTCACAGTGATTGGGCTACAGTGTGCTAGAGCGCGTCTCTCCAGTCGCCAACCCTAAACAGTTAACAAATAGAACGCACACTAAGTTTAACAGTCGGGAAGGATGATAATTAAATCCCTAAATTTCCTCGGTGTGGTTCTATGTCTAAATCCTCATTAAGATGTCTTAAACTAGGCCTAAGAATGCCTAGGATGCGATGAGGATGCAAAAATACAGTCGGAAGGCATTTTTCAAAAGTTGCTGAAAATAGGCGCTTCGCTCGAGCGAGCCTCCCTTCGCTCGAGCGAGCTGATGAACAGTGAAAATACTGGATGCTCGATTTTTACGCGCGATACCACGCTCGATGCTCGCTCGAGCGAGCTTGCAAAACCAAAGGGCTCGCTCGAGCGAGGAATCCTTCGCTCGAGCGAGGAAGCCAAATCTGGAATTTCCAGATTTGTCTCCCAAGTTCGAACTAAGCATTCAAACATCCAAAACTCAACCTCTTGGCCCCAAATTCTGGAAAATACATCCAATACAATGAATAACAAGTTTCAAAAGCCAATTTACACATGCAAGGGCCAAGAGTGGACCAATTAAAGCCATTTTTCAAACCCATTTCAAGAACAATTTCAAGACATGCAATGCATGAACTTTAAACAAATTTTGAACTTCAATTCTTGCTCTAATGAGCTCAAATCTGTGAAAACAAGATAAAATCATAGTCTTAAACATTAACATGTACATGCATGCATCATTTGCCATGAAATCAACTCAAAACTCTTCAATATACACATGCATGCATGGAATGAGCTCTAATTCAACATATATGAACAAATTCAAGTCTTAACTCCACAATTCAACTTGACTCATGCAAGGACAACCTTAAATGCAACAATGAAGGGTTTATTTACCTTGCCTAAGTCTTGTATTTCAAGAATGGAAGCACAATTTGAATTAAGTCTTCAATTTCCAAGCAATTCTACAAGATGAGCTAAATTCCTCAAGATGGACTCTCTCTCTCTCTCTCTATACTCTCTCTTGGTCGGCTAAGCAAGGGAGAAGGGGCTGAGCAAATGTTTTGTTTACATGCATTAAGGCTCAAATGTGTAGAGAATGGCCACTAGGTGGCAATTTAGTAATTAAGCCAAAGTTCATATTTAACTCGATTTAATCTAATTTAATCATTCCTAATCAATTTTCAGATAATTATACCATTAAATCACAAATATTCTACCGATTACAAAACACTAAACGGTTCTCCATTCGGCCGCCGATAAGGCCTTCAATTAGCAGTTTAAACATATGAATTCAAACAGATACTCAATCAATTAAACAGATGCAACACGCAATTCAATAAATAAACTTATACACTTTCAGTTTCGATTTCATCAGTCTGTTCAGCAGTTCATCCAGTTCACTTATCAGTCATTATCAGTTCAGTTTAGCAATAATCAGTATATAATTCAGTGGTTATTCGGTAATCAGTACGAGGGTTGTTACAGTCTCCCCTCCTTATAAGGAGTTTAGTCCTCTAAACTCGAGTTACCTTCAGTTTGGAAGAAAACAGGGTTCAGTGGGAACAAATCGGGATATCTTTTCGCCATGTCATCTTCCCTTTCCCAAGTGGCATACACACCACCATGATTCTGCCAGTCCACTTTCACTAGTGGGATCTCTTTGTTTCTCAGTTTCTTGATCCGTCGGTTTACAATCTGTATAGGCCGTTCCTCGTAAGTGTAGTCATCACTCAACACGACACGAGTAGGCTCAATCACATGAAACGGATCTCGAAGATAGTCTCTCAACATCGAAATGTGGAAGACGTTATGCATATGCTCCATCTCAGGAGGAAGTGCAACTTGATACGCCACCGGATTGATTTTCTCAATAATCTCATACGGTCCGACGTACCTCGGCGCTAATTTGCCTTTGACTCCAAAACGAGTCTGGCCTTTCATTGGTGTCACTTTCACAAACACGTGATCACCCACTTCATACTCTCTATCCCGTCTTCTAACATCCGCATAACTTTTCTGTCTACTCTGTGCAGTTTTCAATCTTTGCTGTATCAGTTTGATCTTTTCAGTCGTCTCATACACAATCTCGGGCCCAAGCAACGGCCCATCCCAACTTCTGCCCAGCAAATTGGAGATCTACACTTTCTGCCATACAATGCCTCGAAAGGCGCCATACCAATGCTCGAATGGTAGCTGTTGTTGTAGGCGAATTCAGCCAATGGCAAATGGCTTTCCCAGTTTCCTTGGAAATCAAGCACACACATTCTCAATAGATCCTCTAAAGTCTGGATGGTCCTTTCTGACTGTCCGTCTGTCTGAGGATGATAGGCGCTACTCAGCCTCAATTCGGTACCCAATGCAGCTGTAGGCTTTGCCAGAATCTCGATGTAAACTTCGCATCCCTGTCAGAAACAATAGACACAGGCACTCCGTGCAATCTAACAATTTCATCAATATAGATAACAGCCAATTTATCCGCATTATAGATTGTCTTGACAGGTAGGAAGTGTGCAGACTTAGTCAATCTATCAACAATAACCCAAATAGAATCCATACCTTTCCTGGAGCGAGGTAATCCAACGATAAAGTCCATCGTGATATGCTCCCATTTCCACTCTGGTATGGGTAAGGGTTGCAGTAATCCGGCGGGTCGCTGATGTTCAGCTTTGACTTGTTGGCAATGAAGACACTTAGACACAAAGTCGGCAATTTCTTTCTTCATTCCCGGCCACCAGAAATTCTGTTTCAAATCCTGATACATTTTCGTATTCCCCGGGTGAATAGAAAACTTCGAACTGTGGCCTTCTTGGAGAACCCTTCTTTTCAATTCAGTGTCATTTGGTACACACAGTCTTTCTTGAAACTTCAATACATTATTCTCAAATTTGAACCCCGGTCTCGGTTTAGAATCTTTTTCTTCAATAACCTTTTTCAAGAAATCATCCAGTTGTTGTTTTTCCTTAATCTCTTCAATCAATGCTGGTTGAGCAGTAATGGCAGCTAAGGTTCCACCTTGTTCCTTCAAAACAATTTCAATTTCAGACTTTTCCAGATCATGAAACAATTCTTTCTGTCCAGTCAGCAAACAGGCTAGGTTGGCAATTGACTTTCGGCTCAAAGCATCGGCAACGGTATTGGCTTTTCCTGGATGGTATAGAATCTGTAGGTCATAATCTTTGATCAGTTCGAGCCATCTCCGCTGTCTCATATTTAGTTCTTTCTGGGTGAAGAAGTACTTCAAACTCTTGTGGTCGGTGTAAACTTCACATGTTGCCCCATACAGATAGTGACGCCAAATTTTCAATGCAAAAACCACTGCAGCAAGTTCAAGATCATGGGTTGGGTAATTCTTTTCATGCGGTCTCAACTGTCGGGAAGCATAAGCAATAACTCTCCCATTCTGCATTAAAACACATCCCAAACCCTTATGAGAAGCATCACTAAACACAGTATAACCATCCGTACCTGAAGGTAGAGTCAAAACCGGTGCAGTCACAAGTCGAGTTTTTAACTCTTGGAATGCTGATTCCCTCCGGTCAGTCCAGTCAAATGATATCCCCTTCTGTGTCAACTGAGTCAGTGGTAAGGCAATCTTGGAGAAATCTTTGACAAATCTTCTGTAATATCCAGCCAATCCCAAAAAGCTTCGGACTTCGGTTACATTTGTTGGTCTAGGCCAGTTCACCACAGCTTCAATTTTCTGCGGATCAACAGAAATCCCATCTTTGCTAACAACATGCCCCAAAAACATAACATGATCAATCCAGAATTCACACTTAGACAGTTTAGCATACAGTTTCTGTTCTCTTAAGGTTTGTAGGGCAAGTCTCAGATGGTGTTCATGTTCTTCAACAGTCTTAGAATAAATCAAGATGTCATCAATAAATACTACAATGAAATCATCAAGGTACGGTTTAAAAATTCTGTTCATAAGGTCCATAAATGCAGCAGGGGCATTCGTGACTCCGAACGGCATAACTAAAAATTCATAATGGCCATACCTTGTTCTAAAAGCAGTTTTATCAATGTCTTCCGGTCTAACTTTCAGTTGGTGATACCCCGATCTGAGATCAATCTTGGAAAACACTTGTGCACCCTGTAACTGATCAAATAAATCATCAATACGTGGCAATGGGTATTTATTTTTCACAGTTACCTTGTTCAATTCACGGTAATCAATGCACAGTCTCAGTGAGCCATCTTTCTTCTTTACAAACAGAACAGGTGCACCCCATGGTGAAGTACTGGGTCTGATAAATTTCTTGTCTAACAGTTCCTGTAATTGCACTTTCAATTCCTTCAGTTCAGTTGGAGCCATTCGGTAAGGAGCTTTAGATATCGGTTGTGTACCCGGAATCACATCCACAGTAAATTCAATTTCCCTGTCGATCAAATCCCCTGGCAAATCATCTGGAAATACATCTGGGAATTCTCTAACAATAGGAATGCAATTCACATCAGTTTTAACATCATTACTAGCAGATACAGTCAGTACAGAACACAGATATCCTTTACACCCCTTCCTAATCAGTTTGACAGCTTTCACAGAAGAAATCAGATATGGAGGAGGCACCACGCCAACCCCATCAAACACAAACTCAGGCAAACCCGGTGGACGGAAAACAACTTGCTTTGTTACACAGTCTATAGTAGCATGATATTTTTGTAACCAATCCATCCCCAATATTACATCAAAATGATCGATATTCAATGGCAGTAAATCAATAAATAGATGCATATCCCCAACAATGATCTCACAAGCAGGATACATATATGCACATGTCATGGATCCCCCAACAGGTGATGATACAGCTAGCAGATAGTTCATGGGTTCTAAGGGTCTATTCAATTTACGCGAAAAAGCATGCGATACATACGAATGTGTAGACCCCGAATCAATCAATACATATGCATTTTGAGCACAGATAGAGAGGATACCTGATACAACAGTCTCAGTATTTTGCACATCTCCCGGTACTAGGGCGAACACTCGGCCCTGCCTCATAGGCTCTTTCCCGGTAGCTTTGGGGTTAGGCTTTGGTGCTACATTTGCTGCTGCTGTGCTCGGTGTAGCTTTACCACTAACTGGTGGAGCAGAAGGGCAGTCTTTAATTCTGTGGCCCACCTTGCCACATCTGAAACAAGCTCCAGAAATCTGATAGCAAACCCCTTTGTGCTTGTTGCCACATATGGAGCAGGGTGGAATAAATCCACTCCCTTGGTTGGGGCTAGTCGTCGACCCCGTATTCTGTTTCTTATTTGCTGGGTTATGCTTGCCTTTCTTAAATTTGAAACCCTGCCTTTTACCTTGCCACTCAGTGGTTGGTGTTTCAGATTGTTTCACTGCTGCGATATTCGTCTCGGCCATCAATGCCCGGTCGAGAACACCTACATAAGTTGGCATTTTCAAAACACTTATTCGGTCCTGTATAGCAACACTAAGGCCGCCTTCAAACCTCCTGGCCTTCTTATAATCGGTATCCACCATATGTGGTGCATACCTAGCAAGTTCGGTAAACTTCTTTTCATACTCTGCAACTGACTCTTTACCCTGTCTCAACTGTTCAAATTCAGTCACTTTTCTGTCCCTGATGCACTGAGGAAAATACTTTTCAAAGAAGGACTCCTTGAACTGAGCCCAAGTCATAATAGTATTTGCATCACGGGTCAACATCCACCACCTTCTTGCTTCTTCCTGAAGGGTGAAGGTTGCTAACAGTACTTTATTGGCTTCGGAGCACGGGAACATTTCAAACAATTTTTCTGTTTCAAGCACCCAAGCTTCAGCCTTCAATGGTTCAAGGCCTCCCTGAAAAGATGGCGGTTTTAGCTTGCTGAACTTTTGGGTAAGAGCAATAATATCCCCCTCATTTACATTTTGCACATTCTGTTCCGGTTGTACCGGAGGAGGAGGAGGTGGCTGTGGATTCTGTTGTTGATCTAGCCTTTCAATTATCAGTCCCATCATTTGTTCAAGTCTGGCCATTCTGGCCTCAGAGGATGATGAGTCAGTTTCATTTGCAGTGCTTGCGTTATCCATTTCACTATAAGCAGTTATGACAGTTTTCATTATAAGCAGTTGTATGATTAAACAGTTTAACATTTTATCACATAATCAGTCAGTCATAAGCACACACTTTTCAAGTTCATGAGATGCCCTAAATGCTTTTCTAGGACACCCTATAGCTCATTTGGACACGTGTGTGCGGTATAACTCGTGGTTAAGTATCGCTCTGATACCACTCTGTCACGACCCAAACCCGGCCCTATGGGTTTAGCACCGTAACCGGCCAGTAATCCGTGATTACCGAAGGCCTGTTGAACAGTAATACAATAAAACAGAGTACAGGGCCTGGCGGAAGCCAATACAGTAAATAACTAGTGTCCATTGAGCTGTGGAAATCTGTATGCCAAAAACATTTTTATGCATTCACACGGTTCGAAACGGTACAGTCTACACAATCATTTACAAACATTCAGTACGGGGACTTAATCCCTCGATAACGGTACAGTATAACAGTAAACAGTCTATACAGTGATACAACACAGTGAGGAGACCGACGGAAAAACTAAAACAAAATCCCAAGGCCATAACACGGCAATGCGGAACCTCACAGTGAGGCACATAGGCTGGCTGACAAAACTGGAATAACCCCGACGCTTCTAGCTCTGGTCCGGTGCCTGTACACCTACATATATATATGAGCAGTGAGCTAAAGCCCAGTGAATAACATAATGTATAAAGAGGTTAAGAATGTAATGTCCTTACAGTAATGAAAACAGTTCATTATTTCAATCAGTATTACAGTCGTTCAGTACAATAAACAGTCATATGTGGTACATCCATTAGCATAACAGTAACAGTAGGTCAAAAGACCGAACAGTAATGATGGCCAGTCATTCAGTAAACAGTATGGTTCCACAAGGGAACCGACAGAGATCTCTGTACCAGTAACAGTCGGTAACAGTAGTGCTAAGGATGCCACAGTACAGTTCAGAAATAAAGGACATACATTCATTCAGTAAATAATTCCAGTTCAGTAAACAGTTCAGTTCAGTATTCAAAAGATGACCATTTTGAACATATCTTTATACAATCGTTACTCACAGTGATTGGGCTACAGTGTGCTAGAGCGCGTCTCTCCAGTCGCCAACCCTAAACAGTTAACAAATAGAACGCACACTAAGTTTAACAGTCGGGAAGGATGATAATTAAATCCCTAAATTTCCTCGGTGTGGTTCTATGTCTAAATCCTCATTAAGATGTCTTAAACTAGGCCTAAGAATGCCTAGGATGCGATGAGGATGCAAAAATACAGTCGGAAGGCATTTTTCAAAAGTTGCTGAAAATAGGCGCTTCGCTCGAGCGAGCCTCCCTTCGCTCGAGCGAGCTGATGAACAGTGAAAATACTGGATGCTCGATTTTTACGCGCGATACCACGCTCGATGCTCGCTCGAGCGAGCTTGCAAAACCAAAGGGCTCGCTCGAGCGAGGAATCCTTCGCTCGAGCGAGGAAGCCAAATCTGGAATTTCCAGATTTGTCTCCCAAGTTCGAACTAAGCATTCAAACATCCAAAACTCAACCTCTTGGCCCCAAATTCTGGAAAATACATCCCAATACAATGAATAACAAGTTTCAAAAGCCAATTTACACATGCAAGGGCCAAGAGTGGACCAATTAAAGCCATTTTTCAAACCCATTTCAAGAACAATTTCAAGACATGCAATGCATGAACTTTAAACAAATTTTGAACTTCAATTCTTGCTCTAATGAGCTCAAATCTGTGAAAACAAGATAAAATCATAGTCTTAAACATTAACATGTACATGCATGCATCATTTGCCATGAAATCAACTCAAAACTCTTCAATATACACATGCATGCATGGAATGAGCTCTAATTCAACATATATGAACAAATTCAAGTCTTAACTCCACAATTCAACTTGACTCATGCAAGGACAACCTTAAATGCAACAATGAAGGGTTTATTTACCTTGCCTAAGTCTTGTATTTCAAGAATGGAAGCACAATTTGAATTAAGTCTTCAATTTCCAAGCAATTCTACAAGATGAGCTAAATTCCTCAAGATGGACTCTCTCTCTCTCTCTCTATACTCTCTTCTTGGTCGGCTAAGCAAGGGAGAAGGGGCTGAGCAAATGTTTTGTTTACATGCATTAAGGCTCAAATGTGTGTAGAGAATGGCCACTAGGTGGCAATTTAGTAATTAAGCCAAAGTTCATATTTAACTCGATTTAATCTAATTTAATCATTCCTAATCAATTTTCAGATAATTATACCATTAAATCACAAATATTCTACCGATTACAAAACACTAAACGGTTCTCCATTCGGCCGCCGATAAGGCCTTCAATTAGCAGTTTAAACATATGAATTCAAACAGATACTCAATCAATTAAACAGATGCAACACGCAATTCAATAAATAAACTTATACACTTTCAGTTTCGATTTCATTCAGTCTGTTCAGCAGTTCATCCAGTTCACTTATCAGTCATTATCAGTTCAGTTTAGCAATAATCAGTATATAATTCAGTGGTTATTCGGTAATCAGTACGAGGGTTGTTACAGTATATACCATCAGCAAGGTAATAACCCATATCGTAACTATGTCCATTAATTGTAAAATGGACAGGGGGAGCTTTACCTTGCGCAAGATCAGAAAATAAAGGCGATCGGTCCAACACATTCAAGTCATTGTGTGAGCTAGGCATTCCAAAAAATGCATGCCAAATCCATAAGTCATAAGATGCTACTGCTTCAAGAATAATGGTTGGCTTTTTTTGATGACCTACATATTGACCTTGCCATGCCTTTGGACAATTTTTCCACTCCCAATGCATGCAATCTAAACTTCCCAACATGTCAGGAAACCCTCGGACCTCCCCAATAGCAAGTAATCTGTCAATGTCAGTTGGCGTAGGGGATCTCAGATATTCTTCTCCGAATATTTCAATCACAGAATTACAAAATTGTTGCAAACTTTGAATTGCAGTGCTTTCCCCAATACGAATGTAATCATCAACTGCATCTGCTGCGACACCATATGATAATATTCTCATCGCTGCAGTCATTTTTTTGTAGGGGAGATAATCCAAGTACATAAGCTGCATCTTGTTTTTGAACAAAATATGAATTGTGTACTTGGATTGCATTCAAAATGCGTAGATACAAAGGACGACGCATTCAAAAACGTCTCCGAAATATTGTAGGTGAATACACTGGATTTGTAGCAAAATAATCTGTAAATAATCTGTCATGACTCTGCCTTCTATCTCTGTATATATATCTATGACCTACAACAGAACCACCTATCTTCTTTGACCTATCACTTGACTTAAGAATCTGAAGCATACTACTATTTTGCTCATAAGCTCCTAAAAGTGTGACGATATATTCATCATCAGACTCATCATCAGAGGAAGAGGAAGAAGAGGAGGATGAAAATGAAGTAACTATCATGGATTTCAAGGTATTCATGGTGCTCTGTTTTGTTTAAGTTATGATCGTATTTGTCTGGTGTATGGATAATAGGTTAATATGAGAGCACAATCCATTTGGCAGATATATATGTAATGGAGGGAAAAAAAAATGGGAAAAACAATTGGGGAATGAAATGGAGGGAAACAAAAAAGGAAAAAAAAAAAAAAATTGGTGACCGGTCGACTGGCCGGTCGACCCGCCGGTCGACCAACCGGTCGCCCCCTTCCCCGGTTCAGACAGCTGGGATGCAAACAGTTCAAAAGGGTCAAATAAAAAATATAGCATTTTGCACATACAGGTCGACCAACCGGTCCACCCACCGGTTGACCAACCGGTCACCCCACTAAATTTGATGCAAATTTGATGCACCGTTGGAGTGGGTGATTTGAGATTTGGTGAAATGGGTCATTTTTGACTCAGATTTGATGAAAAATCAGGTACACCGTTGGAGATGCTCTTAGTTATTCATTTTTTTACATTAATTATTTCTTAACATATATTAGTTATTATTGTTTACTCATTGTTTAAATTAATTGTTAGTTATTATATATTATTTTACTTACATTACTATGAATCCTAATATTCCTAATGTTTATGTCGATATTAATGCATATACTACACAACATGAATATGTTGATTCTCTTTCTAATGTACCTAATATCCCTCTTTCAACAATTGCATAATCATCTAAGGGCACGACTAGTAGTGTTTGAGAGCATTTCGAAATAATATTTGTAAATAATCCTGATGGTATAATTACAATTAAAGCAAAATGTAAATATTATACATATTTACTTAGTGTTGTATCTGCAGGGGATACTAAAAAGTCTCCTATAACCTGATATTAGAAGTTAAATGCAATTAGGGGTTTCATCAATTGGTCATATTTGCAAACACTTCCATATGATCCTATACGTGCACAAAATTCTATAATTGGTTATTTTATTAAAAAAGAATAACCTTTTATTACTAGTGAATGTCCTGATTTTTTAGAAATGATTCATGGAGATTTTGCACTGCAATATTAAGGTTTTTCAAGAAATGCTACTAGAAATAGGATTTTAAAGAAATGTGAGGATATTAAAAATGAATTATTTGACATCTTCAAAAATTCGAATGGAAAAGTTTGTTTAACATATGATCTGTGGTCAAATAATAGTTTAGAATATCAATGTATCACTGCACATTTTATTGATAATGATTGGAAATTAAATAAAAGAATTATTTTATTTAAATTAGTTGAACTTCTATACACTGGTCATTCGCTTGGTGTAGAAATAAGAAATGTATTATATGAGTGGTCTTTGCAAAATAAAATATTTATCATTAGTGTAGATAATGCAACACATTACAATAAAATTGTAACTCATTTGAAATCAACTTTACAATTACTTTTTGATGGTGATTTATTTCATGTTCGTTGTTGTGCTTATATTTTAAACTTGATCGTTAAAGAAGTTATGTATGTATACGAGACTTCTGTACTGGTAATAAAAAATGCAGTTGTTAGTAATATGTTTTATGCTTAATTGGATTTCGGAATACAGGAAAATTTGTCAATAAAAAAATATGTCATTTAAAAAATTAATTTTAGATATAGATAACAAGTGGAATTCAACGTATAATATGTTAAAAGACAACTTGTAAACAAAGAAAAATAATAGATTTTTTTTTGTGACAACATTAATAGGAGGAGTACTGACTCTCACAAAACTAAATTGGTGCCAAATAACCTTATATAAAGATTTTCTAAAAGTTTTTGATATTGCAACAAAATTATTTTCTTATATATATATATATATATATTTCTATTTCACTATTTGTTTTACATATGTTAGTAGAAATAATAAATTTTTTTACAAAATATATGAGTAATGAATTTTATGTAGCCATTATTATTGCAATGAAAGACAAATTTGATAAATATTTTGATTTATTGTCTCATCTTTTAGGTTTAGCCATTGTAGTTCATCCTAGATGTCAAGACATTGGTTTACAAGAATTTTAGAATGCATTTTCTCTAATCAAGAACAATTTGCCCTATTATGATAACATGTAGAAAATTATTTGGAGAATATAGGCAACTTGTAACTGCGAATATACATACAAACACTATATAGCCTCATTTCGAGGTGGAATATTAAGTGTTTTTTTAGAAATAAAAAGTAGAAGAATATCTCAATATACAAGTGTAAATAGTTCTGAACTATAAAATTATTTGGAAAGTCTACCGGTGGATGATTTCGAAGAATTTGAAAATTTAGATTGGTGGAAACAAAATGAAACTATGTGGCCTATACTTTCATAGATGGCCCATGATATACTAACCGTTCCTATTTTTATAGTTGCTTCTGAAATAACTTTTAGAGCAGGTGGACGGGTGTTGAGCAATTATCGCAGCAGGCTTTCGCCCAAATAGTTAAGGCACTGATGATATCTAAAGATCATATGCATGCGCTTACGAGAAGACAAAATTATATTGAAAATGAGATAATTCAATAATTTGGATGACGTATTCTCGGGCAACACGAGTGAATTATCTGCCTCCTTCAATGATTGATCAACAATTTATTTTTTACTATTTCTTTTTGTTATTTTTTTGTATTAGATTATTGAGGTAGAATATAATACAAATGATTGGTAGACTAATAGGTGCCAACCTAGTTGGGATGTACTTGACCTATAGTGATGCAATTGCTCTATCATCGTCAATAATCTACATCTATTTTATTTAAAGATACAAATTTTTTTAATATTTATTTCATTTTGAAATAAAATTATTAATTTAATAAATGTTATCGATTTCATTTAATGATTATAATATTGAAAGTTTCATTTTGATATACATAAAATTATTCATTTCAAATGAAGAAAATTATATACTTTTTTAGTCATGACAAAAAAAAAAAAAAAAGTCATACATAATTAAATTTAAATACCACCACATGAAATATAACAAAACATCTCATTAATCTTAATTCAAATACTTTAGTACAAATTTTTTCTTTTTTTATCTTTCATAAATAATCTATATATATATAATATTTATCGTTTATTTTTTCCAAAAAAAAGAAAAAAAAAGGCTCCGCCAAGTCTAAACCCAGGCCCTAATCTGAGTGGGCCTGGGCTTGGGCCCACTTTTTGGCCCGCAATCGCTTGGTCCAACATAAAAAAAGGGTGAGAGCCCTCGAGGCCCGGTGGCGAGCCGACCCAGCTTGGGCCCGGGTGGGCTGGGCAGGGCTGGAATTACACTCCTAGGTAGCTAGCAGCAGGGTTTTATTGTCCTACAATCATATTTGGGTGCCACTCAACGCCAAGGCAGGGGGGTTCTTGACGAGTGGGCATAAATTGTAATTTCAAAAATATATTATTTATTTTTAAGGAAATTATAAAAAAAATTTAAAATTTGAACTTTGTAACAAAATAAATCTTGAGTTTTTAATTTTATCAATTTAAATTTTAAACTTTTGATTTATTTTGAATCTAAACCATTTATCTATTTTGGTTAAGTAAAATCGATGAAAAAAATATATATTTTAGTCATTAAACTCAATGAAAGTGATATTTTGAACACTTTATGTATAGCATTGAGGCCAAGTTTGGAAAGACTAAATAAGTGCACTTTTTGTCTTTTTGGACAAAAAAAGTGAGGTTGAAAATATGGATGTTTGGGTTAACTTTTTGACTTTTTATGGAAAAATGTGTAATAAAAAATTGTGAAAATTGATTTTTAGAGGAAAATTTGAATTGGGAGTTGTGCAGCCGTAATTGTTGACTTTTGGTGAATAGTGTTAACTTTTTAACTTTTTGAATAACTTTTTGGCTTTTTGAATTATTTGGGAGTACCCAAACTTGGCCTGAGTTTAATGACTATAATATTCTTTTTCCGTCAATTTTACTCAATAGATGAATGATTTAAATTAAAAATAAATCAAAATATTATGGTTTAAATTGACAAAATAAAAAAATTAGAATTTATTTTATTACAAGGCTTAAACTTTGAGATTTTTTTTAATAATTGTCCCTTTATTTTTTAAAAGATAAATATAATAAAATCATGTATAGTTATGATAATTGAATCAATTTAATTTTTTTACATCAAAATTTTGACAAAATAAACCTTTTAGATCATTAAAACTGTGAGAGACTCATGGTGGACTGTATAGAAATAGAACCCAACAACACCCTCTAAAATTGAAGACAAAACTGTCCCTATAAATAAATATGTAAAAGTAATTGAAAATATGTTAAAAATATATTAAAATTCTAAATATTTTGATATTATCATAATCTCAATGATAGTTCACATGATTGGCGTGAGTGGGGATGGCTATCACTTAGGTGACTGTTGGCATCAAAAGATATTGTAAAACAAAATTTCTTTGTTTAAAAATAAAAATCAACTTGTGTGTAAATGCTTAAAAAAATTTGGAAAATGTGTTTTTAAAGATCTATCAAAAAATTTTAATGTCCAAAAGGCCAACAAAATAAATACATTCCTTGTAGATGAGCTCCAACTCAAAACAAAAAACAAGAAAGAAGGAACAAAAATAAAAAAAGTAAAAAAAATTATTATCTAAAGACCCAACAAAATAAAAATCCCTTGTCAAAATTCCAAAGGTCCTCCTCCCAATAGTAAAGGCAATAAACCCTATCTTACTTGTGAAAGTGTATATGTGAAGAAAATGAATGTTAAATAAATTATTTATAATATAAAAAATTAATAAGTATTATATAATTAATATTTAAATATGAAAAGCCCCTTTGAAATCAACTTAAGACTCCCACAGCATAACCTAAATAACTAATTTTTTCACAATTTGTAGAGCATAATAAATTAACATAATGATGACTTTGATTAAAATAAAAAAAAGAAAAGAAAAGAAAAGAAAAGAAGATAACTTTTGTTTTTGGCAACTTGTGCTACTTTTTCTTTTTTTCTTTTTTCTTTTTTTTTTTGGGGGGGGGGTTGTTGGGGAATAAATATTAATAATTAAAATTACAATTTTTTTCATCTTTTTGTAAATTATTTTTCTGATCCCCACTGATTAGTATTTTTTTTTCTTTTTTTAAAAAATCATAAATATTGCATAAATTAATATTTAAATATAAAAAAAAGCCCTTTGAGATTTAGCCTAAGATTTTCTATAGTATTGGGCTACCTTGGTCGTTACCAGGACCCAAAAAAATTTCTATAATGATGGCTTTGATATTTATTTTTTTGAATAAAAAATACTCTTTTTGTTTTTTTGCCCAACTTGATCTACTTTTCTTCTTCTTTTTAACGCATAAATTTATTTAAATATAAAACCCTTTTTAAATTTAGCTTAAGACTCTCGATCAGTATATTTGGTTTCAGTTTTTTAAAAATTAAGTTTTTTATTTTTTATTTTTTGTATTTTTTTATTTTTAGTGAATATTTTTTAAATTTTAAGTATTTTTTTTATTTTTTTAGATACAACTTACTTAGATGTATCTAAATAGTAAATATTTGTGAAAAAATATTTTTAAAAATTATTAAATACACAAAAATATGAAAAAATACTAAATTTTTGTATTTTTTTGGTATTTTTTTTGGTATTTACTGTATTTTTTTAAAAAAATTTCACAAATGTTTTGTGTCTAACAATTAAAAAAAAAATTACTTAAAATATTAAAAACATAAAATACAAAAAATAAAAAATATAGGTAGCGTTTGGTTGTGTTTTGTAAATGTGATTTGAGAGTATGAGTTGTATTTTGAGTTTGTGTATTGTGGAATTATGATTTGAGTGTAGAAAATTTGTTTGGTAAAGAGTTTTGAAAATAGTTTGGGAAAAGAGGTTTGATTTGAGTGGGGAATTATTGATGTGACATTTGATATGTGATAAAAAATTTACAACTCATAACTAAATATACAACTCAAAATTATTTTAAAGCACATAAAAAATTTAAAAAATTTCAGAAAATATTTGTCCCGATTATGTAAATCAATTGCAAAAAAAAAAAAAAAAAAAAAAAAAAAAAAAAATCTGGAAATCAGCCAGACATCCGGGTGGACATCCGGGTGGACAAGCGGGTGGACAAAAAAGGCGCCTGTGCATCAGAGTTCTCTCTGCAGAGTGTAAAAAATTGATTTGAAAACGAAACCAAACATCATGCTCTAACACACGGGTAAAAATTGATTACATAATTTCCTAAAAATCAGAACCAAATAAGTTGAATGGTATGGGCTGCCCTCATTGTACGCTTTTAAGAAATTAACATAATGATGACTTTATTTTTATTTTTCTAAATAAAATACTATTTTTTATCTCAACTTGTTCTACTTTTTCTTTTCTTTTTCTTTTTACATCATAAATTTATTTTGAGTAAATTACAAATACACTCTTAAGGTTTGTTTAAAATACGAATTGTCCTTATGATTTGAAAAATTACAAATACCTCTTTGTCAGAATTTTTTATTTAACAGAATTAATTAAAAAAGTGAAATTTCTAACTATTCACTTATACAATAATAAAATTATCTGAATTATTAATTGAAATAAAATTTTAATATTATTAAAAACTGTTAATTAACTTGATAATTTATTAATAAAAGTACCTATTTATTATGAAATTAGATACCTTACAGGACATAATGTAATTTATAGAATCATAGAGAACAATTTATAATTTAAATAAATTTCAAAAGGTGTGTTTATAATTTATCTATTTATTTTAATATTAAAAACCGCCTTTAGTTTTAGCTTAAGACTCAATAGTATGGGGCCACCCAGGTTGTGAATACGACCCAACAATAATATAATAAAGGAATATTTACATAGAGAGTCTCTAAATTATCGGTAGTACTACATGCATGCATCAATTAAGGTACACATTAGTGTATCAGTAAGTGTTATACCATTATTACTGATCTCACTTATTATACATATTACAAATATCTAAAGTTTTTAAAATTATATCATATCATCTGTTAATATACTAGTTAATACATTAATTAATACATATAACATTATTCTTAAATTATTGTTAAGTATCACTTTGACTTTCTACACTAAAAAAATATATAAGTCTACCTCTTAAACTACCAAAATGTATTACAATATATATAGATTAGAAGCTTAAAAACTATTTTTGTGTTTCGAAACCGTTAATGAATAATAGTTTTGGATTGTAAGCTCCAAAACTTTTTAAAAAAATCTTAATTTTTATATTTTTAAAATTAATAAAATATCTATTACCCGCATAACCTTTTAAACATTCAAAAAAGTCTAGAAATAGAAACTATCGATTACAACTCAATTTAAAATAACCACACCTATTCGCATGACTTTTTTTTTAAAAACTGAAAATGGTACAACTTAATTTTTTTCTTAAAAATCTTATTCTATGACAACTCTATGCAAAATCTCAAATTAATATTCAATTTTTAAGAAATTTATCATTTATCCTTTATTCATATACCACAATACAAATTTAAAATTGCTAAGTTATTATTCTATGTTTTGACTAAGATCACTATAATCTTATCTATAAACACACTTTTTAACAGAAATAATTTTGAGTGTTCCAAAATCTTAAATAAAATTTATAAATTTCTATAATTAAAAAAAAATCTAATATACATGTGGTACAACTCCATTAGGTTAGACATTTGCCCACAAATTTAAAAATATTTTAAAATTTTGAAATACCTATTTTCAAAGTGTCACTATCTCATTGGGTTAGACATTTGGTTATAATTTAAAAAAAAAAAAAAAGAAGTAACCATTCATTTTTTAAAAAATATTGTTCTTTTGTATGTAAACAAGGATATAAATGTAAGTGTCCATGAAATCAACAGAAAACAAATAGTAGTCCTTTCAAAAAAAAAAAAACTTTTAAATATTATATATATATATATATATATATATTAGCGGCTGACATGCGCGTTGCAACTAAAAAAAATAGTTATGAAAAAAAAATTACAAGAAAAAAGTTATAATTATATACTTATTAGTTTTTATTTTAAGAATAAAAACTATGAGATACAAAAACGTCATCACAAACTCAGGTTTTTACATAATAGAATAGATACACAAAGCCAATTGAGTAATTTTGACAAAAAAGAAGGTAGCGTTTGGTTTACTTTTCAAAACTCAACTTTGTTTTCAAATTATGATTTAGATGCAACATATTAACTAAATATATTTTTAAAATACAATTCAAAATTACTTTCAAAACTTTATTATTATTATTATTAATCAATTAATCAATCATTTTTTCTCTCTCATATCTCCTTTCATATTCTCTCACATTCTATATATCAATAAATCAAAAAAAAAAAAAAAAAAAAAAAAATTACAAATCATCCCAAAAACTATTTTTAAAACTCATAACCAAACAAATTTTCTCTTTTCAAATCATGATTCAAAAACTCAAAACTTAAAATTCAAAATACAACTCTACACTGAAATTATAATTCTAAAATCAAACCAAATGGGCTCGGAAATTTGGTTATGAGGCATTGATGATGAGTTCAGATGGATGATGCATCGCATGGGCTGGATGAGAAGATGATGATATTATGAGGTAGAGTTCACTCTTTATGTATTGGGATTTGATGAGTTAGGATGAGGAGATGATAAAGATGATGATGATATTAGAAGGCAAAGGGGGCAATTGAGTAATTTCAACAAAGTTGAAAGTTTTTATGAGGTGGTTGGATATTTCTTAGAAAAATGATGAAATTTATTTTTTGTCGTGTTGAATGAAATATTCATGAGAAGGATGAGTTTGGTGTTAAGAAATTGACGTGATCGCATGATTATGTATATGCTTGGACTATGAAAGGGAAATAAATATAATTGTAAATATGAAATGGTATCATATTGTCACATAGGTATGAAAATTTGGAAATAATTGGAGAATTATTGAATATTGCATTCTACGTTGAGCAAATGTTGATAATTGTAAAAATTTGCATAATAAAACTATATAATTGTATCCCACTTCATTTATTTTCATAGTTTTGAAATGTTGTTCATTATGGCTATATTTTGGAAGCTACTATACTGTTTTGAGAAAACAATTGTTGACGTTGAAATATTTTAGGATAAATACGTTTGGTAAATCCGGATAAGGGGTATAGTTGGTATTGTTTAAGAGTGTTCAGAATGAAAGACTGAAAATACGTGCGAAGGAGGTACTATGTGCCTTCTGGTTAGGAGTCGGTAAAATGGGGAACTGGTAGTGTTTGGTATGTCTACTTGCAGACACCATCTTAGAGATTACTCGAGTCGTATTTACCACCCCTATTTAAATTTTGAAATTTGTTGAGATAATTAACTATCTTTAAGAGATCATTGCATATAATTTTCAAAGGAATAAAACTTGTGAATTTGGAGCATGGCATGGTATTGCATTAATGTCTATAAGACTGCTTAAACATATATACTTTATAAAAATATTTTTAGGGGTTTTGTGCCCATCCCTAGTGGATTTATATAGGAAAAGATGTAGTGATTCCACCTAACTAAGAGCGTGGAAAGTCTTTGGAGAGCATGAGCCTCTTTTTTTTTTTTTTTTGTTAGTTCTTTTGATAAACCAAGAGTTTTACTATAATCACTTTTTGCGTAACCAGGCCTAAGCCTTAGAACTTGTAGCCTATGAGGTATTCTGTTGTTGTTATCTTCTCTATTTTTAACTGTCTCACATGCTATGGATTCAAACTTTAAGATGATTAAATATGTTGTTGGAACAATCTTCTATGTATAAAATTAAAACTGAAACAATGCAAATAAATTACTTAGAGGAAGTTCTTGTACTGGAAAGTTAGAACAACAAAATCACTGGAAAGTTAAAATAGCAAAATTATCGGAAAGTTAGAACAACAAAATCATGATCAAGTCGAGTGTGTGACACTATGTCCTTAAGATAGATTCGCTGCCAGAAAATGAAGAGGCGTGACTGGAGAGGCACTGTTTTGGGACGCAAAAATTCGAATTCGAATTTTGGCACAAAAGTTTGAATTAATTCGTTAGGAATTCAATTTTTCCTGCAAAATTTTTTTAAAATTCAAACGAATTTTGTCCAAAAAATTAAAATTATGACCTAACCCACAACCCACACCACACATCCGACCCGGTACAACTCGGCTTAGTCGGCCGGATGGTGGCACTTATGCACGTGTGTGGTGGATTTGGGTCAAATTCACTTTGTCTATAACTCTCCTCCTTACAAAACTTGGAGTGCCCCTTGGGGCCCATCTCAAGTATGTCAACCTAGAGCTTATATACTCATACAAGCTCTTTTATTGTTTCTATGTGGGACAACCAAAACAAGGCAACTCACATTTGTCTCTTCAACTTTCCATTTCACGAAATCGAAAATGACGTCAACTTCCCATTCACCCATAAATGGTTTTGACAAATTGTCTTCATTGTGTAACTTGTTATGCAGCAAGGAACACATCACTACTTGAACCCACCTTAAAAGATGTGTGGCCCCCCACTTAAATTTGGGCTAAAAGTTGGCCCAAAATAAGCCTATAAAGACAAATATTCCAACAATCCCCCACATGAATAGAATTGACGGAGAGAAAATGCAACAATATGATGTTTTTAAAGAGAGTATGGAAATCAGAAATATTCTGCAAATGATAGGTAACTTTTGACTTTGAACCTTCCCTTGTGAGATATTATCGAATTTACTAGCTAATTAGTGAATATGATGTCTTGAATTGTTCAGTCATTTGTGTAAACAGAGACAATAGAACTCACACAGTATATTTCTAGACACAGTTTGGTTCTCATGATTGTGTTCATTTTGGCCCTGAACAACCTAGTACTTCATGAGTGCTCTAGAGAATTGTAGCCCTTACAAAACTTAAAGAACCGGCCCAGTTTACACTCATATAGGTGATTCTTATGAAGAGTATCCTGTTATACTCCACTAGATATTCTGAGATATAAGAATCATTAAAAACATTATTTATCCTGACACGCTACAAATATCACTATTTCATCATAAAAATGGGTAGGAGTTTGACTCTCTAGTGATTCTTACGAGTCATATACAACGTAGTTGTCCTTTTGAACGTAGATCTTGAGATCTCTAGTCAACTAGGTTGGGTTGTCGTTGTGGTAACTCTTACTTAATAGGCTTAAGTCCTATTTCCCTCGATGAATTCTCAACTAACTCTCTTGCTAACCCTTTGGTTAGTGGATCCGCTATGTTGTCTTTAGACTTCACATATTCAATGAAAATAATTCCATTAGAGAGTAGCTATATCATGGTATTATGCCGACGACGAATGTATCGTGACTTACCGTTATACATATGACTCTGTGCTTTACCTATTGCCGATTGACTATCACAATGTATGCATATAGTAGACACCGACACAGGTTTCACAATGTATGCTATTCCAATAATTTGGGCATACTCTAATTGAGAAATACTTTCCTGTACATTCTTAGAAAGAAACAAATTAACATCTACAGGTGTTCTAGCTAGATGATTATCATCTTTACTAAATTTGTCAAGTATTTTCTCAATATCATGTGACTGTGACAAAGTATATTTTTCTGATGCTTTGGTAATTTTCATACCAAGAACTACATCAGTAATCCCCATATCCTTCATATCAAAATGTTTATTCAACATTTTTTTGGTAGTTTTAATCATGCCATTATTACTACATATGATGAGCAAATCATTAACATAAAGACATACTATAACATAGCCTTTGTTCGCATAAATACATTTGTCACATTCATTAATTTTAAATCCATTTGACATTATTACATTATCAAATTTCTTATGCCACTGCTTTGGTGCTTGTTTTAAACCATATAATGATTTAACCAATTTACACGCTTTCTTTTCTTTCCCTGAAACAGAAAATCCTTCTAGTTGTTCTATGTAAATTTCTTCATTTAACTCACCATTTAAGAAAGTTGTTTTCACATTCATTTGATGAATTTCTAGATTGTACAAAGACGCAATGGCAATTAGCATTTTAATGGATGTTATTTTAGTAACTGGTGAATATGTGTCAAAATAATCAAGACATTCTTTTTGTTTATATCCTTTGATCACAAGTCTTGCCTTCTATTTGTCAATTGATTCATCAACTTTCATTTTCCTCTTGAAAATCCACTTGTATCCAAGAGGCTTACAACCTGGTGGCAAATCCATCAATTCCCATGTGTGATTTGTGCAAGATGGATTCAACTTTGTTATTTACATCTTCTTTCCATAAAGGAGTCTCAGGATTGGACATACTTTCTTTAAAAGTTGAAGGCTCATTTTCTAACAAAAAGGTCAAAAAATTTGGACCAAAAGATTTTGAGGTTCTAGCATGTTTACTACGCATAGGTTCCTCTTTTTCATTTTGATCTCTCTCTTGCCCTTGTACTTGATCTTGTTCTTGATCATGACTAGCAATAGCATCATAAGATCTTTTGTTAGTGCTAGTCTCTTGTCTAGTTTTATTAGGAAATACATGTTCAAAGAACGATACATTCCTAAATTCAGTAATAGTATTTACATGCTTTTCTGTGTGTTCTGACTTATAAATAAAAAACCAATATGCACTATTATTTTTGGCATTCCCGATAAATATGCAATCAACGGTTTTCGGACCTATCTTAGTCTTTTTAGGACTAGGAACAGCCACTTTAGCCAAACACTCCCACATTTTTAAGTATTTGTAGGATGGTACTCTCCTATACCACATTTCATAAGGTGTTTAATTCACTTTCTTTCAAGGTACTTTGTTAAGAATATAATTAGCAGAAAGTATTGCTTCCCCTCACAAGTTCTGAGATAATCCAGAACTAATTAACATGGCATTCATAATTTCTTTTAAAGTCCTATTTTTTTCCCAGCAATTCCATTTTGTTGAGATGAGTAAGGAGCGGTGGTTTAATGAAGTATTTCATGTTCTTTACAAAAATCACTAAAAGGTGATTCATATTTACTACTTCTATCACTTCTTAGAATTTTAATTTTCTTGCCAAGTTGATTTTCAACTTCATTCTTATATTTAATGAAAGTTTCCAAAGTTTCATCCTTGGTTCGAATTAAATAAACATAACTATATCTAGTATAGTTATCTATGAAAGTGATAAAATATTTTTTTTCCACTTCTAGTTTGAATTGATTTAAAATCACAAATGTCACTATGAATTAATTCAAGTGGTTCAGTACTTCTTTTAATAGAATAAAACAGAGTTTTAGTTAATTTTGCCTAAACACAAATTTCACTTTTATGATTTGGATCAATTTCAAATTTAGGTAAACATTCCATATTAATTAATCTACGCAAAGATTCATAATTAACATATCCTAATCTACCATGCCATAAATTTGGAGACTTAAGTATGTAAGAAGATGTATTTTTATTAATCATAGAAAATACAATAGTCATTACATTTATTTTGAGAAGGCCATCATTCATGTAACCTTTTCCTACATACATCTTGTTTTTGGTAAGTACAAATTTGTCACTCTAAAAAACTAGCCTAAACGCATTCTTGCTCAACGGAGATCTAGAAACAAGATTCTTGCGAATGTCCAGTACATGCAGCACATTGTTGAGGATGAGTTCCTTTCCAGATGTCATCTTTAAAATTACTTTCCCTTGTCCTTCAACTTTAGAAGTCGAGGAGTTGCCCATGAACAGTTGTTGTTCATTGTCCACCACCAAATAGGAGAAGAATATCTTTTTGTCAGCATAGATGTGATGAGTGACTCTAGAGTCTACCCACCATTCTTTGAGATTTCTGACAAGGAGGACCTCAGAGACAACTGCTAAAAGGTTTATGTCATCAACACCATTGGAGATTCAGTCCACTTCGGTGACATTGGCTTGAACATGTTTCTTACTTGAACTTCCTTTACCTTTGCTCTTATTACGACAATCTCTAACCCGATATCTTTTTTTGTCACAAATGTAACTCGAATTTCTTGGTGTTCCCTCCCTTAGAGCCTCATGAGGAACTTTCTCCAGTAAATTTTTGTTTATTTGCTTTTGATGCATTTTCTACCATATTTGCCTTTGACTCCATAGGATGCTTTCCAACCCTATTCTCAGAAGTTCGGTTGTCTTCCTCAATCCTCAAATGCCCAATTAATTCCTCTAAAATCATTTCTTTGCGCTTGTGTTTGAAATAGTTCTTGAATTCCTTTCAGCCTTGTGGTAACTTTTCAATTAGGGCAGCAACTTGGAAGGACTCGTTTAGTGACATGCCTTCTGCATGGATATCATGCAAAATAAGTTGGAGATCTTGAATTTAGCTGATCACAATCTTTGAATCAACCATCACAAGATTCATAAATTTGCCCACTACGAATTTCTTCGAGCCAACATCTTCTATTTTATATTTTTTCTTCAATGATTCCCATAATTCCTTTGTCTTCTTGATAGGGCTATAAACGTTGTACAATGTATTATCAAGTCCATTCAAGATATAGTTGCGGCAAAGGAAACTCGTATGCTTTCAAGCATCGATCGCAACAACCATTTGTTGGTCAGTTTTATCCTCTTTCAGAACAGGAGCATCCTCACGAAGGAAACGGCCCAGATTTAATGTAGTAAGATAGAACATCATTTTCTGCTACGATCTTTTAAAGTCAGTTCCTAATAACTTTTCTAACTTTTCCCCATGATTCACCGGCACTGTTACAACAGCAGGAAGGATTGGGGCAGTTGTAACACTGGTTGGATTAGATGTTTGAGCAGTTTCAATAGCTATGAATTCTAAATTATAAAACAAAATTATAATTAAAATTTTATACCACACAGAAAATAAAACCATAAAACACAGAATATAATTCTGTAAAAAATAAAATAAGCAAAATTGTAACTTTTATTTCAAATTAATTTGAAAATAAATTTGTTATTTAAATAAATTAATTCCACACAAAATATTATTTCCGTAAAACTTCAAAAATTAAAATATTGAAAATCAGAATTTTAATAAATGAAAACCCAGAATATTATTTCTAAAAATTCAGAATTAATTTCTAAAAACTTCACACAGAAAATAATTTATGTAATAAAAATCAAAAAGAATTTTGAAAAGAAAATAAATGAAAAATTCTGTATAAATAGAATAATTTGAATCTATCTTAAGATTGTTGGAACAATTTTCTGTGCATAAAATAAAAACTAAAACAAAGCAAATAAATTACTTATAGGAAGTTCTTATACCAGAAAGTCAGAACAGCAAAATCACTTGAAAGTTAGAATAACAAAATCAACAGAAACTTAGAACAGCAAAATTACGATCAAGTTGAGTGTGTGACACTCTGTCCTTATGACAAACTCGCCGCCGCACAGGTGCTCACGGATTAATGGTGTCTATTTCCTAAGATATAATAATAAAAAACCACAGATTATAGAAGCACTACAAACAATCTGTTAGGTGAATCAAACCTGAGTTCTACAACTCTCTGAAAACTCTATGAACTAAGATGAAGAACAAATGCAGGAGGGAAGGAAAACGGGAAGAAAAGAATGAATTGAATCTGCTGGAGGATCCTGTATTTATAGGTAAAGAGGTGTCTGTTCGGAGAGGTAGAAAACTCTTCGAACATGTGTGGAATTTGGAACCACCGAAAAATGAAGAGAGGAGATCGGAGAGACACTATTTTGGGAAGCAAACGTTTAAATTAATTCGTTAAGAATTCAAACGAACCCATACCCGACCGAGATTAAAGTTAGGACCCGACGCACACTATGTAGCCCGATCCAGCCTTGCTCGGCTGGATGAACGGCCGCAACGCGCACACGTGTGGTGGATTTGGGTCAAACTCACTTCGTCCATAACTCCCTTCGTCCATAACTCCCTTCTTTATTATGAGGCAAAGACACAATTGAGTAATTTTTGCAAGATCGAAAGTTTCGTCTATGTGGCATTCACTCTTTATATGTAGGGATTGCATTGCATGAGTTGGGATGATGATGATGATGATGATGATGATGATGATGATATTATGAGGCAAATGAGCAATTGACTAATTTTTGCAAGGTCGAAAGTTTCATCCATATGGTATTCACTATTTATATATAGGGATTGCATTGCATGAGTTGAGATGAGGAAATGGTCATGATATTGGTGTTGTTTGGTACAGTTTATTGTAAGCTAAAAGCTGATAATCATAAAATAGAAATCAAAATCACCCATTCCCTAACTTTTAAATAATCAGTTTTTCTCAACTAATTTAAGCTATTTCTGTCTAAAAAATTGTAAGCAGAAACTGCATCAAACAGTTTGGCACAGATTCCCAAATTAAAATAAGTTATAATCATCGCCTATAATCCACACCAAACACCCCCATTATTAGACAAAGGATCAATTAAATTATTTTTGCAAGGCCGAAAGTTTTGTCTATATAGTATTCACAAGTTATATATGGGGAGTGCATTGCATGAGTTGGGATAAGAAAATAATGATGATGATATTATGAGACAAATGGGCAATTGAGTAATTTTTGTAAAATCAAAAATTTTGCCCATGTGATATTCACTTTTTATATGGGAGCAGCTTGCCTGCAGTTCGAGATCAGATTGGATGATACTGTTCGGTCCATGGGGGGCCACCACGGGTCCCGTTTCGATAATCTAAACCGTTCAATGTGTAGAACTCGTTGAGTACTATATGTTTGTTAAAAATCACGTTGATCGAATATTGATAGCTATGTGATCAAATCAGTTTTGTATAAAAAAAAAATGGACGGTGAACAAATTAACGGTTGACAGAAAACTGATCCGATGACATAGCTATGGATGTCCGATCAACGTGATTTTTTACAAGCATATAGTACTCGACGAATTCTACACATTGAATGGTTTGAATTATCAAAACGGAATCCGTGATGGATCCCCACAAGTCGAACAGTACATTCTAATCCGATCTCAAACTAAAGACAAACTGCTCCCTTTTCATATATAGGAAGGGACATAAAAGGAATGGACATACAAACATGTTCTAGGCGTATTTTTAGAAACAAATCTCTATACCTATTTTTATTGGAAAAAAAAGGGACAAGTTTTGTTTTTGCGTTGTGTGCCACCTACCTTCCCCTTTTTTTTTATTATATTTTTTTTATTTTTTTTCATAATCAATGAAGTCTTGCGTAGACTTACAATTGTCAAAATAAAAAATAACCATTTTTTTTTTTGGGGTTGGTATAACTAATTTACCAAGCAAGATAACTTATGCACACTTAAATTTAATGTCAACCTTAGTAGTCTATGTCAAACAGGTGCTTGGAAAGAAAATATGAATTGAAAGTTTGAAGATTATAGAGTAATTACACTAACACCTTAATTATTAGCTAATATTATTTTATCTCCCTCATCTATAAATTCGTATATTTTAACATCTTCAACTATGAAAATGTATCAATTTCACTCCTACAGACCATTTCCAAAAGGATATATTTGTATGATTTTCAAACTGAAGGGATCGATATTTACAAGTTTATAATATTTATTACCTATATATTTTTTGAAAACTTTAATTATTTCTGTTAGCATATATAAAACAAATGGTGAAGTAAGAATATATATATTAAAAAATAATTTTGTTGAAGTATCAAAATTTTTTAAAAAATCTTTATACAAAGTTTCTTGGCGCCAATTAAGTTCTGTGGGAGTTAGTACTCCTTCTATTGATATTGTTGCAAAAAATAAATCTATTGTTCTTCTTTATTTACAAGCTTTTTTTAACATATTATATGTTGAATCCTACCTACTATTTATATCTAAAATTAATTTTTTAAATGACATATTTTCTTGTTGCAAATTTTTCTATATTCCGAAATTCGATTAGCAGAAGACATAATCGTAACAACTGCATTTTTTATTACAAGTACAGAAGTCTCGTATACATGCATAACTTCTTTAACAATCAAGTTTAAAATATGGGCACAACAACAAACATGAAATAAATCACCATCAACAAATAATTGTAAATTTGATTTTAAATGGGTTACAGTTTGATTATAATATGCTGCATTATCTAAACTAATCGTAAATATTTTATTTTGTAAAACTCACTCATATAATACATTTCTTATTTCTACACCAAGCGATTGACCAATGTATGGAAGTTCAACTAATTTAAATGAAATAATTATTTTATTTAATTTTCAATCATTATCAATAAAATGTGCAGTGATACATTGATATTCTAAACCATTATTTGACCACAGATCAAATGTTAAACAAACTATTCCATTCAATTTTTTAAAGATGTCAAATAATTTACTTTTAACATTCTCAAATTTTTTTAAAATCCTGTTTCTGGTAGTATTTCTTGAAAAACTTTGATATTGCGATGCAAAACTTTCGTGAATCATTTCTGTAAAATCGAAAAATTCACTAGAAGTAAAAGGTTATTCTTTTTTAATAATATAATCAATTATATAATTTTGTACACGCATAGGATCATATGAAAATGTTTGCAAATTACCAGTTGTTGAAACCCCTAATTGTACTTGACTTCTAATATCAGGCTGTTGACTTTGTAATGTTTGTTAGCATACCTTTTTAGATGACTAGTACCCCTGCAAATGTAGTACTAAGTAAATGTGCACAATATTTACATTTTTCTTTAAATTTAATTGTATCATCAAGATTATTTATAGATATTTTTTCAAAATATTCTGAAACACGACTAGTTGTGTCCCTAGATGATGATCCAATTGTTGGAAGAAGGATATTAGAAAGAGAATCAATAGATTTATGTTGTGTAGTATATGTATTAACATCGACATAAACATTAGGAATATTAGAATCCATAATAATGTAACTAAAATAATATTTAAAAACTGACAATTAATTTAAATAATGTGTAAATACAATGAATAAAAAATAATAGTTAATGAAAAAAATAAGTACTTAATAAATTTAATTAAACTAATTAATGTTACCGACTGGCGAATGCGATACAAAAATTAGTTTTTTCTGATAAAAGTTTCTTGTTGTACAATTGCAATTGCCACTTAGGAATGACACTTCAAAATTAATTGAGAGTTGAGAGAGATTGAGAGTTTAAGAGAGAATTATTTGTGAGATTTATTTTGAAAAATAGGGGATATTTATAGTAATTTGAAAGATTGAAGTAAATTTATAAATATATATATATATATATATATATATATATATATTTCATTCATTCATTGCAACTTGAACTTGATATGAGTGAAGAGTGAGTGATGGCGGCACAGCAGAGGCGGGTAGAGCAGTCTAGCAGACAGATATATTTCATTCATTCATTGCAACTTGAACTTGATATGAGTGAAGAGTGAGTGATGGCGGCACAGCAGAGGCGGGTAGAGCAGTCTAGCAGACAGATATATATATATATATATATATTTCCATTCAATTGCAACTTCAAGTTGATGTGAGTGAAAGAGTAAGTGATGTGATGCAAGGGAGAGGCAGAGCAGGGGGTAGGTGGGCGGGGGCAGGCAGCAGTACAATTATTTTTTATTTTTGTTTTTCATTCATTACAAGGAAATGATCGTTGTGTTGTGTTTTTTTTTTTTCATTTTTATTTTTTTGCAAAATCAAGTTTTTATTTTATTTTTTTATTTTTATTATTTAACCGTTGCAAGTTGCTTTTTATTTTATTTTTTTGAAATTTGACCGTTGGTAAAGAGAGGGCCGACCGTAGGGCCTAAAATTTTTTTTGGGCCAACAGGTTTGGCCGGGCTTCAAATGGAAGGCCCAAGCCTATGGTACTGGGTTGGGCTCGAGCCTGGGCCTAACCGGGCCGAAACGGGCCAAGTCCACCTCAGGCCTCAGGCGAGTCTTGAGCCACCCATGGGTCTTGGGTCATTTTTACACCCTTACATGGGCAAAATAAGATAGGTAAAATTGTCATCTAAAAATGATTGGGGTATGCCACATTAACATGCACTAGTGTTTGGAGAAAAGGAAAAAAAAAAAAAAAATTCAAAATTAGCTTTGAAATTTGTTAATAAACTAATAAATACTAGAGAGTTTCTCGAAATAAATAAAATGTTGAACACATAATATAAAATATAAATAAATAAAAGTTATTTAGGAACATATATTAAGGATTTATCTTCAAGATCAACCAAGATTATTTATTCAATAAATCACTCATACATTCTTTACAATTCTATCATTTGTCTCTTCTTCACTTCTGTTGTTGGACAATCTTTACTGTATTTAAAAAATAAATTCTGTTATGTATTTAACAACAAACAAAATATATAAGAAATAAAATAAAAGGAGAGAATTTGTTTGATTACAAAAATCAAACAAGGAAGATAAAATAAAATAAAATAAATAAAAACAGATTTTTATTTTGTTACAAAAACAAAATCAAAATTTGATTTAAATAATTAAATAAAACAGAAAATAAATAACCAACTTACTTGATTAATTTCTTGAATAATATTTTGATCAAGTCCAGTGTTCGACACTGTGTCCTTAAGACAGATTCGTTCTCTCTACGGTGCTTTCAGAATACGACATCTATCTCCCAGGATAAAATGATCAATCAATGAATAAATACAACACTACAATTTATTCGTACAATGAACACCCTAAGTGTATATACTCTTTCTCACAGAAAACTAATGCAGCAATATGAAGAGAATAACATCAGAATTATTTGGGACGAAAATAATCAATGAAACATCAAATGAGGGCTGCCTATTTATAGATGGATTGGTGGCTGCTGGTTTTGAATTAAACAGGTGCAAACCTGTTTGAACAGGTACTGAACCTGTTGGGTTTTTGAATTGGACAGATAACCGAATCTGTTTAAATTTGAAAATTAAACAGATTTGAAAACTGTTCGGGTGGAGCAGATTCGGTTTGGACATAATTTTGTAGAGAGGTGCATAACAAAATTTGAATTTAATTTCAAACCAGAATTTTGAAATAAAAACGGACATATTTTATTTCAAAGTAAATAAAATAAACTCAAATGTTTTTGGCCCAAAAAGATTAGTATTGGGCCGGACAAGCCCAACCCAACCTCACACCACGCACCCGCGCCCAGCCGGACGGAATGCGGTGGCGGCACGCATGTTTGTGGTGATTTTTGGGTCCAATGGGTCTAGCCCATTTTCCCATAACCTCCCTCTTTACAAAACTTGGTATCCCTTGGGGCACACCCCAAGTTCCAACCCCATGCCTTATATACCCACTCAAAACTTCTCACCAAATCAATGTGGGACAAGCCATTTTTCAAACCTTTAAGAATTTTCCACCAAAACTCTATTTCCATGGAGCACACTTTGGTTTTAATTTCCCATTCACTCGGTAATGGTTTTGAGAAACCAAATATACCATGTGAATCATAACGCGGCATAGAACGCGTTACCACTTTGACCCACCAAATTTGGCGTACGGGTCCCTCCTAAATAATAGACCAAAGTTAGGAAAAAATTCTTTTTTTCCAGAATTTTTCCCAACCATTTCTGACAATCCCCCACATGAATGGAATTTGATGACAACGGAAATGCAACAATATGCAGACTTTATCGAAAGAGTATAAGTCGAAAATATCTTGCATCAGGATAGGTAGCTTTCGGCCTTGAACCTTCCCTAGTGATAACCTATCGGATTTACTAGCTAACTAATGGACGCGATGCCTTGAATTGTTTAGCTGTTTGTCTAAGTCACGACAATAGATTTCACACAAAATATCTTCTAACACATCGTGATTCTCATTGTTGTGTTCATTTTGGCCTTGAACGCTTCTGGTTTTCATGAGTGTTTCTAGAGAATTTAGCCTCTTCATTCTCATAGAACCGGCCCCAGTTCAATACTCATATAGGTGATTCTTATTGTGAGTATCTCCTTATACTCGTCTTGATTTTATGCCTTAATCAAGATATAAGTAATCATTAAAAGTAAAGCTTATCCTTATACCCCTGCAGACAACACATGTTGCAGATATCACTCTCACCATAGGAATGGGTAAGGAATTTTAATCCCTTGGTGATTTCTGGCGAGCCACACATAACTTAGTTGTCCCTTTGAACTTAGTTCTTGGGATCTCCAGTCATATAAGTAGGGTTACCATTATGATGACTCTTATGTAATAGGCTTTAATCCCATCCCCTTCGATGAACTATACACTTACTCTTTTGTCAAACCTTTTGTTAACGGATCCGCAATATTCTCTTTAGATTTTATATAATCTATTGAGATTATTCCATTTGAGAGCAATTGCCTTACGGTATTATGTCGACGACGAATGTGTCGTGACTTACCATTATACATATGATTCTGTGCCCTGCCTATTGCAGATTGACTATCACAATGAATGCAAATAGCTGGCACAGGTTTAGGCCATATTGGAATGCCTTCTAAGAAGTGACGAAGCCATTCTGTTTTTTCTCCTACTTTGTCTAAAGTAATGAACTTGGATTCCATTGTGGATCGCGCAATGCATATTTGTTTCGTGGATTTCCAAGAAACAATAGCGCCTCCCAGAGTAAAGACATATCCACCAGTGGATTTTGAATCTTTAGTATCCGATAACCAATTTGCATCACAATAACCTTCGAGTACTGCTAGATATTGAGTAAAGTTCAAACCATGATCACAGGTAAATCTTAGATATCTAAGAACCCGAATGATCGCTTTCCAATGGTCTTCTTCGGGATTACTAGTGTACCTACTCAATTTACTGACTGCATAAGCTATGTCAGGACGAGTACAATTCATTAGGTACATTAGGCTTCTTATGATTTGGGAGTATTTTAACTGAGACACTATATCACCTTTATTTTTCGATAAATAAAGACTGATCTCTACAGGTGTTCTAACTACATTCAAATCATCCTTGATAAATTTATCAAGAATTTTGTTAGAAATGGTTGGGAAAAATTCTGGAAAAACAGAATTTTTTCCTAACTTTGGTCTATTATTTAGGAGGGACTCGTACGCCAAATTTGGCGGGTCAAAGTGGTAACGCGTTCTATGCCGCGTTGTGATTTACATGGTATATTTGGTTGCTTAAAACCATTACCGAGTGAATGGGAAATTGAAGCCAAAGTGTGCTCCATGGAAATGGAGTTTTGGTAGAAAATTCTTAAAGGTTTGAAAAATGGCTTGTCCCACATTGATTTGGTAGGAAGTTTTGAGTGGGTTTATAAGGCATGGGATTGGAACTTGGGGTGTGCCCTAAGGGGTACCCAAGTTTTGTAGAGAGGGAGGTTATGGGCAAAATTGGCTAGACTTATTGGACCCAAAAATCACCACACACGCGCGTGTCGCCACCGTTGTTCGTCCGGTCGGTCGGACGGGCTGGGTTTGGACGCGGGTGCGTGGTGTAAGATTGGGTTTGGCTTGTCTGGCCAAAAACATTGGAGTTTATTTTATTTATTTTGAAATGAAATCTGTCCGTTTTTATTTCAAAATTCTGGTTTGAAATTAAATTCAAATTTTGTTATGCACCTCTCTACAAAATTCCGTCCGAACCGAATCTGTTCCATCCAAACAGATTTCAAATCTGTTTAATTTTCAAATTCAAACAGATTCGGTTATCTGTCCAATTCAAAAACCCAATAGGTTCAGTACCTATTCAAACAGGTTTGCACCTGTTTAATTCAAAACCAGCAGCTACCAATCCATCTATAAATAGGCAGCCCTCATTTGATGTTTCATTGATTATTTTCATCCCAAATAATTCTGCTGTTATTCTCTTTATATTGCTGCATTAGTTTTCTGTGAAAAAGAGTATATACACTTAGTGTGTTCGTTGTACGAATAAATTGTAGTGCTGCATTTATTCGTTGATTGATCATTTTATCCTGCGAGATAGACGTCTGTATTCTGAAAGTACCGTGGAGAGGACGAATCTGTCTTAAGGACACAATGTCGAACACTGGACTTGATCAGAATATTATTCAAGAAATTAATCAAGTAAGTTGGTTATTTATTTTCTGTTTTATTTAATTATTTAAATCAGATTTTGATTTTATTTTTGTAACAAAATAAAAATCTATTTTTATTTATTTTATTTTATCTTCCTTGTTTGATTTTTGTAATCAAATAAATTCTCTCATTTTCTTTTATTTCTTATATATTCTGTTTGTTGTTAAGTATACAACAGAATTTATTTTTCAAATACAGTAAAGATTGTCCAACAATCTTAAGGCAGATTAATTTTCTGTATCTTTATTGTATTTAATTTTCTGTGTTTTCACAAAATCATATTCTGGTTGGAAAATACAAATAGTATTTATATACTATTTGACAGATAGTAATAATATACTGTCTATTTTCTTTGACAACTAGCAGTAATATACTAGTGTCATTAACAATTGCAGAATATTATTTGGTGTTGCAGAAAATTATTGTGGTATTTTATTTTTCAAGTTTTAGTAACAAGGAAAATAAAATTATTTTGTGTTATAATTTATTTTTTGGTTTTAGTAACTAGAAAATTAATTTGTGTTTTGGTTTTTTCTGATTTTTGTAATCAGATATTATGGCTACTGTAACTGAAACTGCAACTGGAAGTGGTACTCCAATTGTTACACCAACATCGGTCCTTATCCAGAACCATATTCAAGTACCAATAAATCATGGAGAAAAAGGGGAAAAATTTAGCGGTACTGAGTTTAAGAGATGGCAGCAGAAGATACTGTTCTATCTTACAACTCTAAATTTGGCCCGGTTTCTCCATGAAGAGGCTCCAGCACTTAAAGAGGGTGAAAGTGATCAGCAAGTTGTTGCCGCTGTAGATGCTTAGAAACATTCAGATTTCTTATGCAGAAAGTACATCCTCAATGGCCTTGACAACATGCTGTATAATGTTTACAGCCCTCTGAAGTCAGCAAAAGAATTGTGGGATTCTTTGGAGAAGAAATACAAGACAAAGGATGCCGGCATGAAGAAATTTGTTGTCGATAAATTTATGGACTTTGTTATGGTAGACTCTCAAACGGTAATTTCTCAAGTTCAAAATTTTCAAATAGTTTTGCATGATATTCATTCAGAAGGTATGTCTCTTAGCGAGTCTTTCCAAGTCGCTGCTCTAGTGGAAAAGTTACCACCGGCTTGGAAAGATTTGAAAAATTATTTAAAACATAAACGCAAGGAGATGACCATGGATGAATTGATTGTAAGATTGAGAATTGAGGAAGATAACCGAAAGGCTGAAAAGAGGAATGAGAAAAATCCCATTGAGTTCAAGGCTAATGTGGTTGAACAAGTTCTCAAACCATATAACAAAAAGAGAAAGTTTACTGGAGATGGTCCTAAACAAGGCGACAACAATGGCAACAAGAAGTTCAAAGGAAAATGCTATAACTGTGGCAAAACTGGACATCGAGCTTCTGACTGCCGCCGCCCTAAGAAGGATCGCGGAAGTACAAGCAAGAAGACTACCAATCAGGCCAATGTAACTGAACTAGATTACATCTCTGACGGGGTGAATGACATCAACCTCTCTGCTGTGGTGTCTGAGGCTAATTTGGTTGGAAATCCTAAGGAGTGGTGGGTTGATACTGGAGTAACTCGTCACATTTGTGCGAACAAAAAGATATTCACTACCTATAATGAGGCTGCAAATGGTGAACAACTTTTCATGGGAAATTCTCCTACTTCTACTTCTACTGTGGCTGGACAAGGAAAGGTGATCTTGAAGATGACATCAGGGAAAAAACTGACCCTCAATAACGTACTGCATGTACTTGACATCCGGAAGAATTTGGTTTCTGGCTCTTTATTAAGTAAAATGGTTTTAGGCTTATTTTTGAGTTTGATAAATTTGTATTATCAAAGAGTGGTATGTATGTTGGTAAGGGATACATGAGTGATGGTCTCTTCAAATTAAATGTAATGACAGTTGTACCAAAAGTTGCTATGAATAAGAATAACACATCTTTTGCTTATATTCTTGAGTCGAATTTATGGCATGGTAGATTAGGACATGTAAATTTTGATACTTCGTGTAGATTAATTGGTTTGGATTATATACCAAAGTTTGAAATTGATCCTAATCACAAATGTGAAATTTGTGTAGAAGCGAAACTAACTAAGGCTCTATTTAAATCGGTTGGAAGGAAAACCGAACCTTTAGAGTTAATTCATACAGATATATATGATCTTAAATTTGTTTAAACTAGAGGAGGCAAAAAGTATTTCATAACATTTATCGATGATTGCACAATATATTGTTATGTTTATTTACTTAGAAGTAAACATGAAGCCTTAGAAATGTTTAAACTCTACAAAACAGAAGTTGAAAATCAACTTGGTAAAACCATTAAAATGGTTAGAAGTGATAGGGGTAGTGAATATGATGCACCATTAAATGAATTTTGTACACAACATGGCATTATTCACCAAACTACAACACCCTATTCTCCTCAACAAAATGGAATTGCTGAAAGGAAGAATAGAACCCTTAAAGAAATGATGAATGCCATGTTACTAAGTTCAGGCTTACCACAGAACTTGTGGGGGGAAGCAATTTTGTCTGCTAATTATGTTCTTAACAGAATACCCCACAAGAAAACCAACAGCACTCCTTATGAATTGTGGAAAGGTCGACCACCTTCCTCCAAATACTTAAAAGTGTGGGGGTGTTTGGCAAAAGTTGAAGTTCCTATTCCTAAAAAGACTAAGATTGGACCAAAAACAGTAGATTGTGTGTTTATTGGTTATGCTCAGAATAGTAGTGCATATCGGTTTCTGATTTATAAATCAGAAATACCTGATATAAATGTGAACACTATTATAGAGTCAAGGAATGCTGTGTTTTTTGAACATGTCTTTCCTTACAAGAAAGGACATGAATTAAGTTCACAGAAAAGAACTTATGATTGTACACAAAGTCAAGAGACTAATGACAATCAAACGCAAGAGACTAGTAATGGTCTCAACCAACAGGATTTAACTGATGATGAACTAAGACGTAGTAAGAGAGCGAGAATATCAAAATCCTTTGGTCCAGATTTTCTAACATACCTGTTAGAAAATGAACCTCAAAGCTTTAAGGAAGCAATGACAGGTCCTGAAGCACCTTTGTGGAAAGAGGTCGTGAATAATGAAATTGAATCCATTATGCAAAATCATACTTAGGAATTGGTGGATCTTCCACCAGGTTCTAAACCTCTTGGATATAAATGGATATTCAAGAGAAAAATGAAAGCAGATGGTTCAATTGACAAGTATAAAGCAAGACTTGTAATTAAAGGTTACAGACAAAAAGAAGGTTTGGACTATTTTGACACATATTCCCTTGTGACAAGAATAATATCCATTCACATGCTTATTGCTATTGCAGCGTTGTTTAATTTAGAAATACATCAAATGAATGTTAAGACAGAATGTTAAAACAGTTTTTTTAAACGGTGATCTAAATGAAGAGATCTATATGGAGCAACCCGAAGGGTTTGTAGTACCTGGGCAAGAAAAGAAAGTTTGTCGGTTTGTAAAATCACTTTATGGATTAAAACAAACACCTAAGCAATGGCATGAAAAATTTGATCATGCTATGCTTACTAATGGGTTTAAGATAAACGAATGTGACAAATGCGTCTCTGTTAAAAACACTGACCAAGGATATGTCATAGTTTGTCTTTATGTGGATGACATGCTTATCATTGGAAGCAGTCAAAATATGATCAAATCAACTAAGCAAATGCTTAACAAAAGATTTGATATAAAAGATATGGGGGTCGCAGATGTTATATTAGAAATGAAAATTACTAAAACATCTGACGAATATGCATTATCTCAATCTCATTCTATTGAGAAAATTCTTGATAAATTTATCAAGGATGATTTGAATGTAGCTAGAATACCTGTAGACATCAGTCTTTATTTATCGAAAAATAAAGATGATGTAGTGTCTCAGTTAAAATACTCTCAAATCATAAGAAGCCTAATGTACCTAATGAATTGTACTAGTCCTGACATAGCTTATGCAGTCAGTAAATTGAGTAGGTACACTAATAATTCCAGATAAGACTATTGGAAAGCGATCATTCAGGTTCTTAGATATCTAAGATTTACCTGTGATCATGGTTTGAACTTTACTCGATATCCAGTAATACTCGAAGGTTATTGTGATGCAAATTGTTCCCTCATTCAAACCTATAAATGATGTTCATTTATAGGTAAGGTACAAAATGGTAAATATCATTTCACCCATCAAGAACACTATTTCAACTACCTTATTTAATATATGTCATCTATCATTAATTTAAGAACAAAATGAAAAATGTGACAATATTGTTATTGTAATTTAAGTCATGATTAAGGGTGTGTTATCATAAAATGAAAGGTCCATCTTAAACCTTATCATTTTATATGAATTTTTTATTTATATATTATTACCCTCACAAAAATTAAAGTTTATCTTACTTAACAAAAGCAAAGTACAGAGAGTGCAACCCCTTGTGTTGTGGCCTTTCAACTGAGGTCAATAATATATATATATATATATATATATAGGATTAGGTCTACATACCTAGGAAAAAATAACCTAGAATTCTCAATCAAATATCAATATTCATCCATGCTATGGGCCCACAACAACTTTAACATACATCATTGTGAGTAATTTTCTGGTTTTTTTTGGGAACATAGACTTTTTGTTGCCAAAATATGAGAATTTTTATGGAGTTACTTTTTTGTGTTTTTTTGCTAAAAAGAGTTATACCCCATGTATTTGTAATTATTTTTTTGACAATATGCTAATCTTTAATTTCACCTAAAAAAACAGGTATACTTGAGAGCCTTTTGAATTGGTTTACCCACCTAGTACTAATTGCTTCTAATTATTTATGATTTAATTAAGTTTAATGTTGATTGTGGACCTTGTATGGTTAATGGAATCCATCTGGTGAACAACATTATTCATGTATTAATTGTTTGTCCATGCATGAAAATGTAGTGCATCATGCATATAAGCAAATAAAATAAAGTTCCCAAATCTTTTGGGGGACATAGAAAGGCCATTTTATTTTATTTTATTTTTGTCAGTTGGTATTAAAAACACTCAACATCATATATCATGTAGAGGTCACATCTAATGCACTACAAACATCTAGTGTATTTTAATGTTTTATTTTGTTCAATATATCTATATCTTATACTTCCTCAAAATAAATAAATAAATAAATAATGAAAAATAAATAAACATCCAATGCGCAATTCTATCACTCAATGTTGGCCTAAAGTTGTCAAGCAACTTTTTCACCTTGCTAGACTCAAAAATGCTAAAAACAAATATATATAATGCAATACTAGTGCAAATGCATTCGTCCTTATGGATGGTGGGCCCATCTAAAATGAGGATTAAGAGTTTTTGTAATAAGTGCAATAATCTTACAATGGTAGTTTGAGAATGATTTAAACATTTAAGTTCTATTTGATTACTATGATTAATTGTGAAAAGATTAACAATTTATGAGATTAGTGAATGATTGATTATTTAAGTGGATTAGTGAAATAAATAATTTCTTCTTGTCCATGTTTGTTTTGTAGTGTATATAAAAATATATAGTTCTAATTATATGTTTGTTTTACATTATTAGTTATAGGACTAAAAACATTTGTCAATTTTGTTAGATAAAATGTTCATCACAATCTAATTCGGATAACAAAAATTGCAACCATATGTTGGAATGTAAATCTAATAAATTAATAATCTTAATCTTATGTTATAATCCATCAAATCAAACAAGTCCTGAAACCAATTTTACATCACCCAAATGATTGTGTTATGAGGTTTAAACCATCCTCTAAAACTAATTAGACCAAAAAATATTACAGACAATCACACCAACCATATTGTTGACTTTAGCCAATCCACTCTAATAAAAACTACAAGCCCAAAGTTGCAAAAAAGTAAAAGTCAAAACAATTTGATTTATTGCTTGTTGGACAAAATTTATTTGTAACTTTAATAAGTTGGTTTTAAAAAATTACCTAAAAAACAAACAAATTATTTGAAAATCTGAAAAGTTTTAATAAGTAGCCATATTATTGTCAAGAAAACTGCTTTATTAATATAGAAACTTTTTTTTTTTTCTTTCTTTTGATTGGGGATGTTTGGTGCACTTAATTGAGTTGTTTATAATTTTTTTTAATAATAATTTTGAAATTTTGTATCAAAGTATTTTGTATAACTTCTACTTATAACTATTGAAATAGAAATAATTAAAATAAATTGAAATAATTTGATTATTAAAAAGGAGGAGAGTTGTTTTTAACTTATATTTTTGATTATAAACTTTTGACATTATTGTCACATTCCAGATTTACAGAATCCGATTCACATGGAATAATTATAAATAACAAGAAATAGACAATAATAATAAATATAAAAAATGGATTCTCTCATATGCATATATCACTATCATTCAATACATGAGATTATCCAATTATATAGCATGTAATTCAAAAGCAATGACATCAAATGTAATTAAGGTGTTCTTAGGCTTACATCATATAAAAAATGGTTATAACTCTTACAAAAATGGCTCCTATGTGTCGCTTCATGATCGGGGCACGCCATCAATACTTGAAAAAGATTGCAATCACGTAGGGTAAACATATAGTCCAGTAAGGTAACTTTTCAAAGGATAATATGTTTCTACACATGTACATGATCATGATGCTACGTATGTATAGTATGCTTAAAATAAATTTTCTTTTCCTAAAAAAGTTTACATTAATCTCAATGATCAAAACTAGACTTTCTCATTAAACTAACATTTCTCAATTTCATTATTTCAAACTCGGTGAATCCTCTCAAGTACATGTATTTGTCAGTAATCATCGTTATGCACCACCTAATCTAATGTGCTATCTAAAGTAACACTCTATCAGTGACATTGCTAAGTGTCAACCCAAACACTACCAAATTTACCGGTTTCTAACTGGAAGGACCTTGGCACTTACACCACACAAGTTTTCGGTCTTTCACCATGGACTATCAAGCCAAATTATTTCCAATCTCATCTATACATGACCCGAATTCGCCACCATTATCCAATTAAAACTATAATGTTTTAATGTAATCAATGCAACACATGCAACTTGTTGGAAAATGGCTTTGAAAATCCTTATTTTTTGCTAACTTTGAATATTAATTAAGGTGGGACCCAAGTGATATTTTTAACATTTTTCAGTGGGTTCATGTTTAATGCCCGTGTAGTGAATAACATTGTGTATTTCGTTGCTCAAAACCATTTTCGGATGAATGAGAATTCAACGCTCATTTTCGGGTTTGTGGAAATGAATTTAGGTGGGTTTGCTACGCATTTGTGAAATGTGCTTGTCTCACATTGGAAAGGCTTAAGGTTTGAATGGGTTTATATACCTTAGCTTGGAATACTTGGGATGGGCCCCAAGGGGTACTCAAGTTTGTGGAAGGGTAAGGTTATGGGTAAAGTGGGCTAGACCCATTAGACCCAAAACTAAAACTGAGCGGGTGTGTGGTGTGAGGTTGGGTTGGGCTTGTCTGGCCCAATGCTTATTTTTTTGGGCCAAAAACATTTGTAATTATTTATTTATTTATTATTTTGGTTTCAAAATTCAAAAATAAATTCGTCCAAATTTTTTTCCTTCACCCAAACAGATCCTAACCCATCCGAATAGGTTCAAAAGATTCAAATAGGTTTTCTACCTGTTGAAATTGAAACCGTATCTGTTCAATCTATTCGAATAGATTTCTATTTGTTTGGTACCTGTTCGAATAGCCACCAATTTTCCTATGTATACCCTGTCATTCCAACATTCATTGCCATCGGAAAAATTCCAAACTTCTTCCATTTCTTCTTCAATTCGTTCTCCTGCACCACAGCATCTGTTTTTGCATTTATTTTTAGGAAAAGAAAGAGAAAGAGTTATAACATAATTTGGTTCGGCAGACTTGTTTTTGTAGTGCAGCAAATTCTAGTGTTAGTCGTTTCATCCTGGGAAGTAGACGTCGGTTAAAACTCGAAGCACCAGAGCGAGGGTGAAATCTACTTTAAGGAAATTGTGTCAAACACAAACCTCGACTTTAATTTCTATAAGCATTTAATTCGAAATTTAACTTACATAATTATTTTCTGAATTATTTTATTTTGTTGTTTATTTTATTTACACATTTAATTTACACACACACACATCGTTGGGTGTAACAATCTTAAAGTAGATTTCTGATTTTTATTTATTTCTATGTTAGACAGACGAATATTTTGTTTTGGGAAATTAAATAGTAACCATATACTGTTTAATTTATTAAATAGTAGTAATATACTGTTTAATAATTTCTTTGATAACATAGTAGTAATATACTGTTTGTCATTGAAATTTTGTTGCAAAATATTATTTTGTATATTGCAACAAGAGTGAGGATTCTAAGGTATTGGTGAAGGATGAAGAGATTAAGGAAAGATGAAAGAACTATTTTGAGAAACTATTAAATGAGGAACATAGAGGTACGACAATAGGGGAAGAAATAGCCAGTAATACGATAAACCAAGACTATAGGTTCTATTGCAGGATTAGGAACTTTGAAGTGGAGATTGTACTTAAGAAGATGAAATCAAATAAGGCTTAAGGCTTTAGGACCCGATGATATCCCTATTGAAGCTTGAAAGTGTTTGGGTAAAAAGGGGGTTGCTTGCTTGATTAGGTTGTTTAGCAAAATTTTGTTGACTAGGAACATGCCAGATGAGTGGAGGAAGAGTATTTTAGTGCCAATCTATAAGAATAAAGGAGATCTCTAGAATTACAACAACTATAAAGGAATCAAGCTAATGTGTCATATAATGAAAGTGTGGGAGAAGGTGATGGAACGCCGATTACGAGATATAACAGAAGTGTCAGAGAATCAATTTGGGTTTATACCTGGCAGGTCAATAATGGAAGCAATTTATCTTTTGAGGAGAGTAATAGAAAAGTATAGAGAAAAGAAAAGAGACATTCATATGGTGTTTATTGACCTTGAGAAAGCATATGATAGAGTGTTCCGAGATATAATATGGTAGGTGTTAGAGAAGAAATGGGTGACAAAAGGTTACATTGATGTGATTAGGGACATGTATGAAGGGGTGGTGACCACTATTAGATCGACTGTTGGAGAGACAAATGAATTTCCTATCACTGTAGGGTTACACCAAGGATCTACCTTAAGTCCTTATCTTTTTGCTTTAGTTATGGATGAGTTAACGAGAAATATTCAAGATGACCTGCCATGGTGTATGCTTTTTGCAGACGATATCGTGTTAGTGGATGAGATTAAAGAAAGAGTTAACACAAAGTTGGAGATTTGGAGAAAAGCTCTTGAATCTAAAGGATTTCGGATAAGCAAAACTAAGACAGAATATATGGAGTATAAATTTAGTAATAGTAATAATGAAAGCAGAGGAGAAGTGAAGATTAAGAACCAAGAACTGCTTAAGAGTGAGCATGTTCGTTATTTAGGGTCGATTATCACAATAGCGGGGGAGATTGATGCAGATGTGGCCCATAGGATTAAGGCGGGATGGTGTAAGTGAAGAAGTGCGTCTGGGGTACTGTGCGATAAATGAATATCCATTAGACTAAAAGGTAAGTTCTATAGAACGGCTATTAGACCAGCGATATTGTATGGGATGGAGTGTTAGGCAACCAAGAAACAACATGTAGATAAGATGAGTGTGACTGAGATGAGGATGCTAAGGTGGATGTGTGGCAAGACTAGACAAGACAAAATTATGAATGAGTGTATTCGGGAATGGATAGGAGTAGCACCGATAGAAGATAAGTTGAGAGAGAATCGATTGAGATGGTTTGGTTACATTGAATGGAGACCAACAGAGGCAATAGTGAAGAGATGCGATGTTGTAACGGTAGATGAGAGTGTTAGGGGACGGGGTAGGCCTAAATTAACGTTGGCTAGCATTGTAAATAGAGATATGGATCTACTTAATTTGACTAACAAAATGACCTTTGATAGGGCCGCGTGGAGAAGAAGGATTCATGTAGCCGACCTCATTTGACGAGACTTAAGGCCTGGTTTGGTTTGGTTTATATTTTGTGTGTAAATTCTTTTTTGTATAAATTTGTGATTGGTGTCTTAATATTTCGCTAGAATTATGACAATTGAAATAAACAGTACTGAGACTGTTATTACTCTGACCACCACACTTGTTGTGCCAGTGATGACTCTGACAGTACCGGTAAATCATGGGGAGAAGCCAAAAAAATTCAATGGAAATGATTTTAAAAGATGGCAACAAAAGATGATGTTTTATCTTATCACATTGAATTTGGCTCGTTTCATTCATGAAAAAAGCATCGACACTGAACGAGGGAGAAACTGACCGGCAAGTGGTTGCCGCAGTCGATGCATGGAAACATGGTGATTTTCTGTGTCGGAATTATATCCTCAATAGGTTGGACAATACTCTATACAACGTGTATAGTGTCAAAAGCACTGCTAAAGAACGGTAGGAATCTTTAGATTATAAATATAAGACAGGATGCCGATACAAAGAAATTTGTTATCGGCCATTTTCTGGATTTTCAAATAATGGATTTCAAAATGGTGATTAGCCAGGTTCAAGATCTCCAATTAATTCTCCATGACATACATGCGGAAGGGATGGTTCTCAGTGAATCTTTCTAAGTAGCAGCAATCATTGAAAAATTGCCACCATCTTGAAAAGAATTCAAGAATTATCTGAAGCATAAGTGCAAGGAGATGAAATTGGAGGAATTAATAGTGCGGTTCAGAATTGAGGAGGACAACCGTGGTTCCAACAAGAAGTCAGGTAACCATGTCATGCAGGCTAAAGCAAATGTTGTGGAACGTGAATGTGGGTCAAAGTTCAACAACAAGAAGAAAAAACATGATGGCAATGGTCCCAAACAAGGATCCACAAGTAAGATCAATAAATGGATCAATAACAGGTTCAACATGAGGTTCAAAGGCAAGTGTTTTGTGTGCGGCAAAGATGGACATCGCGCTAAGGATTGTCCCGTTCGCGAAGATGGAGGGAGTTCAAGCAAAAAGCCAGCGCAAGCCAACATAGCTGAGGATTTTTATCTTTCCGATGGAGTGGCAGACATCAATCTTGCTGCAGTAGTCTCTAAAGCAAATTTGGTGGGCAATCCCAAGGAGTGGTGACTGGATACTGGAGCAACCTGTCATATCTGTGCAGATGAAAAGATGTTCACAACCTACAAAGTGGTTGAAAGTGGGGAACAACTTTTTATAGAAATGTCACAACCCAAACCCGCCCCTATAGGTTTAGTGTAGTAACTGGCCAGTAATCCTTGGATTACCAAAGGCCTTTGAACATAATAACATATAATTAGGGGCTGCAGAAGCAAATATATAAAATATACATGGTCCATTAAGCTGTGTTGACATACATGAGACAGAAATTTAAAACTTAAATATATTTACATATATGTACAGAGGAGTTAAATTTCATTCATTACAGATTTAGCTAAAAGGGAACTTAGCCAGTTATACAGAAAAACAAAAGCTGATTGACGTTTCAAAGAAAACAAAGTCTTAAACATTCACAAAACATGGCCACAAGGTTTAACTTAATCCGGAACCTCCTCGGGAGGCACAAAGGGTGGCTGATAGACTGGAATTCCAGGTCATCAACTCTAAGCCTGGTCACACGCCTGATTACCTACATACAAAATATAAATAGAGTGAGCGAAGCCCAGTGAATAATAACAGAGTAAAAGATTTAATGAATGATGTCCTATAGCAGATTTCAAAATTAGAAACAAATTCAGATTCACATACTTGACCAGAAATCATAGCAGTTATATGTGGTACATCCATTTAACTGTCATATCATATCGAATTTGTATAATCGGTACCGATGACCACATAGGTCCACATCTTGTGCACAAGTAACCATGGTATTATTACCCCCAAGCGAGGGCCACGTGAGCATAGGCCTCGGTATTGTTACCCTCAAGCAAGGGCCACATGAATATAAGCCACGGTATTGTTATCCCCGGGGAAGGGCCACGTGCATATTGGCCACGGTATTGTTACCCTCGGGCGAGGGCCACGTGAACTATGGATGCCACAATACATTTTAGAAAAATGGACATTTATTCATGATTTATAAAATAGCATTTTAGAAAACAGATCATATCATTTCAGTCAGAAAATACTTATAATCAAATATAACTTTACAAAGTTATTACTTATATATGGCTCCGGAAGCAAACAGACAAAGTAGACAATTCAAAGAGCTTACGACGCTTGACCTACACAAATATAACAGAGATATCCTTAAAACACACATTCGGATATAACCTAACTCATTACATTTCATTCTTAGTGTGTTTGTAAGTCTTATTCTCATTATTATGTCTTAATCTTGGCCTAAGAATGCTTAGGATGCAATGAGGATGCTAAAACATGCTGTTCAATACTTAGCCAAACATGCTGAAAACAAGGTCCTCGCTGGAGCGTGGCTTTCTTCACTCAAGCGGATGGTCAAAGGTGTGAGTGGCCGCTCAAGTGCAACTTCCCTCACTTGAGCAGTCTGTAAATTCTAAAAAAGTACTGGTTGCTTGATTTTTCTGCTCGACGTATGCTCGATGGTCGCTCGAGCGTGAGATTGAGGTCTTCGCTCAAGCACAACTCTTGTCGCTTGAGCGGTATAAAAAATGTGACAACTTTTGGGAGCATGCAATATACGCTCGAGCCAACTTTCTGTCACTTGAGCGGAGGTTCAAAACACAGAGTGGTCGTTTGAGCATAAGATCTGTCGCTCGAGCGGAGAGACAGAATTCTGGAATTTCCAGATTACACTCCCAAGCTCAAAATTCAAATTTAACACATCAAAACTCATCCTCTTGGGCTAAAACTCAAGAAAACACTTAGAAACTTGTAGAATATCATGAATTGAAGATCATTTCGCAAAAATCAAGGCCCAAAAGCATGTCAATTGTGCAAAGCAAAACTCAAATCTTTGAAAACATAACGTACATGTAAGTTCTCAACTTCAAAGCTTTCAAAACATGCACAAATGAAGTGTTAAAGTACAAAACTACAACGAGCTTCCATAATTGAACAAAATAGGTCCTTGCACGTAAGAATTTGTTGAAATCAAACTCAAAATGCTATGATATATGCATGCATGTATGGAATTCATCTATTTAAACTCAATTCTCATGTTACTTCACCTATCACACTTGATTTCATGTGGCAACCAACTAAATTACAAATTAGAAGATAGAAATTCTTACCTTAGAAGCTTAATTGTGTCCTAGATATCCAAATGGTTGAGTCACTTAGTTCAACACCTTGAATTTTCTACAATTCTTCTTCTTCTCCTTAGATTTCCAAACTCAACACTTGATCCCACTCTCTCTCTCTCTCTCTCTCTCTCACGTTTGATGCCTCAAGAAAGAAGAAAATGAGAGTGTAAAATATATACAAGGGTCCACTAGTGCCTTATATAGGCTTGGATTAAAGAATTCATTAATTAAGCTTAATTTAGCACTAATTATTCTAATCATTTCGTTTGGAATCAAATTTCAATTAAACCTACCATAAAATCCTAAGAATTTCAACTAACACATAAACCGAGTCAATTTCATGATCGGACGCCAATAAGGCCTTCAATTCACAGAATGAAACAGTAACACAAACAGATATTTCTATGATAAAGAAATAATGTAACAAACATGCAAATAATTTAGAATTTCTTCTTAATTACTTATTAGCATCCTTAATCATGGTTTAACAGTTAATCAAGGGTTGAGGTTGTTACTGGGAAACTCCTCCATTTCAACTGTGGAAGGACAAGGAAAGATCGTGCTAAAAATGACCTTGGGGTAAGAACTCACGCTCAACAATGTACTCCATATGCCAGAAATTCGCAAAAATTTGATTTCTGGGTCATTGTTGATCAAGAATAGGTTTAAATTAGTCTTTGAATCTGACAAGGTTGTACTCTCCAAGAGTGACATGTATGTGGGGTGAGATTATATGAGTGATGGGCTTTTTTAGCTTAATGTAAATACTGTTGTACCTAATTTGGCTATTAATAATAAGAACATATCTTCTGTTTATATTGTTGAGTCTTCTTTTTTATGACATGGTAGATTAGGATAAGTTAATTTTAATTCTTTGCGTAGACTTGTTTATTTATGATGTTTACCAAACTTAAAATTTGATTCTAATCATAAATGTGAAATTTGTGTTGAGGCAAAACTCACTAAGGCATCATTTAATAAAGTAGAAAGAAGTTGATCCTCTAAGTTTAATTCACATAGATATCTGTGATTTAAAATTTGTTCAAACTAGAGGAGGTAAGAAGTATTTTATTACTTTTATTGATGATTGCACTCGATATTGCTATGTTTACTTATTGAGAAGTAAAGATGAAGCCTTAGAAGTTTTTAAGCAATATAAACTTGAGGTTGAAAATTAACTTGGCAAAACTATTAAGATAGTGAGAAGTGATATAGGTGGTGAGTATGATGCACCATTTGAGGAATTTTGTTCTGTACATGGTATTATTCACCAAACCACTGCACCCTATTCTCCTTAGTCAAATGGAGTTGCTGAGAGAAAGAATCGAACTCTGAAAGAGATGATGAATGCCATGTTGATTAGTTCAGGGTCACCTCAAAACTTGTGGGGGGAGACGATTTTATTTGCTAGCTTTATCCTTAACAGGGTACCCCACAAGAAACTCAATCAAACACCTTATGAATTATGGAAAGGTTGTCGACCTACCTACAATTACCTCAAAGTGTGGGGGTGTTTGGCCAAGGTGGCAGTCCCTAATCCCAAAACGATTAAGATAGGACCAAAAATAGTTGATTGTGTGTTCATTGGTTATGCAAATAATAGTAGTGCATATAAATTTTTAGTTCATAGATCTGAAAATTCGAATATGCATGTAAACACTATTATTGAGTCAAGGAATGCGTTATTTTTTGAACACATTTTTCCATGCAAGAAAACTGAAGAGAAAAGTTCAAATAAAAGAACTTTTGATATTGTTATGGATAGCAGTGAAGACTACAATGATAATGAAGCAGATGAACCTAGACGTAGCAAGATGGCTGGGATCTCTAAATCATTTGGTCCAGATTTTTTGACATACCTATTAGAAAATGAGCCTCAAAACTTTAAGGAAGCAATGTCAAGTCCTGAAGCTCCGTTGTGGAGAGAGGTTATGAATAATGAAATTGAATCAATACTGTAAAATCATACTTGGGAACTGCTAGATCTTCCACCAGGGTGTAAACCTCTTGGATATAAGTGGATATTCAAGAGAAAAATGCAAGTAGATGGTTCAATAAATAAATACAGGGCTAGGGTTGTTGTTAAGGGATACAAGCAGAAGGAAGGCCTTGATTATTTTGACACCTATTCACCAGTGACAAGAATAACATCTATTTGCATGTTGATTGCGATTGCAACTTTGTATAATTTGGAGATACATCAAATAGATGTTAAAACAGCTTTTTTGAATGGCGAGTTAGATGAGGAAATCTATATGGAACAACCGGAAGGGTTTCAAGTTCCCGGCCAAGAGAAAAATGTTTGTATCCCGGTCAAGAGAAAAATGTTTGTAAACTTGTCAAATCCCTTTATGGATTAAAACAAGCTCCGAAACAAGGGCATGGAAAATTTGATCACGCTATACTTTCGGATGGTTTTAAGATAAACGAATGTGACAAATGCGTCTATGTTAAAAGCATAGACAAAGGCTATGTCATAGTTTGTCTTTATGTGGATGACATGCTCATTATTGGAAGCAATAATGATATGATTAAATCCACAAAGAAAATGTTGAACAAAAAGTTTGACATGAAAGATCTAGGAGTAGCAGATGTAATTCTAGGAATAAAAATTACTAGAAAATCTGAAGGATATGCTTTATTTTAGTCTTACTATGTTGAGAAGATTCTGGAGAAATTTAGAAAGCATGACGACCATGTTACTAAAACACCTGTTGACATTAGTCTTCATTTGTCAAAAAATACAGGTGCAGGCATATCACAATTAGAGTACTTTCGGATAATCGGAAGCTTGATGTACTTAATGAATTGTACTAGGCCAGATATAGCCTATGCTGTAAGCAAAATGAGTAGGTATACAAGTAATCCAGGGTCCGATCATTGGAAAGCGATAATTAGGGTACTTAGGTATCTAAGACATACCAGGAATTATGGCTTACATTATACCAAATAACCAGTAGTACTCGAGGAGTACATCGATGCAAATTGGATATCGGATACTAAAGGCTCAAAATCCACTAGTGGATACGTCTTTACCCTAGGAGGTGCTGCAGTCTCTTGGAAATCCTCTAAGCAGACATGCATAGCAAGGTCGACAATGGAATCTGAGTTTATCACATTAGATAAAACAGGAGAAGAAGCAGAATGACTTCGTAATTTCTTATATGACATTCCAATGTGGCCTAAACCTGTGCCAGCTATATGCATTCAATGTGATAGTGAAGTAGCAATAGGACGGGCACAAAATTATATGTATAACAGTAAGTCTCAACACATTCGTCGAAGACATAATACCGTTAGGCATTTGCTCTCACATGGAATAATTTCCATAGAATATATAAAGTCAAAAGCAAATATTGTAGATCCATTGACTAAAGGGCTAGCTAGAGAGCAAGTGTACCATTTATCGAGGGGAATGACATTAAAGCCTATTACTTAAAAGTTGCCATAATGGCAACCTAACCTAGCTGACTGGAGATCCCAAGATCTAAGTTCAAAGGGACAACTGAATTATGGATGACTTCACATATCACTAAGGAAATTTATTCCTACCCATTTCTATGATAAGAAGAGTGATACCTGTAGTGTTAGTAGGATAAGCTTTGCTTTTAATGATTCTTATAGCTTGAGCATCCAAGTGGGGTATAGTAGGATACTCTTAATAAGAAGTCACCTATATAAGTGTGAAATGGGCCGGTTCTATGAGAATTGAGAAGGGTAAATTCTCTAGAGCACTCATCAATTACTAGGCATTGTTCAGGGCCAAAATGAACACAACAGTAAGAACCAAACTGTGTCTGCAGATACACTATGTGTAGTCTATTGTCTTGGCCTTCACAAACTGCTGAACAGTTCAAGGCATCGCATCCACTGGTTAGCCAATAAGTTCGATAGGCTTTCACTAGAGGAGGTTCAAAGCCAAAAGCTACCTATCTCGGTGTGGTGTATTTTCTTAATATACTTTTTCTTTGTCTGCATCTTGCTGTATGTTCGTTATCGTGAATTCTATTTATGTGGGGGATTGTTGGAAAATCCTTATTTTTTGCTAACTTTGAGCATTAATTAAGGTGGAACCCAAGCGTTATTTTTAACGTTTTTCAGCGGGTTCATGTTTAATGCCGTGTAGTGAATAACATCGTGTATTTGATTGCTCAAAACCATTTTCGGATGAATGAGAATTCAACACGCATTTTCGGGTTCGTGAAAATGAATTTAGGTGGGTTTCCTACATATTTGTGAAATGTGCTTGTCCCACATTGGAAAGGCTTAAGGTTTTGAATGGATTTATATACTTTAGCTTGGGATACTTGAGATGGGCCCCAAGGGGTACCCAAGTTTGTGGAAGAGTGAGGTTTATGGGTAAAGTGGGCTAGACCCATTGGTCCCAAAACTAAAACCACAAGCGCGCGCTGCCGTCCGTTCGATCAGTCGGGTGGGTTGGGTGTGTGGTGTGACGTTGGGTTGGGCTTGTCTGGCCAAATACTTATCTTTTTGGGCCAAAAACATTTGTAAATTATTTATTTATTTATTATTTTGGTTTCAAAATTCAAAAATAAATTGGTCCAAATTTTTTCCTTTACCTAAACAGGTCCTAACCTATCTGAACAGGTTCAAAAGGTTCAAATAGGTTTTCTACTTGTTGAGTTCCACCTGAACAGGTTTTCTACCTGTTGAAATTCAAACCGTATCTGTTCAATCTGTCAGAATATATTTCTATCTATTTGGTACCTGTTCGAATAGCCACCAATTTTCCTATATATATCCTGCCATTCCAGAATTCATTGGCATTGGAAAAATTCCAGACTTCTTCAATTTCTTCTTCAGTTCGTCCTTTTGCACTACAACATCTGTTTTTGTATTTATTTTTAGGAAAAGAAAGAGAAAGAGTTACAACATAATTTGGTTCACCAGACTTGTTTTTGTAGTGCTGCAAATTCAAGTGTTAGTCGTTGTATCCTGGGAAGTAGACGCCAGTTAAAACTCGAAGCACCGGAGCGAGGGCATAATCTACTTTAAAGAGATTGTGTCTAACACAAGTCTCAAATTTAATTTCTGTAAGCATTTAATTCAAAATTTAATTTACATAATTATTTTCTGAATTATTTTATTTTGTTGTTTATTTCATTTACACATTTAATTTACACACACACACACCGCTGGGTGTAACACAACTATCCAATTTTTTATAAAATATGCTCCATGCACCTCTGTTCAATAACAAATTTTTATTTCCATGAATTCAACATTTCAATAATAAAATAAGGGCAAATTATGACAGAAGTCCTTGTACTTTAGTTGATCCTTGTAATTTCAATTGACTCAATTTTAATTTATCACTTTATCTCAATTTGGTCTAATTGATTATGACTCTTAGTATTTTTTTAATGAAAAATAACGTGCCATATTTTTAAGGAAAAAATTATAAATTTATTGCAACTTAGTTGGTTAAGCTCAACAAACTCAGTAATAATTTTTCGTCAAAAACACTTATCAATTGGACTAAATTGGCACAGATCTAAAATTACAGATTAAATTAAGCCGACTGAAAGTGTAGGGACCAAAATGACACACAGGGTAAAATGTAGGGACCATCGATGTAATTTACTCATAAAATAATTATGAATTTTTGTCATCCTATTTTATCATTATCTACAATAATGCCATTTTCCACCAATGGCCAAAACAGTTACCTCTAACAATGATATAATGTCTCAAGTTATACTCAATTATGATATAACATTCTTAATTCCAATATGATATCATTAATTCCCAACATAACATTATCAATTTCAACAATACATCATTAATTTGTCATTTTATGCGATATCATAAATTAGAATTTTTCACAAATTTGAGATTTTCACAATTTGTAATACCCTTGTACAATTTTATACAATAAGAAAATTATAAACAAATTCCAAACCATTCATCAAACCCGAACTCTCTAACATGCCAATCCTCAAAATCTCTAATAATAATCCAAAATTTCTCTATCAAAATACCACATATACACTCATAAACCCATATTAAGCCAATGAAAAGAGACCCTACCTCTGGGAGAGAAGATGAGAAGAAAGAACATAGAAAAGTTGATAAAATGGAGATTTGCTTGGACCAAAATGAAGCCTTTGCCACGCTCTACAACTTTAGAACTCGAACTTTTGAATGATTCCCACTCCAAGGTAGTTAATCTAAGGCCATGTTTGTTTGGGTGGACATGAGCTTGGGATTGGACTAATAGTCCAATAAAATTATTAATCCGATGTTTGGTTAAACAATTGAAGTACGGACTAATTATTTTAAACTTGACTTTTAGTTAAGATAGGATACATAATCCAACGGATTCGTAGTCCTAGGACTATTAGTCATGGGAATGCTAATCCAGTCCGCCCAAACAAACATGGCCTAAGTGTTTTGTGTGATAACTGTTATGGATATGTGAGAAAGAGAGAGAGAGAGAGAGGAGAGAGGAGCCAAATTATGAGCTCTAGTTAGGAAGGCGATCGATCTCCTTCCAAAAGCGATTGATCTCTTCGATCATTGCGTTTTGCTTTCTTATACTAATCGATTGATTGGTGCGATCTCTCGCTTCTACATATGCGATCGATCACATATAAAGTCCGCTTATGCGATGATCACATATTCTGTACCAATCTACATATGCAAGACACCCCCACCGCACGTGCGGCCTCGCCTGATGAAGTCCAATTTCTCAATAAGGTGTTCTAGACTTCTATTTTTTGTCCTTAAGCTCGAAACTCAAATATATATATATATATATATATATTAAACAAAAAAGAAGAGAAGAAAGAGAAGGAGAAGAAGAAGAAGGAGGCACAAGCTAGATAGGAATTAACATCATCCTAATCACACAATCAAAACACAACCTGTCAACTCAATGATTTGAAAGTGTATTGAACATCCATATAAGCGGGTTCAAATTGGGTTTAAGACTTGAAACATTACAATTATAGTTTTGTTTGGAAGAATATGCCCCCATTTGGTGGCTCTTACAAAGCAATTTACTTATGGGGTGTTTGGAATTATCTATGTAAGTATACTTTTTGATATTTTATGAAAAGATGTGCAAAAAAATAGAGAGGTAATATGAAATAAATAAGTGTACTTATTTAGTTTATGCCAAATAGTGCCTTAGTTTATTTATAGGTCCTTTGGGGCTTATTTAGTGACTTTTTAACTTTTTACGAAAATATGAGTAAAAAAATAGAGAGATGACATAAAAATTGTAACAACTAAGAAAATAAACTATTTATTTGTGGGGTATTTGATAACCTGATTCAATATTTAAAACTGTATGTCTTAAGTAATAATCAATTAAGCCCGTTTAATAACTATAATTGATATCACTTAAATTTTAAGTATATCTTAAAATGTAAGTTAAAATTAAAAAAAAATAAAATTAAATCATATCAAACTTATCTAATTGTGACTGAATTTATAAATATTAAATATAAGTATTGATATACACTATTATAAACTCATTACCATTACCATTACCATTACCACCACCACAACCACCACCATCATGCCACTACCACCAGTGCCACCACCACCATCGCTAGCGCCACCGTCACCGTCACCGTCACCGTCACCACCACTATTACCACCACCACCACCGCCACCACTACCACCACCACCATGACCATCATCATCATGCCACCAGTACCACTACTACCACAACGTTCATCACTATTGTTATTGTTACCATAAGTACTACCATCATTTTACTACTATTATCATCGCTATTGCTATTACTATTGTTACCGCTACTGCTACCGCTACCGCTGCCATGCTACCACTACCACCATCAACGCTACCGCTACCGCTACCGCTATCACCATCATTAATGCCATCGCCATCACCACCACCACCACTACCACCATGCCATTGTCAATAATACCACTACCACCACCTTTACCATCATACAATCATTATCACTAAATAAAAATTAAAATATACAATATGAAAGTAATAATTTTTAAATTTAATCTTATACATATCAAACAATTTATTTTTTAACTTAATACTTAAATTTTTATCAAACGATTTTTCAACTTAAAAATTTCAACATTCAATTTCCAATACTTAATTTTTAATTTTTCAACTTTATCAAACATGTCTCCCCAAAGTTATTTGACTTTTTGTAACTTATTAGTGAAAAAAAAAAAAAAAATAAATAAAAAATTCTTAAGTTGGAATTTATAACTTTTTAAGCCTATAAAAGGGAAATTTATTGGAAGCCAATTATCTTTTGTATTATTTATAATTTTTTTGAGAATATCATAGATTAAAAAAAATTACATAACAACTTATTTAATTACTTTGTGATTCAAAATTTTTCCACAAATTATAAAAAATTGTATCAAATAAATTTACAATTTTAAGGTAATAATTTTAAAGTAAAATTAATAAAAACAAAATTATAGATAATCAAAAATACTATAAACCCACTCTTATCAACTCATAATTTATTCCAAATGTGTTTGTGTGACAGAAATTAAATTGATGAAGTGTGGGAATTTGAACTACTGAATCTTTTTTTTGAATAAATTTTGAGTTCTGAATTTACAGTACTGTTGATAAATAATGTCAAACACACCTCTATATATGTGTATGATGGTGTTATCCATTGACATGTAGACTAGACGTGGATGAGTTTCTCCAAGGGGTGATTATAGTCTGGATTGGTTCGAATTGAGGTAAAATCAGGATCTATCCGTTATTTATGGTTTCTAAAAAATTGGAATAAATTCAATCCGTTTAAATCGTGAAACCAATCCTAACCAATCCGTTTAAACACGGATTGGATCGGTTTAGGATCACGGATTTAAATAATTAAATAACAAAAAAAATATAGAACATTTTAATTTTATAAAAACATAAATATAGTATCAAACAAAAGTAACAAACAAAAGTAATAAAACTAGACACACATTACACAAGACAGAGTTTTCTTCTATATTAAAACTAAACATAGCATCAAGCAAAAGTAATAAGAAAATTGGTTTTAGACAAACAAAAATAACAAAACTCCATGAATAGAAGCAACAAACAAACAAAAGCATAGCAGCAACATGGAATAAGGGTTTAGCTTTTATATGGAATAATAAATGATATTATGTGAGAGGGTCTACAGTATAAATATAGATTATTTGTATACGGTCTGGATCGGTTCTAATCTGGAATCCTGGGGTTCAATTCGGAACCGATCCGTGACCTACGGATTTTTAAATTTCTAATCTGAAACTCAATCACGAATTCAAAAAATTAATTCAAACTTACAGCATTAGACTGAATTGGACTGAATCGAATTACGAACTATACAAATTTCTTAGTCAACCCTACTCCTTATTTTCCTCGCGGATATTTTTTTTTGCTAGAGGCAGTAGTGTAAGGAGTTGACATGTTAACTACCGTTCAATTAGTATTGATTGAGATTGAAACAAACACAAAATATTTTCTCCGCTAATATTTTCTCTACTCGATTAAAGCATCACTTCAGAATGAGAAATTATAGATATATACATAATTATTTAAGGTTTGAGTTTGATGAATCAACTTATATAGTCTACGACCAGGCTAAGTTATGCAATACATATATTTGATCTATCTCCACATCTGTATTACTAAATTAAGCATCAGAGGGTATTTGATTGCCCTCCAAAAACTCACATTATCTTCTCTTGTGGATTATCGAATCGGGCCAAAACCATACTAATCCAAATATCATTAGGGTTTTAAAAACAAAAGTTAAAAACAAAATATCAATACACATTTACGAGCCCTGTTTGTAAGAAGTATAAAATTACAAAAATTTTATAATCACAATATACTTTTTACATATTTCATAGCGCTTTTATATATTTTTTACACAAGCCAATACACTTTTTATACATAATTAGTTATGTTTCTGGTATACTGGATGACGTGTATAGGCCCATAAAGGTCATGAATCATTATGGACAATCCAAACCCATCACTTGGAGCCCAATACATAACCCAGCTGGTGAGGTCCAGAACAGCTGGAATCCAACATGGCATAAAGAGCCAATGACATTCAGACAGATGGCAGGTGAGGGACGAGCCACATCAGCAGACAAAGATCTGCAAAGTTATTGCCACTGCACATCACCATTAATGCAGCCTATCACACATTTATTACGACAACACCTCTCCGTCGGAACAGAACCCTCTTACCCTGAACAAGGCAAGCTACAACATAGACTTTCGGCGAGGAGGACAGGTCGGAAGGGACAGCGAAATGATTACCAAAGGATATAAGCAAACGTTGAAGACAAGAAGAAGGTTAAGCTTTCTATCTCTAATCTCTCTCTACACCCTACTCCTCCTTCTAACTTGCTCGTCGGAGGGTTCACTGGGGGACTACCCCGTTCCCCGTTGGACTTGTTTGCAGGTTATCCGGTGGGCTTGATCATTTGGACGTGGGCTTTGAGGAGCTTGGACCTGTCCGATCCATTCACTGGAACAAACTGTATCATCAGTTGGCGCCGTCTGTGGGAACCACTTTGCTCCGCGCGCCAGTTGTGCTCATTGTCGCCGGAGACCCTATCCCAACAATCTTTTCCTCCTACCCATCAAAGTGTATGGTCACGACTAGATCCATGGCTTTTCACAATAATGCTGCCAACCATCAGGCCGACCTCCCTAATCCAAACAATCCACCGCAGTATTTTATCGAGCTTACCAACAGCATTAACCGCATGGCCGAGCAAAACCAGGCCCTGATAAATGCTTTACTCCAAAGAAACCTTCCGATGCCTCCTCCACCACCTCCAGATATTCCGCCCAACCAAGAAAGAGCCCCGAGCCATACTGTTCCGCAACCCTATCCACCCAACTTGGAAGGTTTGCAACCCCCTCCCCCACATATAAATCTACCACCTCTACTCCCACACCCGTCGGTCGTGGCACTAGCCGCTGAAGGGGAAGCCAGCAGCGTCCAGCCCCCATTGACTGACCGTGGTGACAACATTCCCCTCTGGGACGCTGAACTCTGAGCAATGAAGCTCCAACTCCAAGGGGTCATGCAGAACATTCAGCATAAACCCTCTACCACGGCAAACTCACCATTTGTTGCCTCCATCCGGGACAAACCTCTGCCCGCCAAGTTCAAGATGCCCACCATTGACTCTTTTGACGGTACGACGGACCCAGTCAACCATCTGGAGACCTACCGTACCCTCATGATCCTCCATGCCTTCCCTGACGAGATCATGTGTCGGGCTTTCCCCGTGACACTAAAGGGGTCAGCTCGACTGTGGTTCAGCCAGTTACCAGCAGACTCTGTCTCCACTTTCCAGCACCTCAGCGACTCCTTCCTTAGCCATTTCATTGGAGCCCAGTGCCAACGCCGCCCGGCAACCCAACTCCTCAACATTCGTCAGACCGAGGGGGAGTCGCTGCGCAGTTTTGTTACCCGCTTCAACACCGAAGCCCTGCAAGTAGCGGAAAACGATGACAAGGTCATCCTCACGGCTTTCATGGCCGGGCTACGATAGTCCGATTTCCTCTTCTTCCTCTCCAAAAACCCCCCCGGCCTCCATGGCAGCCTTACTCTCCAAAGCCCAGAAATTCATGAATGCTGAAGATTCACTAGCCGCCCGGCCGGATCCCATAGCTAAAAACCCGATCCCCAGGGAAAAGAGAAAAGACTCAGAACCCAGAAACACCAGTATAATAGCCAAACACCCCACTATACAGACCGACCCCCCCACGCTGACCGGTCGGCACCAGCCCGGTCGGTTCGAGCTGTACACCCCCCTTAATTCTCCCATGGAACAAGTCCTCAACCAGATCCAATGGGACTACCACCTCAAATGGCCCCTACCTTTACGGACCCCTTCCAATCGGAAAGACCAGTCCAAATATTGTCGTTTCCACCAGGACCATGGCCATAACACTGATGACTGCATCAACCCAAAGATCAGGTCGAGACCCTAATACGTCAAGGGCGTCTCAGCCGCTTCACGGACACCCGCACACAGTAGAGGCAAAGAACTGAGCCCCTCAGAAACAACCGCCGGCACACCCCACCCCGGCAGCTAGCCCAACCTAACCAAGGCCATGATCGCCCTCCACAATAGCCTCGGCCGCCAGGTAATCCCCCTCCGCTAGTTGGTGAAATCCGAGTCATCTCAGGTGGCCTTGCTTGTGGGGGACCATCCCGCTCAGCTCAGAGGGCAGAACTCAGAAAGATAAGGCAAGGCTCAGACAAAGCAGTTGCCACGGTAGACCGACCCTCCAAACAGCCCAAGCAATGGACAGAGCCCGTCACCTTCACGGACGTCGACTGTACAGGCATCTGTTATCCTCATGACGACCCTCTCGTCATTTCTGCCCTCCTCTCCAACTATAAGGTCAGACGGGTTCTCATCGACAACGGCAGTTCTTCAGACATCATATTCCTCAACTGCTTCCGCCAGCTCAAGATTGGGGAGGACTGTCTGTCTCCCCTCCAAACCCCTTTGGTCGGTTTCACTGGCGACCGGGTGACCTCTATCGGCTCCATCGATCTCCCCATCACCATTGGCGAATACCCACGGCAGACTACGAAGTTGTTCACTTTCCTTGTGGTCGACTGTCCCTCTGCCTACAACATCATCCTTGGTCGCACTGCCCTCAACGCTTTCCAAGCTATCACTTTAACCTACCACCTCGCCATAAAGTTCCCTACCGACCTGGGCGTCGGGACAGTAAGGGGGGAGCAGACCGTAGCCAGGGAATGTTATGTCGCCTCACTCAAGGAAGTCAAGCTGAAGGAGGCCATGATCATTGAAGGACTTGATGTCCGAGATGAGGACGAGCTGGTCAGAGGAGAACCGGTGGAGGAGCTCGTTGAGATTCCATTGATCCCACCAACCCAATGAAAACTACCAAGATCGGCAGCCAACTATCCTCCCAAGCTAAGGCCGACCTTGCCGCCCTTCTGATCGAGCACAATGATATATTTTCCTGGACCCATTCAGACATGCCGGGTATTGACCCCTCTTTCATAACTCACCGCCTCAGCATCGAACCCCATTTTCGACCCTACCGCCAGAAGCAGCGCATCTTTCATCCGGAGCGCAATACTCTCATAGCCGCAGAGGTTGACAAGCTCCTTGAGGCCCAATTCATCAAAAACGTGGACTACCCTAAATGGTTGTCAAACGTGGTCCTAGTCTGCAAGAACAATGGCAAATGGCGACTCTGTGTCGATTACTCTGACCTAAACCAAGCTTGCCCCAAAGACAGCTATCCTCTTCCCCGCATAGATCTGCTGGTTGACGCCACGGCCGGTCATCAGATGCTCAGCTTCATGGATGCTTTCTCTGGTTACAACCAAATCCTGATGCACCCGTCCGATCGGGAACATACATCCTTCATTACCGACCGAGGTACCTACCACTATCGTGTGATGCCATTCGGATTGAAGAACGCTGGGGCCACCTACCAACGGTTGGTCAATGCCATTTTCCATCACCAGATAGGTCGGAATATAGAAGTATATGTTGACGACATGCTAGTCAAGAGCAAACTCTCCACTGATCATCTGACTGACCTGCGAGAGACCTTCGCCACCCTACGCAAGTACCAAATAAAGCTTAACCCAGAGAAGTGTGCCTTCGGCGTAGGATCTGGGAAGTTTTTGGGTATTATGGTCAGTCAGCGGGGCATTGAAGCTAACCCTGAAAAGATCAAGGCCTTAATCGAGATGCAGTCACCCAGAACGGTTAAGGAGGTCCAAAGACTCACTGGCCGAGTTGCAGCCCTCAACCGCTTCATTTCCCGCGCAACGGATAAGTGCCTACATTCTTCAAAGTTCTTCAGCAAACTTTTGAATGGACGACTGAATCCGAAGAGGCTTTTCAACAGTTGAAGCAGTGCATGGCCAACCCCCTGTAGACACCCCATTTTTGACCGACCTTAAGACTCAGACGTCACCAATTGAGCACTCAGTGATGTTGCATATTGTGCTCGTTCAGAAGTCTCAAAGTCGCGGCCGTGAGCCCTGCCTTTGGACTTCTGAACCCTCTTTTGTACCTTGCCTCGGTTTGCGAACCAGACTCGATTTTCTCTGTTTCTTTTCCTGAGGGGAGAGAGAGGTCCCGTAGACCATCTCTCAGTGGCCGTGGGCTACATTTCGTGGCCGTAGGCCATTTTGCCCATTTCGGAGCCCGGTTCCTGATTTTCGGAGCCGTCAGGCCGTGTGCCTCAGTTCGGGACCGCCTAACCATCTCCGACTGCTCCGGTTTTTGGCATGCATCTCATTTACTCCCTTTTGAGGGACACTGAGGCTTGAGAAACCCACTTCGTGGTCGAATGCTACTTTCAGTGCTTAACAGCCTATTTTTGGGGCCCCGAACTACGCGTTTTGGCCCCCGAGCATTCGTTTTGCATCGGTTTTCGTTCAATTTTGGCAGGTACCTCTATTTTATCACCAGGAAGGTCACTGAAGAGTGGGAGGCTAGCAATTGTCTCAGCAACCAGTTATGTTCCTCCGGCGCCCTCCGACGCCCGTTTTTCTCACTTCCGAGCCAATGTTGACCACCCTAGGGCCATTTTCTTCAACCCCAAACCACATATTTGTGTTGTACACACATGGGAGGACTCTAAAAGTCTATGGCCGGCCAGTAATTCCACCTGACCTTTTTGAACCCCTCCTAAAAATGGCCTATTCTCTCTCCTGTTTTACAGTTTCCAATTTTGAACAACAGGGTTGTGTTGAGGGGACATGGGAGGCCACCAATATGTGGTGGCCGGCCACTAATTCAATTTGGCCTTTTTGACCCTTGGCCAGCCGGCCATAGGGGGTGGCCGGCCGGCCACCTGCAACTGGGATAGTTGGCCGGCCAGCTTCCTTACACCTGCTGTACCTCAGATGTGACCTTTATTTCCCCCCAGATTCTGTATCCGGGGGGGTAACTTTTGGAGGGAAATGCTAGGGTGTTTCCTCCCCTTTGTCCCCTTCTTGCTCCCCTTTTTTGGTCCATATAACCAGCTGCCCAAGTCATGTTTTGGGATTGAAAAAAATTGCTTAAGAGCTCTTGCATTGCCTCTCTCTATCTCTCTCATTTTCAAGCTCCAAACCTCCAAGATCCTACCTCATTTCTTCATCACCACCAAGCACCACCACCACTACTCCATTTCCAGCAGTTTAGAGGGTTTTCCAGCAGCTAGGAGGCACTATTTCTCAAGCCAAAAGGAAGCAAAAGTTTGGTCTTCAAGGGTAAGACCATTTTCCCTCTCTTGTAGCTCTTTTTTGCACCATTTTTATAGCCTATTTGCTTACTATTTTGGGCTCCGACCCTAACTAAAAGGGTCATTTTTTTGAGCCATTCTTCATGTTTGTTTAAGGGTTCAACACTGTTTGAGACCCCCATTTGGTACTTGCTTCAATGCCCTCTTGTATGCCATTATCTTGCATGGTATTTCTAGCCTATGTGTGATCTGTTTTCGAGCATGATGTAAACTTTAAGTTGGCTTATTTTGAGCCCCTCTACAACATTGTAGAAGGGCTCAACCTCGTTTGGGACCTCCATGTATCACTTGCTTCATCACCCCTCTTTGGTCCCTGTTTTTGCATGCCTTTTTAGGCTTATCTAGCTTCTGTTTTCGGCCATGATCAGAACTGAAAATGGCCATATTTTGACCCCCTGGACATATTTAATTAAGTGTCTTTGGCTGTTTGGTGAATGCTTTATATACCTCATGTTATAGCCTCTTGTTGGCCTACTTCTTGCATGGCATTTTTAGCATGTTTTTATATTGTTTTTGGGGTTGTCATCTACTGAAAAACAGCATGTTTTTAGGCCCTCTTCAGTGTTGTAGAAGGGTCTTTTTCAATTTGGGCTTTGCATCTATCACTTGCTTCATTGCCTCCCTTGTGGAGCCATTTTTGTATGCCATTTTAGCCCTACTTGTGATTGCTGTTTGGCCATGTTTTGAACTGTAAAAATACTAGTTTTGGGGCGGCCTTGCTTCTGATTTTTCATGTCATGTTCAAATTATGCATGTATTGTATAGCTACAAGTCATTTCGGGTGCCTAATTTCGCATTTCGGGATTATTTCATGCATTGGGTTTCGTTTTACTGGGTTTCGGGGCTGTTTTGCCCCTCATTTTGCCACTGATTTTTGCATGCTTGCATGTCATATTCCATGTCTTTGCCATGTCCCATTAGAGTGGCATTTCGGTGCCCGAGGGTCCGTCCTCGATTTGCGTGTACGTATGCACGCATTTCGAGGTGTCTTGTTTTCATATGATGGCCTCTTATGTGAGTGTGGCTGAGGCTCTCTCATGTTGGTGTAAGACCATTATTGCATTGCGTATGCCATTTCATCCATAGCATTGTGTATGTTCGGTTGTGTATTACCTCGTGTAGCGTGTATGCCATTCCATGACATTGTGTATGTTAGGATTGCATCTTAGTTGCATTTCATGCATGTCATGCATATTGCATCGTGTTCGGAATAGGAGTTACCCCGGGCACGGGCAACGAGGTGCGTTCCGTACTCCGAGTGACGGAACGTGTCTCAATTCCCCAGTCACCGACACTCCGGATCATCCATGATGGAGTTAGGTTTTGTTGTAGCATTCATATGCATTCATTCTATATTGAGTTGTGCAATTCGACCCCTCGGCCATCACGCATCGAGATGCGTGATTGGTGGCACGAGGATCGAGGCATGCATATATTTGTGAAAATACATTGCTATGCCCCTTTCCTGCTCTCTGTTGCAGCATATCAAAAATCAGCGGTCTTCCGAGGCTTGGCGCGCTTTTCAAGAAATCATTGCAAAACAGTGGCTAATTGGGGCATTCCAGTGGATTTCCGCGCAAAGCAGCCCAAACATGCATCGTTCCATCATCCGGAGCAGAATCAAGGCAGTCCCTGGCTTGCATGCCAGTTTTATTATTTTCCTAGTTAATTTGTTAATTAATTAGGAATTTGTATATTATGTGGACTGTATTATTCGGACTGTACTATTCTTTCATTCGGGACTGTATATTTATTTGGACCCTCTGTGCGAGGGCATAATTGTAATAAGTGTGCGTGTGTGTGATGCATGTCTTCCAACCCCACGTCTTTCTTCCCTTTTATTTACCTGCTTATGATGGTTAAATTAGGGCATATTTCAATTAGCATACAGTATGACAGCATGTTTGCATTCATTCATCTGTTTTACATGCACCGGGCTCGGCGCACCATACTAACTGCATTTGTACTTCAATTCCAAATTAAATACTTGATAGTTGTAGCATTCCATATGCCATGTTTAGAATAGCCGAGTCTGCTATAGTTGCATTTTGCATGTGTTGCATTAGGCACTTCTGTGTATTAGGATCATGCATGGATTTCTAATTAGCTTCTTTTTTAGCTTGGAGTACTCGGTGAGTTTTTATGCTTTAGCATCCTTGCATGCGTGTGAGTGACTGCCATGAATAGCATGCTTGCCATGAGGCTATATGCTTATGTGATATAATTGCCTGAATGCCTGTGGGTGAAGGTTGGGTTATTTGGATTGGAACAATTCATCAAATGTTTGTTTTAAGCCCACTAGATAGTGGCAAAATCATGTTTTCTAAGCCCACCTGAGGGTGGCAAATCCACGTCTTAGCCTACCTGCAGGTAGCACCATCAAACCATTTTCAAACAAACAAACATGAAATGTTTTGTTCAATTCAGGCGACTCAGTCTATACTTGTATGCTGTGCGCATCACATAGTAAATTAGGCTAATAACCGGAATAAGAACACACAATGTTTTCAAAAATAGATATCATGGTTAGTAGAGGCCGGTCTTTGACCGGGCGAGCGGGGGTGCTCACGAAGTGACCTTCCCCAATCGTACCCAAGTTCCCGAGCCGAGGCAACTTTGGTGATGACGGACACGTGGCCTTTGGCACCGAGTCAGGGTTTCCTAAATTTCCCATTTAAAAAATATTTAGGTGGCGACTCTATATCTGGCAAAGCAGTCCATGTTTGGTACTTCTTTTAAAAAAATCTGTTTTCAAAATCGATTTGCCGGATTTGGACTCTTTGGTTCAAGATTAAGAACCGTGACATTTGAGCCCTTGAACTGTAGTGACCCCAATATGAACGGAACGGGACTTAACCCTCCCGGGGCGTTCGGGGACGTCTACACCCCCCCTCCTTTCACAGGCAATCATGGGCGAGCCCCTCTTCCTCTATTTAGCCGTATCAAGCACCGCTGTCAGTGCAGCTCTTATCAGGGAAGACGGCTCTGTCCAACGACCGGTCTACTACATCAGTCGGGTCCTCAGGGGAGCGGAGCAGAACTACCCACTGTTAGAAAAATTGTCCTTGGCCTTGGTCACCGCCTCCAGACGACTCCGTCCTTACTTCCAAGCCCACTCCATAGTGGTCCTCACCGACCAACCCTTGAAGAAGGTCATGCAGCAACCAGAACTTTCCAGCAGACTCATGCAGTGGTCAGTGGAACTCAGCCAGTTTGACATCTCTTACCGGCCTCGAACAGCAATTAAGGGGCAGGCTATCGCCGATTTCATCCTGGAATTCACTAATCCTACCCCAACCACTGCCTCTCCACCCCCACCAGCTCCCATCGAGCCAGAAGACCCTCATTCTTGGACTCTCAACGTCGACGGATCATCCCGCAGGGAAGGTAGTGGGGCTGGCCTCATCCTTACCGCCCTTGAGGGTGGTTATTTCAAATGTGCTCTCCGTTTCTTGTTTAAGGTCAGTAACAATAAGGCCGAATATGAGGCATTGATAGCAGGTCTTCGCCTAGCTAGGGATATTGGTGTCAGCCACATCCGAGTGTTCAGCGACTCCCAGCTCGTCGTCGGACAGATCACGGGAGAATTCGATGCCAAGGAGGACACAATGCGGGCTTACAGGGATATTGCACTTCCCCTTGTTCGCCTCTTCAATACCTTCCACATCAAGCACATTCCTCGGGCGGAAAACTCTAAGGCAGATGAGATGGCTCAGTTGGCTTCCACAGACCAGTCCGACCTCAGCCGTGGTGTCCGCCTCGAATACCTATCCCACCCTGCCACTTGCCCCAACCAGCACGAAATACAATTCATCCAAAATGAGCCCATCCCTTGGGCATCGGACATCTTTCTATTTCTGACAACGGGGGAGCTTCCAAACGACCAACAGTAAGCCGCCAAAGTCAGGGCCCGGTCGTCCAATTACATCCTCGTCAGCGGCATTTTGTACAAACGTGGTTTCTCATGCCCCTATTTGTGGTGCCTCAATCCGGCTCAAGCAACCTATGTGATGTAAGAAATTCATGAGGGTATCTGCGGCAATCACTCAGGCGGCAGGTTCTTCGCCCACAAGATACTTCGCACTGGATATTTCTGGCCTACTCTCAACCAAGATGCGACTGACTTCGTGCTCAAATGTGATAAGTGTCAGCGTTTTGTCAACATCCCCCATGCTTCTCCTACTGAATTGATCACACTTTGCAGCCCCTACCCGTTCGCCAAATGGGGGATTGACCTAATTGGTCCTTTACCCACCGGTCGAGGCCAGACCAAATTTGCCATCGTCGCCATTGATTATTTCACTAAGTGGGTAGAGGCAGAACCCCTTGCCACCATTACCGAGCGAAACACAACCAAGTTCATCTGGCAGTCGATCGTTTGCAGGTTTGGCATCCCCCAAGCCATCTTCTCCGACAACGGCAAACAATTCGACAATGCCAAGTACAGGAAGTTCTGTGCAGACCTCCAAATTCAACCATGTTTCTCTTCCCCAAGCCAATGGCCAAGTTGAGGTCACCAACCGTTCTCTTCTGAAGATCGTCAAAACCAAGCTAGAAGCTGCTAAGGGACTTTGGGCTGAGGAACTACCAAATGTACTCTGGGCTTACCGAACTACAGCTCGGACTCCCACTGGGGAAACCCCTTTCCGCTTAACATACGGCGCTGAGGCGGTTATTCCGGTGGAAGTCGGTCTGCCTACCCCTAGGGTTTTACATCCAGATCCAGCACTAATGGAAAAGCTCCGTCGGGCAGACCTGGACCTAATTGAAGAACTCAGAGAAACCACTATTGTCAGACTGGCCTCGTACCAATAGAAAATGAGAACACACTACAACCGCAAAGTCCGACCAAGGGAGTTCGCTGTAGGGGACCTTGTCTTGAGAGAAGCAACTCTTGCCACCAAAAATCCGACTGAGGGTAAACTGGCAGCCAAATGGGAGGGACCTTACGTTGTGAAAGCCCGACCACGTCCGGGCACCTACCGACTTCAGGACATGGAAGGCCGAGACCTCCCCCCCCTGGAACACTGAACACCTGAAGCTCTACTTTCAATAAATTCCTACTGTTGTATTGCTCAGTTGTTGTATTTTCTTTTTGATGCATAATGTAAACTTTGATCGACTGGACTACAATGTCCATGACAACAATTTTATATCTCAGCTATTTGTGTGTTGTCTCAATAACATTTTCATTTGCAGCACTTATTGACAGCCTCAGCCAGACTGAGCACTAAAAGCCTCAGCCAGACTGAGCACAACAAGCCTCAGCCAGACCGAGCGCCATAAGCCTCAGCCAGACTGAGCACAAAAAGCCTCAGCCAGACTGAGCACAACAAGTCTCAGCCAGACCGAGCGCCCAAAGCCTCAGCCAGACTGAGCACTAAAAGCCTCAGCCAGACTGAGCACAACAAGCCTCAGCCAGTCTGAGCACCAAAAGCCTCGTCCACACGAGCGCCAAAAAGCCTCAGCCCGACTGAGCATGAAGCACTCGGCCAGACCAAACCTCAGCCAGCCTAAGCATAACAAGTATCCGCCAAGACCGAGTGCCACAATTTCAGGGTCAGACTGAGTTACTTACCACGTCAGTGAATCATAGCTTCGCCCCGACTGAGCACACATGCAGGGCTCGGTCAAGGCCAACCATGCAAACTTCATGCTTGTGGAATTCGTAGACACACTTGGTCACAATTCCAGCTCCAAGTCTTTACACCACTCTTTGCTCAGTCAAATTCCAAAGACGTTCTTACACGTTTTCATTACAAGTCAGGTTATTTTCTTCTTAATCAAACTCTTACAAGTTAGCCTCTTTCCTTACAAGCCAAGCCTCACTCCATAAACCACTAACCTACTTGAGCAGTGTGCCAAACACAAACTTATAATTTTGTTACATTGAGGAGTTCGTAACTATACTCTGCACTGAGTTATTATTACAAGTTCAATTTCACTGTGCATTGAGGAGTTTCTAACTTTACTCTGCACTGAGTTTTTATTACACGTTCAATTTCACTCTGTATTGAGGAGTTCCTAACTTTACTCTGCACTCAGTTTTTATTACAACTTCAATCCCACTCTGTCTTGAGGAATTCCTAAATTCAGTTTTTATTACAAGTTTAACTCCACTTTGCACTTCACAATGATTCATACACAAGCTCCACACACAAGCCACCACTCTCATCCATTTCAGATGCACAAGTAACAACAATCAAATGCAAAACACAACTGAAATTTTATTTATTCATAACTTTGTACATAAGTTCATTACAGCAATTCAAAAAAAAAAAAAAAAAAAAAAAAAAAACAACAAACAAACAAAACAAAACAAAAACAACCACACAATGTCTGTGCAAGGTCTTCTTCTTTAGTTACTCCTCTTCGCTGTACACAAGGTCTTCTTCTTCAATACCCTCATCCAGGAGGGTCTGGGCCACATCATCGTCGTCAATTTTCACACTACTCAAGTCCAAGTCTGGGAACAACTCCTCAGTTTTACGCTTGAACGTCTTCCAACCACTATCCCAGAACTCAGCCATTTCGTGTTTATAAAAGTCTGACCGCTGGAAGCTTCAATCACTTCTGACTCAGTCCTGCCTCCAGCGGTCGTCCTCGATGGGCCCGTCCCCCCAGACTCCTCCCTAGCCAAGCTGCTGGCGACCGCGGCATGAACTGCCATTTGAAATTCAGCAGACCCCTTAAACTGCTCCACTGCTGCAATGCACAGATCAGGGTAAGCCGCCCTTTCAGAGGCTGCCTTCGCTCTCTCTTCGTCCAGATCCTTCTGCAGGGTCGCCCTTTCAGAGGCTGCCTTAGCCCTCTCTTCCTCCAACTCCTTCTTCAGGGTCGCCCTTTCAGAGGCTGCCTTAGCCATCTCTTCCTCCAACTCCTTCTTCAGGGTCACCCTTTCAGGAGTCGCCTTGTCTCTCTCTGCCTCCAACTCTTTCTGAAGGCTCTCCTTCTCCTCCACTGCCTTTGTACGCTCGCCCTCCAGCTCCTTCTGCAGATCGTCAATCCTCACGTCTGCCTCATCCTTCTGTCTGACCAGCTCTTCATTATTGGACATCGCCTCTTCATGTCGTTCGACCGCGACCGCGCAGGCTTTTTGGGTCTCCTCCAGCTTCCTCTGCTTGCCAACCAGTTGGAACTCGAGCGATACAACCTGGTGGCGTTCGTTCTCAAGCTCCAACTTGACCGCTTAGCTCAGCTTGGGCCCTCTCCCAGTTTACGCTCTCTTTCTTCAACCTTGCAAGTTGAGCCTTGGCCTCATCTGCCTTGAGTTTTGCAGCCCCGCCTTTCTCAGCAGAGCCCCTGCCAAGGTGGTTACCTCCATTTGAGCGGAGCATAACCCCCTCAGCAGTTCAGCCTCATTGAATCTGGCTGCTGAGCGCAAGGCTGCCTCTTCTACAATCCCCACAAGGCGATCTGCCCCTGCCCTGGCTGGGCCTTCTTCTCCCTCCAGCCACCCAGCCACTGCACGAGCGTGGTAGTCAGACTGATTCCCCCTCTTTGGGATGCAGGACCCCCCTGGGGCTGTTCTTCCCTCCTTGGCTCAGGGCTAGTTGCCCCACCTTCTACTTGCACTTCAGGGGCGACCCTCGCGACCCCTGCGGCGATCGCCGCCACTACCTGAATGACTTCCATGACCTCTGAGGCAATGTCCACCACTGCTGGGGCAATTACTCTTCCTAGGGTCTCCTCCACTTCTCCCCTCTCTGCCTTCTTGGCCATACTGGTCTCTTCTGCCCTCACTTCCCTCCTTCTCTTCTAGGCAGGCTCTTCTTCACTCCTCCTCACTCTCTTCTTCTTCTTCACTACGCCTAACACCTCCATCTCCTTCAAAGTCCTCTCCTTCAAAGGATCTATTGGGGGCGGTCGTGGCACAAATTCACCTAAGTCTTTCTCCTCCAAGGGTTTGGGGCGAGGTCGGATCCTCTCCCTTGGAACCGGCTTTGGCGGTCGGTCTGCCTGAGACTCTTTGAATTTTTGGGCTTTTGCAAGGATGGTCTGATCCTCCGCCTCTTGAGCCTTCCTCCTTGCCTCCAACTCCGCTCGGTCGAGGTCCCCACCGTTCGGCTGTGGACCCAACCCTGCCTCAAACAAAGTCGAAGGCTGAACGAGCTCGTCCCATCTGGCCCCTTCCTTCTGCCTCCATTCCTTTACCCTCTTCACCCTCTCTTCTGCTGCTGCTCCCAGCTTTGGCTCCACAGACTTGGTGGGCACTTTCCAAATGGTGCACACTCCAATCTCTCCACTGGTAGACACATAGAACCACCATGGTCTCCACCCCTTGATCGACGACGGCAGCCCCGCCGCCAGCCCTTTCCCTGCTGCTGCCTGCAGAGTGACCCAAGTCTCTTGCTGCCCTGAGGCCTTGTAACATGCGAAGAATTCGTCTACTGTCATGGCCGCCCCTTCGTTCACCTTCGGCCACGCACTTGCACAGGACAGTAAGATCTTCCACGTATTGGGCATTAGTTGGCCCGGCGCTACCTCCAAACGATTCAGGACATCTACCACCACTTGCGGCAAGGGCAGCCTCAGTCCTCCCTTCAATGCTTCCTCATAAAGGGCAAACTCCCCTGGCCTAGCGTCGGATGGCCTCTCTGTCGACATCGGCAACAATAACTCTATTTCGGCAGGCACCTGGTATTTTTCGCGATAGCCTTCAAATCCGCTGCAGTAATCGTTGATCAATCTGCCTTTGTATGCCAGTGATCTGGTTCTGCCTGGCTGATTGGCTTTGGAGCTGCTATCATGGTGGAACCACGGATCGTACCACCGACTCCCCCACCCTCTCCATCCTATATTGCTGCGCTAACTCCACCGCATCATCATCACCAAGTGGATCCACCCTGACATTTGCAGTTTCTTCTTGGGCCATTTCTATGGTATGTCTGCGAATCACTTCGGATGCAGGTGCAAGGAAATTGAAAAAGTGTTGCAGAGGTGTATCGTGAGCAACAAAGGAATTCACACTTGGAATATTTTGATTTTTCGTAAACAAGTAGGTGAATCGAATAATGCCAAAAGCCCACGGTTTGCCCGTATTCCAAGGATCCCAATTAATTTTCGCCAGTTTGAAAACTTTTCAAATCATCCGCCAAAACTGTCTTTTCAATACCCATAATGACCTATCGTTTCATTCCTGATCCAACGCCTAATCTCCCCCCCACGGGATGTTGCTACGTGTACGACCACGATCCACTATCTCCTCCTCTTACCTTGTCTTTTCCACTTCAAATCACCACGTGACACGCCGTCTCTTGAGCCCCACGCCCCTCCACCTCACCCTTCGCAGTCGGCCCTCCTTATGGTCGGCCCTCTTGCTCGGCCAACCTTCGCGATCGGCCCTCCTCGTGGTCGATCCTCCCACTCGGCCAACCTTTGCGGTCGGCCCTCCTCGTGGTTGACTTTCCCACTCGGCCAACATTCGCGGTCGACCCTCCACGCGGTCGGCCCTTCCACTCGGTCACCCTGCACGGTCGGACCAACTCCCGGTCGGTTCACCCTCTCGGTCACCCCTGCCGGTCGACCTCCATCCTGCCAATCCCTAACACCCTTGTCTTCTTCATTAGTATTCCCTTCGCTGGACTAAAGCTGCACTCGGGAATGGGGGACTACTGACGTGTATAGGCCCATAAAGGCCATGAATCACTATGAACAACCCAAGCCCATCACTTGGAGCCCAATACATAACCCAGCTGGTGAGGTCCAGAACAGCTGGAATCCAACATGGCATAAAGAGCCAATGGCATTCAGGCAGATGGCAGGTAAGGGACGAGCCATATCAGCAGACAAAGATCTGCAAAGTTATTGCCACTGCACATCACCATTAATGCAGCCAATCACAGCATTTATTACGACAACACCTCTCCGTCGGAACAGAACCCCCTTACCCTGAACAAGGCAAGCTACAGCATAGACTTTCGGCGAGGAGGACAGGTCGGAAGGGACAGTGAAATGATTACCAAAGGATATAAGCAAACGTTGAAGACAAGAAGAAGGTTAAGCTTTCTATCTCTAATCTCTCTCTACACCCTACTCCTCCTTCTAACTTGCTCGTTGGAGGGTTCACTGGGGGACTACCCCGTTCCCTGTTGGACTTGTTTGCAGGTTATCCGGTGGGCTTGATCATTTGGACGTGGGCTTTGAGGAGCTTGGACCTGTCCGACCCATTCACTGGAACAAACTGTATCATCACTGGATCAATTCATGATAAAGATCTCTTTAAAAGGCAAAAGAAAAAAAGTAAAGATATGCAACATATAAACTTTAAATCCCCTCTTACATTTGATCTATCTTCGAATCTACACTACTTAATTAAGCATCAAATGGTCTCTGTGAAAGGAAATCTCTATAGAAGACCAAAGAAAAAGGTCAAGATATGCAATATATAAATTTTCAAGCTCCTCTTGATTTGGTCTCTCCAAATCTACACTATTTAACTAAGCATCAGATGGTCTCTATAAAAAGAGATCTCTATAAAAGATTAAAAAAAAATGTCAAAATATGCAATATATAAACTTTAAAGCTCCTCTTGTATTTGATCTATCTCCAAATTTACACTACTAAATTCAAATTCAAGTATTAAGGAGAGAGAAATTGGAGCCTTATAACCAGTACAGATGGTGTAATTTCAAGCGATGTAGAACATATTCCAACACACCCTCCTGGACCACAACATATAATAGCCGGACAAACGGCATACTAGGTGATGTGGGACACATTCCAACACACCATTTTAGACCACAACATACATACAATAGCCAGACAAACAAAATACCAGGTGATGTAGGACACATTCCAACACACCCTCCTAGAACATAACTTATAGTAGCCGAACAAACGGCACACAAATCACAAGTCCAACCAAGCTCTGACACCAAATTGAAAAGTCCAGTCCACACTTCTCCTTAAAACCCAGATATTAAGGAGGGGGAAATTGGAATCTTATAACCAGCATAGATAGGACAATTTCAGGTGATATGAGACACATTTCAATAAAAACCACACCAATATCCTCCAAAAGCTCACGTTATCTTCTCTTATACATTATCGAATCGGACTGGGATCATATTAATCTAAATATCATAAAGGATTAAAAAAATTAAGTTAAAAGATGCAAAATTAAACATCAATACACATGATATTATATTAGAAATTACAAAATTTTAAAATATTTATAATCTCAATATATTTTTTACATATTTTAGAACACTTTTACATATTTTAATTATTTTTTACATGTTTCAAAGCACCTTTTACACATTTTCCAATACTAACAACATAATTAATGATTATTTCTAACATTTTCTCTTATATATACATATATATATTTTAACATAAACTTTAACTTTGGTTGTGATGTGCTTAACATTTTTTCATTTTAAAAATGCATAATGGAGGTTGGTGGTGGGTGAGGTGAAGTAGCATTATCAAGTGGGTGGCTATTATTGTTCAAAAACGTGGATGTCTATTAGGTTTCACATCTTAAAATGACCTGCCAATATGGAGAAGGATCATTAAGAATGAAAAGTCATTCATGTTATATATTTAATGTTAAAAAAAAGTTAAAAACAATTTTAAAATATATTGAAAAAAATATGTAAAAAATGAAAAAATTTACCTATAAATCACATCTTGAGAAATGATAATTCATTTAGTCTCAAATATTATTTTATAGACCAATTAGTCCCATTGATTTTGAAAATACATATTTAATATATTATTTGAAAATTAAATTTACTTTTATACCCTTATTTCTATGATGTTTCCTTTTCTTTTCTCTTTTGTGCTAGAAAGGTAAGGTACACAATTTATGTGAATTAAATTTGGAATTAATTTTTATATGAGAATTTTTTTTATTTGGAAAACATTTCAAAATGAGTATAAAATTAACTTGAAATATGAGCTTTTTCAAACATTTCAAAATGATGTGGGATTTTTCAAACATTTGAAAAAGAATACAAAAACTCCTTAGTAAGTTTTGGGTAAATGTATAATTTTAAACTGTAACACTCAAATGTAACACTTCAAAAAAAATTCCTCGGTATACTTTTATCAAACGTAACACTCTAATATAACACTAAAAAAAAAAAATTCCTTAATGTAACACTCCAATGTAACATACAAAAAAATTCTTTAATATTCCTAAACGCAACATTTTAATGTGACACTCCAAAAAAAAGATATGAGATTCTTCAAATCATTCCAAAAAGAGTACAAAAATTCGTTGATAAGTTTTGGGTAAATGTATAATTTTCAAACTGTGAGTGTTACATTTAGAAAAAGTACATTAAATAGTTTTAGTATTTTTTTTATGTGTTACATTAGAGTATGTTACATTAGAGTGTTATGTTTGGGATTACATTGATTGGAGTGTTATGTTTGGAAAAAGTACACTAAGGAGTTTTTTGTGTGTGTTACATTAGAATATTACGTTTGGGAAAAATACACTAAGGAGTTTTTTTTGGAGTGTTACGTTGTTATGTTTAGGAAAAGTACAATGTGAATTTTTTTTGAAGTGTTACGTTGTTATGTTTGAGAAAAGTATACTAAGAAATTTTTTAATATGTTACATTGGAGTGTTACATTATTAGAGTTTACATTGGAGTATTACGTTTTTGTTCACAATGTGAGATTTGTTCCATGAGGAGGGAAAATCCAAAACCTGTATAGTGCGGATTGACTAAATGTGTAATTTTACATTTGGAGAAACCCACTTTTATCCTGAAAAAATTAAACCTAAACATGTAAGTAATTATCCTTTTGTGTAATTTCCACTTTAATAAGACATTTGGGTTCATAAGAAAAAATGAATGACTAAATAATTCACAAGATCATATTTTAGAATTTATTGGTGTTTTATCCTAAAAAAATATATTTATATGGTAAAAACATTTTAAACTATGTAAAGAATATACTGAGATTATTAATATTTTCATATTTTTTATTTTTTATTTTTTATTGACCCACCTTGGAATTGTCATTATTAGCCAAGCCTTTTAATATTTAGTTCAACCACTCATACAATCTATTATACATTCTAACCCTACTCATTCAAAAAAAGGCTACCCATAATGTCTTTCAACTTTGAATTATTATGTCTTAAGAAAAGACTTTTGAGAGTCTTTATAAGTAACTTTAGATATATAGTGGCTTTGTAAGATTTGAGTGTCATTATCAGTCTTTTCTCTCTTATTGCTTGCCACTACATATCACAATTTTTCAATATTGATATTTTTTTTAAACATAATTGTCTTGTTTTGAGTGTTTAAAAATAATTTTTGAGTTTTAATCTGTTCTTTTTTAAACTAATTTTTTAAAAATATTTTAGTTAATTTTTTTATTTTTACTTTTGAAAAAATTAGTGAAACATCCCTCTCAAATTTTGTATAATAAGAGAGGTTTAAGATTTTATTTTATTAGTTAAGGTCCCTCGATGAAATTTCTTTGTGATTATACCAGAAAATTTTTGAAATTTCTCTGTGATCATATCAGAGAAATTTCAAAATTTCTCTTTGTTAGGCCGAATTTTTTTTGAGTCGAATGCAATTTCTCTGAGTCGAATTTTCTCTGTGAAAATATTAAGGGATCTCAACTATTATGAAAATATTGTATGTCCTTTATCTTATAAAATCTTAATATCCGGGACCTTAAAAAAATTCCTCTTTATTTTTTAGATACTTCTAATGTAGATGTATTTAAAAATAAAAATATTCGTCAATAAATTTTTAAAAAATCAATAAATACAAAAAAATATAAAAATGTAATAAATTTTTAATAAAATTTTTAAAGATTTTTTTCACAACTCTTATAATTTTTAAATGTATCTAGATTAAGAAATCTAAAAAGTAACATTTTTTTGATTAAAATATTAGAAAAATTCACTAAAAATAAAAAAAATACGTTTCAAACACTCAAAAACTATTTTTGCCAACTCCAAGCCAAACATTGTGATATTTTAAAATGAAAAATGCTAATCTCATCTGTCACTAATGTTAAAAAAGATGTAAAAAATGCATTAAAATGAATAAAAATGTGTTGAGATATATAGGAGTTGTATTTGAGATTTTATTATTTTTTTGGGGTTATTTTTGTATTTCTTATTAGCATGACCCTTTTCGAAATTAGAAGGAAATTTATATTTCACTTTAGTTTTCAAGGTAGACATTTAAGTAATACTTTACAAGTATCAATTATAATTTAAGTAATACTTTACAAGTATCAATTATAATTTTTAATAGAGAATAACTGACCATGGTTATTCTATTCCTAAAATTATTTATTTCTTTGTTTTCAATACACTCTTTACTGTAAGATATGATCAGATTCTTTAAACACCAGATTTCATTTTAGAATAATATTTGAGAGCTCTATAGACAATTCTAATAATATGGAGAGTGGCTATGTGAAGGTGGAACCCACACTCCTCTCTCTATCTCTCTTTACTCTCTCTCTCCTCCATCTCACTCAATAATGATACATGACTCTAATATTAGAGCTCTAAATGGAGCTCTAGTGAGATGAAAGAGAGAGAGAGAGTAAAGAGAGATAGAGAGGACAGTGTGGACCCCATCTTCACATGAGCACTCTCCACATTATTAGAGTTGCATTAGAGTTCTCAAACATTATTCTATATTAAAATAGTAGATAAGAATTTTTGAAGGGTAAATTACACTTTGGCCTCTTAAAGTTTCACCCATTTCCCACTTTGGCCCTTTAAGTTTAATTTTTCTCACTTTGGCCTTTCATATTTTTGCAATCCATCTCACTTTGGCCCTTCATATTTGCCATCATTTCCACTTTATTCTAGACTAACTTCCATCCAAAAAACTAACAGAATCTGCAACATCAATAACATATCAGCTCTATGTGTAATGTGAAAAATTCACTAAAGATGTGGAAAAAAAAAATAGAAAACAAAAAAATTGAATTTTTTTTTTAGTCTTTAGTGAACTTTTTTTTTTCAAATTTATTCATAAACATTATTACATTATAGATGCATCTAGATTATATTCAGCTAAAAAAAATAAAAACAAATTTAACTAAAAAAAGAAAAAAATTTATTAAAGACGAAAAAAATGAAAATATACTGACTCATACACCTGTATTGTCCATTCTGAAATGAAAAATTTACTATGGTTTTTTTTTTTTTTTTTTTTTTTCAGTGAAATTTTTTTTTTTTAGTTAAATTTGTTTTTTTTTTTTTTTAGCTGCATCTAATCTAGATGCATCTATAATGTAATAATATTTATGAATAAATTTGAAAAAAAAGTTCACTAAAAACTAAAAAAAATTTTAATTTTATTTTTTATTTTTTACATCTTTAGTGAATTTTTTACATCACGTATGGAGCTGATGTGTTGGTAATGTGACAAATTCTGTTACTTTTTTGGATGGAAGTTAGTCTAAGAGTAAAGTAGGAAGGATTGCAAACATGAAGAGTCAAAGTGGGAAGGATAACAAACATGAAGGACCAAAGTGGAAAAAATCAAACTTAAAGGGCCAAAGTGAAAAAAATCAAACTTAAAGGGCTAAGTGGGAAAGATTGCAAACATGAAGGATCAAAGTAGTAAGGATTGTAAACATAAAGGGTCAAAGTGCAAAAAATCAAACTTAAAGTGCCAAAATAAGAAATGAGTAAAACTTTAGAGGAACAAAGTGTAATTTACCCAAATTTTGACAAATAGCATACCGTGTCGTAATCGAAAATCAAGATTCTTATTTCCAAATTCACTATTTATTTATTTTTGTTTTTAAGTGCTGAAGATTAGGATTTGAAGTTACTATTGCGCATACAGTAGTGATTGTTGCATGGCTCGTGATAATTCAAATTATTTAATTTTTAAATAATATAAAGTGGAACATACTTATAAAAAATCAAATTGATCGGATATCAATAGGCCATTCATCAATTCACATTTGTATTCAGTTTAATACTTACATATTTATTTTTTTATACATGCAAATGTGTTTTGATGAATGAGTATCGATATCTGATTAATTTGATTTTTTGCATGTATATTTTACTCAATATTTTTTTAGAAAATGAATAGTTTGGATCATCAAAATAGAATTCAAAACTAGTTTTGTGAACCGCACAATAGTCACTGTTGTGTAAACCGCACATCAATAACCCTAATTCCAAAAGATTAGGGACAAAAAATTATGCTACAAAAATGACATAGCATATTCACATGGGGTAGATGATCCTACCCGTTAGATTTTTATAATTAACAATCCCATTTGATAAAACTCATTTTAATTGTAATTTTTTTTTTTGCTCTTTTATTTTAATGAGGATGTGAGTGTTTATATATGAATTCAACCCGAATTGTGTCTGTGTAGAAAAGTTTGTGCTGACATTCAGTATCTTGATATTTCATTATTTTCCACTTTGTTGACTATGTATGGGGATTCATCCCGTATCTCTGCCTTTGTTTTGAACTTTTGGGAGACAAGTTTTACTCGAGTGGTAGATGTTGTGCTCAAGTGGTTGGCTTATATGTTTACTCCGCCTTTACTCACACCGCTCAAGCGGTAAAGTGTGCGCTCGAGCAGTCTTCGCAGCTCTATTTAGTATAAAGTGAGTTATTTGCTATTTTTAAGGTTTATCCCGTCAAATTCTCAGAGATAAGAGCTACCAAAGTTTTCTATATTGGAGGGTGTTTATATATTAGTTTCCTTGATGATTTGAGAGTGTTCGATAGATCTATGAGCTTCATATTGACATCATCAAGGTGTTTGTTTTTATTATTTCATTCACAAAAGAGAGGTGCTCTTTGATGGATTCCGAAGAACTTGGACCTGGAGCTTTGATGGATTCCGGAGTGGTTCATCATCGTAGATTTGACATCAACGCTGTGGATTCAATGTTAGACAAAGTAATTCCGAAGTGAAGACGGTGATGGAAGAGGCACATCGGGTTTGATTCAATTCGGGTGTGGATTTGCTAAGCAATTGAGGGTATTCGTGTGTAATTTCTTTTTATCTTCTTAATGGATTGTTTTGTAATTTTGACCCATGATTTTTTATCACAATTAAAGGTGCTCTAATTGTGATTTTTTTTTTCATGTTAAATAGTTGTGTTGATATGTTATTGATTGTTTGATTGAGATTGATATTCAGTATTTAAAATTAAAATATAATTACGAATCAATATCTCGAGGGTTTTTAAAATTTTCATCACCTAACAAAATTGTTCTAACTAGCTTGGGGACAAATGACATTCTCTACAAAGGTTGTATATAATCTCATTGAATAATGTTATACAAATTAGCAACTTTTATAAACTAGTTCTAATTCTAGCCTTAGTTAAAAATGGCTCGTTTGGCATCTCAGTTGGGGGCTATAAGGTTAAAATAGTTACAAAAAGATAAAATAGGTTAAAAAGTTAAAGACAAAATGTCACATCCAAATCATAATCATTCTAATTTTTTTCTCTCACAAAAATCTAAAGAGTCAAAAACAATCTAACCCAAACGAGACTTTTTAGCCCCAAGCTAAAATAGCTAAAAAGCTAAAAAGTCAACCCACTTCTCAAATGAAGCCAGAATATTGGCTTTTTTTTATGGCTTTTTTGTTGGTCTTTTTTTTTTCTCATTTTCATTTTCAGTGAATTTTTTTTAAAAGAATTAAAAAAAAAATTACACTTTTGAGTTTTACTCGACTAGACTGATTGAAAAAGTTATTTTTTTAAAAAAAATTGAAAACAAATTAGAAAGGGAAAAAAATAAAAAAAATAATTGGCTTTTTTTAATATTTTTTTTATTCATGTTTTTTTTTTTTTTCCAGTGAACTTTTTATATTAAATTATAATCAAATTTTTTTACTAAATAATTTTTTTTTGTTCTTAGTATTTTTTAAAGATATTTTTAACAAATATTTTACTTTTTAAGTAGATTTAAATTAGTTGCATCTAAAAAGTTAAAAAAAAAATTAACTAAAAACAAAAATATATAGAAAACAAAAAACTCAAGATTTTTATTCAGTTTCAAAACCATTAATGAATTATAGCTTTCGATTGAAAGCACCAAAACTTAAAATAATAATAATAATAAAAAATTCTTAATTTTTATTTTTTTGAATTAATAAAATATCTATTATTCACATAGTCTTTTAAACTTGCAAAATTTAGGAATAAAAACTATCGATTACAACTCAATTTAAAATAACCAAACATGTTTGCATGATTTTTTTTTAGCACTGCTATTAGTACTCTATCAATTATTTTGGACCTCCATTTCTTTGGACCTTCACTTATAAATTATAAAACCCTAAAAATTTCTTTTCTCAGCCGAAAAAATACCAAAATTATCTTTGTAAAAATATTTCAGCCATTCAAATGCACACCCTCGTAGCTCGACTTTTTCGTGCCCCATTTCAGAAGTTTGAAAGAAAGCTCTACAGTTCGGACTCTCGTGGTTTTGAATCTAATCTCACAAGTGCAATGTGAAATTGATAAACATCAAAGAGTCCAAATCCGGCAAATTGTTTGGAAAATTGGACTGCTTTGCCAGATATAGAGTCGCCACCTAAATATTTTTGAGAAATCTAGGAAACTCATGACTCGTGCCAAAGGCCACGTGTCCGTCATCACCAAAGTTGCCTCGGCTCGGGAACTTAGGTATGAGAGGGGCAGGTCATGAATTGAGCACCCCCGATTGCTCGATCAAAGATCGGTCTTTACTAATCATGATATGATTTTTATAAACATTATATGCTCTTGTTTCGGTTTATTAGGCTAGCATTACTATGTGATGTGCGCAAGCAAGTATAGACTAATTTGCCCGAATTAGAACAATTCAATTTCATTTTTGTTTTGCGAAAAGGGTTTGATTTTGCCACCTGAAGTGGGTTTAAAGTTTGCGAATTTGCCACCAAACAAAGTGGGCTTAAAACTGTGAATTTGCCATTAGACATAGTGGGCTTAAACATACATTTGTTGAATCCTTTTAATTCAAACGACAAGACTTCATCTACAGGCATTCAAGCAGTTATAACATTTAAACACTTAGTCTCATGGCAAGCATACTAAACATGGCAATCACTCACACTAATGCAAGTATGCTAAAGCATTAAAAACTCATCTAGTATTTCAAGCTAAGATAAACAAAAGAGTTAGAAAAAATGCATGATTCCTAACTGTTAGACTTATTTATTTTGATAATTTATTTAATTATGTTTTCATTTATTTGAAAGAGAAAAATAGAATTCAAAATTTATTTTGATGATTTATTTAATTATATTTTAATCAAAATTTATTTTAATGATTTATTTGAAAGAGAAAAATGGAATCAAAATTTATTTTGATGATTTATTTGAAAGCAAAAAATAGAATCAAATTTATTTTGTCCCATTATTTCTCACCTAAACCTTTATCGTAAATATTGTTAGAATGTATTTAATATTTGATTAAATCAGGAGTTCAAACAACCCAAAACAAAGGTTCAAACAGCCTAGCACAGCAGTAGGCCAAAAGGTTCAAAAGGTTCAAGTGGAAGATATTCAAATTAGTAATGATGGAAGTACAACAATTATAAACAGCTATAAAGGTACAAAAGGCCAAAAGGTTCAAAAGGTTCAAATGGAAGATATTCAAATTTGTAATGATGGAGTGAAAGATATTCAAATTGGTAATGATGGAAGTACAACGGCTGTAAACGGCTATAAATTCAAATGACTACAAAGGTTATAAACGACTATTAATTCAAATAAATACAACAGCTATAAACGGTTATAATTTTCATTATATATACCAAAGCCTCTAATGTAAACAAGTTAGAAAAAACCTGAAAATATTCTTTGATCTATAATCACTCACATCTTTTCTTAGAAATTATACACTGAGCCTTATAGTTTTAAGCTCATCTTTCTTGTGTGAGTTATAGAAAAATCAAAGCTTCATTTTATATATTTATCTTTGGGAGATATTTATTGTAAGCTTTTTTTGAAAGTAAAAATACAATTTCATCTTGTAAAAGTGTTGCAAACACTGTGTTCTTGAAATCTTGAGAGTGATTGTGAATCACCTAAGATTTGCAAGGGTTTGGGCTTGTGAAGTCTGTGTAAAATCTGTGGAGGATTGCTTCATTTGTAAAGAGGTTGCTAGCACCCCCGTGAAGCTAGAAGATAGTGGAAAATCTCAAGTGAAGCTTGAGGAGTGGATGTAGGCTTGGTTGAAGCCGAACCACTATAAATTTGTTTGTCTCCTCTTCCCTAATCTCTTTACTTTCCTACTACTGCTATAGCTATCTAATATTCATGTGTTAATCATTTGATTTACCCTGTATGTTAGTTATACTTCATTGTTATTTTGCTTGATCATGTACTACTAAGTTCATCATTGTGCTTGTTAATAATTTGTTGTTCTAGTAGTTAATTTTATTGGGGTATTATTAATTTTAATTTATAGAAACCTAATTCACCCCCCTCTTAGGTTGCTTTTTGGGTAACACTAACTATGCAAAATGTCTAATGCAATACATGTGATATGCAGTTAATAGGCTCGACTACTAATATGACATATGAGGTAATTTGATAACATGTGGTTAAACACGTATTCAAAGAAAGTATTGAAATGACAATGCAGTTTGAATGATGCGCCGAGCCTCGGTGTATGCAAGACAAGATGAATGTATGCAAGCATAAGGTATGCTAATTAAAATGTGATGCCCCTAATCTAACCATCAAAAGCTAGTAAATAAAAGGGAGAAAGACGTGGGGTTGGAAGACATACACATTATTACATTTTGCTCTCACGAAGGAGAGTCTGAACAAATAACTAAGCTAAGCTAAGCTAATTAAGCTAATTATTACAAACCAAAATAAATAACTAGCTAAACTAATTAACTAATTATTACAATAACAAATGAATTAATTAGCTAACTAACTAATTAAATAATTACAAAACAATTACAACTACTAAATAAACTAAGTAACTAGACTAGGCTAATTAGATGCTTCGCTTCAGGAAATGAAAGATACGCATGCCTATGCTCGGTTTCCACTTGAAAACACTTTCGTTTTGCTCTCGAAAGCCTCTATTTGCACAATTGAACACTTCCAAAACAATTTTGCTACACCTTACCAACATTCTGCTGAGGTTTGCATCAGTGGCCAGCCGGCCAATGGTGTTGACTACCGGCCACTGATGCACTGGGTCATCTTGCTGCAACAGAGGACAAACAGAGCATATACAGGGTATTTTCATAGATTGTTTGCACAACTCACCCCTCATTTTCATGAACAAATCTAAGAAAGGTGAGCTTAAGTTACAAACCATCGACTCAAGCAATTTCATTGCATGACGGCTTGTGACTCAAGATATGCAAGATCAATAAATGCAAAATGACACACACAAGAACCATCACCCTATCATGCATGATCAAGGGCAATGGAGACCTAGGAAACTTGACATATTTCATCACTTTGAGTCTAAAATGTCCCAATTTTCTTTATATTCAGTTAACGTCCGATTGAACACACAACACACAAGTTATTATCTTACTCACTTTTAATCCCAAGTTTTTATTACTCATTTTACTTTACCAACCATTCTTTAATCCAATTAAGTCCAAAAGGTGAATGAAAGTCCTCTAATGTAAAGAAAGCTCAAAACGCAAGTTGCTTTAGGTATAAAAGAAGCCTCATACCATTGGTAATGAACCCCCTAAGGGATTAAACCATTAAGTATGAAACCTCAATTCCACACTTAGGCACACAAATGACTTGAAACCACTTTCAGAGCAAAATGAAAAGCTAAGAAAGAAGGAAGGTTGCAGAGATGATTAGTGCTGAATTTAAGTATGAAAAGCTCTAAAACACATGCAATCAACTCAAACAAGTGATGTCTAGAGGCCTAAAACACCAAACTTGTGAGAAATATTACACTACAAGCATGCAAAACAAGACTCAATTGCAATAACCAACCCAAAAAAGAGTTAAAATAGCCTAAATCAGAGGCTAAAACATGCTGGAATTAAGTTACAACAAGCTAGAAAAATAAGCTAACACATGGCATCAACTAGGCTAGCAAACAAGACACAAGGAGGGGAGGCTAACCCCTCCAACTTTGGACCTCAAAACATGATTTTCACCACTGAAAAAACTTTGACATTCAGTGGTTAAAAACTTGAAAAAAGATAGTTTGAAAGTGGGAAACACAAGTGGGAAAGCCTTACAAACAAGGTACAAAGAAGGGTGAACCACCCCTACTTTAAAATGGCTTCAAACCACAAATTTTAGCCCACTTTAACAGAGTTTTTATAGCCCAAAAACAACTCAAAAATAGTGAAAAAAAGATAGGAAAACAAGTATGCAAAGTAAGCTAACAAAGCAAATATTATATCTCTCGAAGAGAAGAGTGATTCCAAGTAACAATTCAAGCCAAAACCAACTTCAAGAGCTCCAAAGAAGACCCCATGGTTAAGGAAGTATAGGTAAGAGTGTAGTGTAAGTAGGCAAAAGTGTAGAAAATTTGTAGAGAGAGAGAGAGACTTGTAAGGAGAGAGGAAAATTTTTTAGTCTAAAATTTTCTAACCTCAAAACATGAGAGGGGGTCCCTATATATAGAAAACATGAAATCTATACAAGGAGATCCAGCCCTCCATGTGTGGACAGATGCAAGCATCTGTGCAAACAGCTGGCACAACTGGCATAGATGACATAAAATATCTACAGAAAACATTGGTGGCCGGTCGACCATCACGGCCGGCAAGGCACATCATTGGCCGGCAAACAAGAAATGATGGCCGACAACCTCTAGGATGGCCGGCAGGCCACCAGAGATTGCAAGCTGGAAAGATAAAAGCCTGGTCCAAAAATGAGACAAAATGGATGCAAGGTTTGAAAGGCTCAAAGTTGTGGCATTCTGCTGAGGACTTCGAGTGCTTGGAGAGCAAACATACTCATCATTGGGTGTACCTGCAAGGACATCCAAGTCGTAAGGCTGTTAAAAATGGGGTGTCTACAGTTGCCCCTCTTTGATAGAACTCAAAGTCATGAAATGACATGAGTGAATGTCAAAGCCTGAGACGACCCATTTTGATGAGGCCGTAAGACTTGGACAAACAATCAACACAGAAAACAAATGGTTGCGCTCGCAGGCTGCCTACGTATCCCTTTGCAAGGAATCAAACCAGCGTAGTTCTGGGACAAAATGCAAATGATATGCATGATGTAAGAACATAACTTATGATCATGCAATGAGGCTGTGCAACGAAACATTTAAATGCAAATGCTATGCAAAGAAAATACCACATTACTGAAACAAGGTACATCAATTCCAATCATGAAAAGAAGTAATTAAACAAAAACGCCACACGTGGGAATCATAAGAAAATTACGTAAGTTAAGTATGCGTCGTGTAAAAAAGGCGAAGAGCAACGTCACCGTCGGGCACACCCGAGGTCTCAACCGAGATTCTAATGTGTCGCATGCGAGAGGAGGAAGATGGTGGTGTGAATACCGGGACACACTCGAATGTTTTTACCAAAGCAATCCTAACGCGTCTCATGAGAGAGGAGGAGGGGTGGTGTGAACACCGGGACGCACCCAAATGTTTTTAACCAAAGCAATCCTAACGCGTCTCACGCGAAATGAGGAGGGGTAGTGTGAACACCGGGATGCACTTGAATGTTTTTAACCAAAGCAATCCTAATGCATCTCACGCGAAAGGAGGAGGAGTGGTGTAAACACCGGGACACACCCGAATGTTTTTTACCAAAGGGTGGTGTGAACACCGGGACGAACCCAAATGTTTTTAACCGAAGCAACCCTAATGCGTCTCACGTGAGAGGAGGAGGGGTGGTGTGAACACCGGGATGCACCTGAATATTTTTAACCAAAGGGGTCCTAACTCGTCTCACACGAGAGAAAGAGGGGTGGTGTGAACACCGGGACACACCTGAATGTTTTGAACCGAAGGGTGGTGTGAACACCGGGATGCACCTGAATGTTTTTAACCAAAGGGTTGGTGTGAACTCCAGAATGCACCTGAATGTTTTTAACCAAAGGGGTCCTAACGCGTCTCACGCGAGAGGAGGAGGGGTGGTGTGAACACCGGGACACACCCGAATGTTTTTAACCAAAGGGTGGTGTGAACACCGGGATGCACCAAAATGTTTTTAACCGAAGGGTAAAAGGATGGGATCCGAGCGATCTAAATGTGGCACGAATGATATTAACTGGAATTCCTCTGAATGAACCGTACATACAATATCGTGCATGTGTAAAAAAGAAACTTAACAAGTGTGACACAGTAAAAATGCATGCTCTATGCAAGACAAACAACCATATGGCATGTTCTATGCGAAAACAAAAGTAGAAGCATATTTTATGCGTGATTCGTAACGGGAGCATATTCTATGTGTGATACAATAGCGAGAGCATATTCTATGCGTGATACAATAGTGAGAGCATATTCTATGCATAAAACATAACGGATGCAAGACGCGTATGCAATTTCCATGAAATGCACATCTTACACAAGGAAGCGAAATGCATATTCATGCAACAACGTGAAATGCATGCTCAATGCAACAACGTGAAATGCATGCACAATAGCATGATTTGATAAACAACTTCCAATTTACCTCTCGAAAAAGTTACAATATATTTAAAGGATACACCTTGTTCATGTAGACAAGTGACGAACATCACGTACTAAAAACACAGTTTTGAGCTTCCGTAGAGACATTCTAAACTCAACAGTGAACCATATCTACACTTCTTAGGAACCAAGGACACAAAACATCATCAAGAACCCAAAGGAAGGTGCCGACCACCTGCTGGCCACAAGGAGAGGTTGCCGGCTAGGTGCCGGCCACTGGTGAGCCTTGTCGGCCATCGATGGCAGTGCGGGGGAAAATGAGACTTTTCGGCTCGGGTCTTTAAATATGAGCCACTAGGGCTCATTTCCTTACACCCTCATATTCGAAAATCCACTCCCTCTCTTTCTAGACACTTCTTCTCTCTAAATCCGGCCTTTCTATGCTTTTTCCAACGCCCCACACAAACTTTGATTCGCTAAACCCTCTTTATTTCCTTCATTTTGAACCGATTGAAATTTGATTTCGGTGCTTCCTTCTTCATTTCCACCATTCTAGGCTTGTCCCCCTCAAGTTTCTCTCGAGTTCGGTACATTTTTCCCGGCTTTGATTTTTTCTTCATTTTCTCTCCCTCTTAGGGTTGACTTTTTCCAAGTTTACCATTTTTCTTCATTTTTCTTCACTTTCACCCATTTCGCACATATTTCTAGATGGCGGACGAGATTCCTCATGATAGGGCTCCTTCTGAGATTTCCCTAGTAGTTCCACCTATTCCCGAGGTAGAGGAGCCGGTAGCTGACCTTGAGGCTGACCTAGAGGCAGAGTTCGAGCCCAAGGACGAGCCAGAGCATACCAACTGTGATAATAGTTAAATCAACAAAGACAATATTCTTCTTTTTCTTCTTCATGGGTTTTGAAAAGGATAATACTCTTATTCTTCTTAGTGGATTTTGTTAGAATTTTTTTGAGGGTGCAGGGGGTGTGCATTCAATGGGTAAAATGTTTAAGGATAATTTTGGTATTATTTGAAGGGAAAAATAAATTTTAAGGGTTTCAAAATTTATAAGTGGAAGTCCAAATAAATAAAAGGTCCAAAATAATTTACGGGGTGCTAATAACACCACTCTTTTTAAATCCTATTCTATGACACCTCCATGCAAAATCTCTAAAAAAATCTATCATTTAGCTCTTTTGCTCCTTTATTCATATACCATAGTACAAAATTAAAACTGCAGAGTTATTATATCATGTTTTGACTAAGAGCTCTATGATCTTATCTCTCTCTCTATATATATACATATCATATAAAACACAATTTTTAACAAAAATAATATTTAGAGTTTCAAAATATTAAATAAGATTTATGAATTTCTATAACTTAAAAATATCTAATATACACGTGGTACAACTCCATTAAGTTAGATATTTTCCATAAATTTAAAATTTTGAAATACCTATTTTAAAAGTGTCATATCTTTTAAAAATAGTAGTCCTTGCAAAGAAAAAAAAAAAAAGGTAACTTTTAAAAATATATATATATATACACTAACCATTGACAAACGTCATGTGTGTGTAAATTGAAAAAAGTTATGGAAAAAAATATAGAAAAAAAGTTATATGTGTGAGAATTAAATAGTTATTTACATATATTTTGGAAATAGATAAAAAAAAATTATGAAACACAATAGTGTCAATACCAATTTAGGTTTTTACATATTAGAATAGAATAGATATATAAGGACAATTGAGTAATGTTGGCAAAAATAAAAAATTGGTTATGAGGCATTGATGATGAGTTGGGATGAGATGATGCATTGCATGAGTTGAGATGAGAAGATGATGATGATGATATTATCAGGCAAAGGGGCAATTGAGTAATTCAATAAGGATGAATGTTTCATTCAAGTTGATATTCACTCTTTATATATAGGGTAAGACTATGAGGCATTGATGATGAGTTGATGCATTGCATGAGTTGGGATGAGAAGATGATGATAATATTATGAGACAGAAGGGCAATTGAGTAGTTTTCACAAGGTTAAAAGTTTCGTCCAAGGTATTCACTCTTTATATATAGGGATAGATTATGGGACATTGATGATGAGTTAGGATGAAGATAATGTATTGCATGAGTTGGGATGAGAAGAAGACGATAATATTATGAGGCAAAGGGGCAATTGAGTAATTTTTGCAAGGCTGAAAGTTTCATCCAAATGGTATTATATATAGCGATGGAAATGCTTTAGAGATAGAAAATAACAACATGAAAACGAAATCGGTCATGCAAATCGAATTTTGTGCATGTATCTCTTTTTTAGAAATTAAGATTTCATTTAAAAGTTAATTTATTGATTAAAAATAAATTTGTAAAAACACTAATGCTAAAATGGTTAATTTATTTGGTATGTTTCTATTTTTTTTAATATTTTAGAGTGATAAAAGTGGATTTTTTGGGACCAAAAATGAATTTCTCACATGAGTTAAAACTGTTTTTTAGTAAAATAATTTTTTTAATCAATAAATTTGTCTTTAAAATCATAACAAAATGAAGCCTAATTTCCGTCTTGCAACTTCTCAAAAAGTCAAAAAATTAAAAATCATTAAAAAAATTTAAAAAATCAATAAAAAAAGTTCAAACATCTTAATAATTTATAATTTTTAATACAATTAAGAAAATTATTTCTAAATATATTAATTTTTTTCACTTTATAAAAAATTAAGAAAACTACAAAATTACTAAAAGACAAATTTCTGAACGTGACCTGATTCTGAGGTATAGTTATGCCATCATAGAGATGAAAAGGGGCTAGTTTTTTTTTTTTGGTTGATTATTTGGGGGGGGGGATATAAATAAATAAAAAAAGTAATTATAAACTTATGAAAGTACAATATTTATTTACAAACTCATGCAAATAAGTATTTTCCATGAGTTCAAAATTATTTTTTTACATCTTACTTTTTTTTGATATTCCCATCCAAAAAAAAATCTACCATGCATGATGCTACTTAGATTCAGCATGGATGAGTACGCATTAAAGGTATTTTTTTGATCAGTCAAATTTTTTATTTATTGATGATATAAGCAAACATAATATATGAAATTACATTAATAAAGAGGATAAGGTGTAAAAAGCATCAAAAACACACTAATAAAAGATCATGATTAAGTTGGTACCAAGTAGTGATGGAGGCAAGTAAAGACAAGGGGGCACGTGCCCCCCTCAGTTTTTAAAAAATTATACTTTTGTCTCTAGTAAAAATCAAGTTTTAATTTAATCCATTCAAATATGATATTAAATTTTTAAATCACTATTTAATATATTACTATGTGTCACCAATTTTTTATATTAGAGAAATATTATATGTCACTGAGTTTTTTTATCATATCGCATCTTATATGAATACTCATAATTAGTTCCTTTATTTATAAATACTTATTAAACAATTAACAAAAACTAATAATATATTATTATGTAATTCAATGATTCAAAATTGTAAAAAAAGTAAGTGATATATAGTAGTGTTTTTTGTATTATTTATTCACCTTCTCTCTTATTTCTTTTTTTCTATTTTTTTTATTCATATCTACATCTCTTTTGTACGTGTAACTTAATATAATTTCGTGTTCATATTTTATGAGACTTGTGATTATTTTTCAAACCATATTAGCATTATATATAAAATCAAATTGAAAATAAAAAATAATTAAGATCAGTTAACTCGAGCTTATATTTAAATATAACATTTGCATTACAGTACTTTTTATTCCTACCATCAAATAAAAATTAGGTTAAGTTTGATTGTGATTTTTATTAAGATTCTAACTCAATGGTGTCTCCTCTGAGTCAAAATTCTGACTCCACCATTGACACCAAGAGGCCTGTCCAATCATTTGCTAGCACATCTAAAGTTGGTGAAACCAGTAACACAAACCGAACTAAAATATGACAGAAACAACACCAAATTAAAAGCAAGAGGAACCAAGACCACCAAACCTGCAGCCCCATAGCACAAACAAGACACGCTTCAAAGAGCCACTCTACCACCAACACACCTTTTGATCTATTTGAGATTAAATAGAAAATCCTGAACGATAAAATTGGATTCCTTGAATATAGGTTTCAACCACAAAGCAATCCCAGTCTTGATCAAATCACACAACTATTTGGCCCCATTATTACAATTTCACCCCGTTTTCTTTTCATTATTAAAAATCAACCATAACAAAGTCATGAATGCCACCTGCAACCTGTTTGTCCCAACTCTTCGCACCATTGTCACTTGATACATTTCCTGATCTGTTGCAAGTTTGATACAAATTGATTAATTGAGTAATCGCTTCCCACCATATTTGACTTCATCCATATGGACCTTGATGAGATCACAAAGTTCATCAAAGTTGGGTTGAACCTCTGTTGGCTACATATTTTGTATAAGCCAATCCCAACTTAACACGTGGCACGTAAAAGGTAATTTGTGAAGTTAATGTAAGCTTCCAATCAGCAATAGATACGTGGCAATTCATATTGATAATAATGGATCTGCGCAGCATTGAAGCAGCTAGAAGACGCAAGATGACGTGGCCCAACGGTTACTCACAAATTCAAATTCAAATTCAAATTCATGAGGGAAGCCTAACTGAAAGAATGGCGTAGTGGAGACTAATTGTGAGAGAACATGATCAGGGATCATGGGAGGACTTTAGACGGTTAGAAGCCCACTTCAACGGTTACCATTCGAAAGTATAAATAAGAGAGAAGGCCTCAGAATGAAGGACCCAGACTCAGATTCAGAAACCAGTTTACTTACTTCATATTTCTTTCTAGTTTTATATTTCCAGTTCTTTACATTTCCAGTTCTTCAATTCCTATACTGCGCTTTATTTTTTAGGAGTGGTTTCAAGTAGTCGCTGCTGTAAAACTTTTCAAGGCTGGGTCATTTCATTGTAAGTTCCTATTTGCTTAATGAAATTTAGTTTCTAAATTGTTCTGTACTTGTTATTTCTTATCAATTCCTCCTAAAACAAGCCACCAGTAAAAGTCTTCTTCATTGAGGTTGAAAGAATTTCAACACAATCGTCTGATAATTGGTTGATAATTAAAATTATGTAAGGACTGATTGATCCTTGTTGGCATACTTAAATTTACACTATTAACCCTCGAAAGCCAAAAAAATCCAACATATATTTTTGGCACACCCAATGGGACTATTAAAAATGGCTAAACGTAGAGCAAGAGGAGAAAATGAACACCTGGAAGAGGGTGTGGAAGGAGAGGTAGAAATATCTAACCTAGAGGATAATGTAATGGATGCACTTATCCCATCAAATCCTTTACAAATGGTCAAGCAGACTAGCACTTTAGAATATACAACACATGTCTAACATACTAGACAGGGCCATGAAACTAGACTTTCAATTGTCCATTCTATCTGACCAATAAATCCATGGGGAGGTTAGTAGATGCTATGGGGCAGCAACTAATGTATATAATGGAAAGATGGGCAACATAGTTTTTGGATCGAATGAACTCTCATCAACCAACTGTTACAAGACAGGCTGAAAAGAATGATAATTCCCTTTAACATAGATTGGCTCGACATCAACAACCTATGCAAAATAATGGTCAGACTAGTAATCAAAATCATGAGAGAATGTCACATGTGCCTCAGTCATAGTATGAAGCTCTTTCGAGACCATTAGCAAATCAAAATGCACCATTGCCTACCAGCGAAACCATACAAATTGGTGGATTTAGACCAGCACAAGGGAATGGTATGAGGATGTTTTCAAATCTTATGTTCGAAGCCATACCTAGCACATGGGGTTTCACTAATCCTATGTTTGAATTTGTACCCGGGGGATTAGAAGAGAAACAACACATGTTCCTCCTCCTGCAGCACCTTTTGTAGGGCCTTTCCCAGGACAGATCCCAAGAGGTCAGCCATACATCTAACAACAACCAGTACAACAAGGATAGCTAGTCTTGAATGTACCTATATATAGACGAAGAGGCCCTCAGGCACATGGAGTTCCTCTAAACCCTATGTTTGTTCTCCCAATAGTGGTCCAACCAGCACAAAATATGGTTCCAAGGGACCAAATTGATGATATTGTTAGAGAAATGTGTGGACCTATGGCTCGGGGGGTCCAGACTCTGGTGTACAAAAAACCTTACCTAGAGTGGGTGGATAAGGTACATGAATATCCAAGGGGGTTTAGAATACTAGATTTTGTCCTCTTTTATGGGAATGAAAACCAGTCAACGGTGGAACACATTGCTAGGTTTACAGGCCAGTGTGGTGAGTTCGCCAATAATGATTACATGAAACTAAGGCTCTTTCCAAACTCTTTAACTGGAGCAGCCTTCGTATGGTATATAAACCTTACACTTGGCCTTATCTGAACTTGGCAGCAAATGGAGGAAGTTTTTCATGCCCAATTTTTCCAAACAGAACCTGAGGTTTCTATGGCAGACTTGGCAAGATTGAGCCAAAGGCCTGATGAGAAGGCTACTCAGTTTATTGCCAGATTTAAAAGGGCATGAAATAAATGTAGAGTCATGCTACCCGAGCCTGAATTTGTAAGATTGGCTGAAAATGGGTTGGAGTTTAGGCTTCGAAAGAAGTTTGATTCAACTGAGTTTCGAGATTTAGTGGAATTAACCTATAAAGTGTCTAGATATGAAACTTTATTTGAAGAAGAACAAGATTGAAGTAATGCATCATATAAGACCTACTATAGGGACCCTAACTATGAAATTGATCAGTAGAGATCGTAGGAAAAGAACCTATGACATGTAAAGTATTAATTCAGACAGTACAATAGATCAACAGTTTAAAAAGAAAGACCTTCATAGGAAGTATTATTTTGACTTAACAAAAGTAGATAACATTTCTGATCATTTGCTTGCAACAAATTTCCTAAAGTTACCAAAGGGAGTTAAGATCCCTACTCTTGAAGAACTTAAGGGAAAACTATACTGTAAATTGCACAATTCTTGGTCTCATTCAATTAAAAACTGTATTGTTTCTAAGACAGGATCCAAGAACAGATTCGGAATGGAAGGCTAAAGTTTCCAACCAAGACTAAGAAAGCTATGGGAATTGACACTAACCCGTGTCCAGAGATTGGGGAGGCTGCAACCAATGTTGGCTTGCTAGATTTCCAAAATCTATCCTTGAAGGAATTGGAGGAAGTCATTATGCAAATGCATGTGGCTAGCCAAGCTGCCTTCAAGAAGGACACCAGAAGTTCACCAACTAGTGGACAAAACTCTGCAGGCCAAAGGGATGGCTTAGTGAAGAGATACTGGATGATGACTCCCTCGAAGCAACTGTAGTGCAGAGGATGTGTCCTAGATGCAAGATGAGTTACAAATGGCTAAAGGAGCTCCCAATTGATGGAAAGAAGTATTATAAAGATGTGCAGAGAGATTGAAAACCAGCCAACACCTATAATAGAAAGCCATATCCAACTGGTCCTAGACAACATTCATCCTTGGTTGGTTCACCAGACACTAGGATGCAGTCAAAGAGAAAGAGGCCCCTGTATGAAACCAGGCCACCTAATTATTATAGGTGGGCAATTAACCAGAAGGGAAGCTGAATTTGGTTGAAGACAAGGAACCAGGCCTAGTGATTAGCCTCTAAGAACTGCTTCGAAGACAGGGGTAGCAGGCCCAGCAGCTAGAGCAGTGGGTTCATGGATGTAGACACCCTATTTTTGACAGCCCTTATGACTTGGATGTCAGCACTCACACACCCAATAATGAATGTGTGTATGCTTGTCAAGTGCTTAAAGTCCTCAGCAGAATGCCATAGCTTTGAGCCTTCAAACCCTATACACCTCTTGCCTTGTTTTGGACCACAACCATATTTCTTCAAGCCTGAAAAACCTTGGGACTTGTCGGCCACCACTGTTGGCTACCGGCCATTGATCTTGACTGCCGGCCACAAGTGTGTTTTGGCAGATATTTTTGCCAGCTGTTTCCACTGATGCTTGCATCTGCCTACACGTGTATGTATTGATATTTCTGAGGAAGTTTGGTGTTTGTCTATATATAGGAGACCTCCCCTTCCATCTTTAAGGTTGGAAATTTTGGAGCAAAATATTTTCTCACTCTCTACAATTCTCTCTCTCTCTCTCTCTCTCTTGCAAATTTCTTGAGCCCTTGCCTATACACTCTAAACCAAACCTTGTGATCTTTGAGCTGAGGTACTTTTAAGCCTACTTTGAGCTCTTGAGGGTGTGTTGGTTTAACACTTGGAAAGTGTTCTCCTCTTCAAGAAGTATAAGTCTTGGTTTATTGTTTTACTTTAAGCCTATTTTGCCTACTGTTTTTGGGCTTTTTTTGGACTGCCTAAACTCTGAAATTTTGGACTGAAACTTGTGGTTTAAGGCCAATAAGGGTGGAGGGGTGGCTCACCATTCCTTCTACTTAGCTTCCAAGGCCTTTAGCCTAGTGTTTCCTACCTTGTTGTCACCTTTTTTTTTGAGCTTTTAAATACCGATTTTCAGAGTTTTTTCAGTGGCTAAAATGTTGTTTTTGAAGTCCAAAAATTGAGGGGGTAGACTCCCCTCCTTATGCTCTGTTTACTAGCTTACATAGCTCTATGTTTTAGCTTATTGTTCTAGCTATTTTTGTCTTAATTCCAGCATATTTTAGGACTAATTTAGCACTATTTAAGGATTTTTTTAGTAGTTCATTGCATTTGAGCTTTGTATTGCATGCTTGTAGTGTAATTGTCCTCATAGGCTTGGCGATTTAGGCCTTAGCCACCAACCTATTTGAGTTGATAACATTTGTTTATGGCTTTCCATACTTATTTTCACCCCTAATCACTTCTGCAACCTCCTTCATTTCTTGGCTTTTTCTTTGTTTTGAAAGTTGGTTCAAACTAGTTGCTTGTTTAAAGCATGAGATTGAGGTCTTGTGGTTAATGGTTTAATCCCTTTGGGGGTTCATTACCAACGGCATGACACTTCTCTCATGCCTAAAACAACTCTTGGTTTAATGCTTCTTTCCATTAGAGGACTTAAAGCTCACCTTTGGACTTAATTTACTAAGGAATGGTTGGTAATTAAAATGGAGTAATAAAATAAGGACTAAAAATGATGCAAGATAATAACTTGGTTAGGGTTCACTCGGACATTAATTGAACCCTTGAGTCTTGAATCGTTTCATACTTATTAGTGATATAAACGGTTCAAGAGTCATTGTCGACCATTTCCTTGATCAATCCATGATAGAGAGGATGTTTGAGAGTCTTTTATTGTTGCATTGATTGAACTTGCATACTTTGGTTCATCGGCTACCATGCAATGAAATTGCATCGATTGATGGTTTGTGAATCAAACTTACCACTCCTTTGAGTTGTTTGATGATAAGGGGGGTAAGTTGTGCAAACAACCCTTGAGAATACCTTGGTTGTGCTCTATTTGCTCTCTATTGCAGCAGGAGGAACCAAGATTTTGTGGTCGGCAGGCCACCATTTCTGGATGGCAGGCTATCATTTGTGGTCGGCAGGCCACGACTTTCGGCCTGCCGGCCACTTTTGTCAAATTGAGTAGTGCCTTTTTGAAACAGAACAGGGTTGGTTTTGAGGTGAAAAACAGTGCAAGTGTTCTAACTGTGCAGCAGAGGCTTCCTGGCAGCAGAACAGTGGCTTTTTCAGGTGGAAATCTGCGCGCATGCATGAGCATTCCTCGCTTCCTGGGACTGTTTAGTTTAATTACTTTGCTTAGTTATTTATTGTAATTAATTAGTTGTAGCTAGTTAATTTTGTCTTGTAAATATTTAGTTAGTTTTGTGTTCTAATTATTTCTAGACTAGTTATTTAATTTGTTGTTGTAATAATTAAGCTAGCATAGTTTAATTCGTTTTGTAATAGTTAGTTAATTCGTAGTAATTAGCTTAGCTAGTTAATTTATTTGGACCCTCCTGTGTGAGGGCGCAAACTTGTAATAACGTGTATGTCTTCCAACCCCATGTCTTTGTCCCTTTTATTTAATTGCTTATGATGGTTAGTTTAAGGCATCATGTTTTGTTTAGTATCTCTCATGCCTTGCATTCACTTGTCTTGCATGAATCGAGGCTCGGTTCATCATTCTAACAAAGCATTGTTGTTTACTACTTTGTTGAATACGTGTTAAACTGCATGCTATCAAATTGATTCACATGTCATGTTAAGTAGTTAGGATCATGCATTATTCTACTTTATCATCTTTTTGGCTTGAAGTAATAAGTGAGTTCTTATTTGTTTTAGTATAATTGCATGAGTGTGATTGTTGCCATGTCAAAGCATGTTCACCATAAGGCTAAGTGCTTATCTGATAAACTGTTTGAATGTCTGTGGATGAAGGCTAATTGTTTGAATTGGGATAGTTTGATTCACGTACATTTGAGCCCACTTTTTCAAGTGGCACATTCGCAAACTCTTTTAAAAAACAAACATGAAATCAAGTGTTCCATTTTTTGCAAATTAGTCTATACTTGTGTGTGTGCGCATCACATAGTAATGCTAGCCTAATAATTGGAACAAGAACATATAATGTAAATAAGATTCACATCATGATTAGTAGAGGCCTATTTTTGATCGAGCGAGCGGGGGTGCTCAATTCATGACCTTCTCCTCTCGTACCTAAGTTCCCGAACCGAGATAATCTTGGTGATGACGGACACGTGGCCTTTGGCACGAGTCATGGGTTTCCTAAATTTCTCAAAAATATTTAGGTGGCAACTCTGTATCTGGCAAAGCAGTCCATTTTTGACAATTTGATTCAAAATCGATTTTCCAAATGATTTGCCAGATTTCGACTCTTTGGTGTTTATCTATTTCACATTGTACTTATGAGATTAGATTCAGAATCGCGGGAGTCCGATACTGTAGGGCTTATTCGTCTTCCGAAAGGGGGCACGAAAAGTCGAGCTACAATTTCTAGTGACTCCACTGGGGAATTAAAGAACTTGACTTGAAATTCATGATGTGAAATTTTATCTATACTTATATATTTCTTTGCATTGTATTTGCATTAGTACGCTTAAGTCACTGTGTTTGCCATCTGCTATCCTGGACGGTTTGTCAGAGGCTTGCCTAAAAACTTGCCAAAAGGCTGACCGGTCGTGGGCTTTGCCATGATGGGAACACAACCCTTGGATCTGGACTACTGTTGTACCGTTTGATCCTCCTTTCACTTCTCGTTGTTAGGCGTGAGAGGTATATTAGGTAGTCTTGTTGAGGTACCCTTTTTGACCATTCAGTCTAGTTGCATATCGAAAAGCCATAGAGACTGTTCCAAACTAGGACATGATGCTCACCCGAAATACAGGATTACGTGAAGACCACTTTGTTTGAATAGTGAACCCTAGTTCCTGACGAAAATAGGACAGGGTAACCCTACCCCCTCATAGGGGTGTTTTGGCTCTCACTTAACTGGTATATGCTTTATAGTGAAACCATACAGAAATGTGCATAGCAGTTGCAAGTTTGCAAGTTTGGTATCTGTTTTGGGGGCGGAATTCAGTGTGGAGTGCAGTCCTACAGCTTTGATTATGTCTGTGTTGATAGCGTCTTAGCTAAAGTGCTGTACGGTTTCTAATTACCGTTTTCTTTTGCTTTATTTCTTTTTACTAGGTAGTTTACCACCATAGCTTCAGAAAGTTCGGATATCCCTCAAGTACTCTGGACTCGAGTCAGAAGGCTTTGCAAAGCCGGGGATCTTGTTTGGGGACAGCCTGTATTTACCTCACTCCCATCGGTTACAAGACAGAGGAGAATCATGCAGAATTCACCGGTTCAATTTTTACAGCAGTCACCTCTCAATTCACTTGTGTCCAGTCAGGTTCAGGGACAGTCTTCTACTTCTAGTCCAACACGAGATCACTTACCTATTTCGATGGCACAGTAGCCCCCAGTCAGTATGGAAGAATTGATACATCATCTGCAGTAGATAGTTAAAACCCTACAGCAAGATGCTGCCTGCCAAACCGAGGTCATGACTCGCCAGGCTGAGGTAATAACCAGGCTACAACAACAGCAACTGCAGCCGGCTACGGCCTCTACATCTCATGCACCTTCCACGGGTATTCCAGCACCCAGAGCCACTGCTGATACTGCCAATGTCTAAGAAAACTAGGGCAATCCAGTAGAGCCAATCCCAGTACAAGCCTCCAAAGCACCTGTTTATCAGACTGAGGCTCCGTTTGAGTTTGACGTTGACCCAACCGTACTTAAGGTCAATAAACTGGAAAAGTTATTCAAGAGAGCACAAGGGGTTAACTCCATTTCGGACATAGAGGACGGGCATACTGATTCTGCAATGACATTACTGGATTGATTTAAAATGCCGCACATTGATCGTTTTAATGGTTCCGGAGATCCCATGGTTCATCTACGGTTGTTTTCGGACATCTTGCGGCTAATGGGCCTGACTAGACTATAGAAGTTGTCTCTCTTTGGCCGTACCATGTCGAGTATAGCGGCCATATGGCATGCGAAGTTGGAAGACTCTGTCAAGCAGAATTGGGAGGAGATGGCTGAGGCCTTCATTGTGAAGTATTCATACAATACTCAAATCGAGGTCACAACTCATGATCTCGAGGCAACACGCCAAGAGCCGAAGGAGGGCTTCTTTGAATTTGTGACGAGGTGGAGAGCTAAAGCCTTGATGATGACTACGAGGCCTTCTGAGAAGGATCAGATCAGGATGGTTGTCCGAATCTGCACGATAAGTTGCTACAGAAGATGATCGTCCTACCCTTGTTTACATTTACAGAACTCCATGAAATGCGAGTGCAAATCGAAGACGCCATGAAGTAGGGGCTTATTACAAATGAGAAGGAGCCGGCAAAGAGGCCGTTTGTTCGCAGTTCCAATGCTACCAGTGGTAGCATAGCTATGAGGCCGTCAGATGTAAGCGTTATCACCACAACCAAGACTGTGACCCCTTTGCCAATATAAGCTCACAAAAACCGTCCAACCCTGTTCGATCCTAGAGGACTTTCAACTAACTGTACATGACCCTGTCTCAAGCCATGAAGGCGCTAGTCAAAATAGGACACCTCAAACCATTAGAACCTTGCCTATTGCCTGATTCTCTTCCACCCAAACACAACTCCGCAAAATACTGCGCGTTTCACCAACAGCACGGTCATGATACCTACCAGTGCTTTCGATTGCGTCATGAGATTCAGGATCTTATTGATAACAAGGTGATCTCCCCACCTCAAAAGCCAAATGTAACCACAAATCCATTCCTAGCCCACAATCAAGTTCTCCCATCTCGAAATCTCAACCCGATCCATACACTGACCACCCTTTATGACCCCAGCGTATATATTACCCGCTCCCACCTACCAAAACTGGCGTTGTTCATTCCAGAAGGTGTAGATCTGTGCATGATGGACAAGTCAACCGCCAACCTAAGCCTGTGGTGATGCTTACAATGGAAGGGGAGTCTACCTTGGAGGAAGGTACTAGTCCGTTGTCGGAGTGTTCTGAGGACTTACCTAATAGGGTGTATGATCCAAGCTGCTACATTGTGCCAACTGGTCAAATCAAGCTCGAATTAGTGCTGCCGACCTCGATAGACATCAATGTGGTCAGAGAAGATGGCCCGAGCTAGGGGTTGGATGATCTAGTAGAACTTGAGGTGGATTTGGACAACCTGCAGTTCTTTGATGAGCAGGATCAGGGAGATGTACAGATCGATTGGTTTAACTTGAGTGGATCAACTGACAACTCTAGATGGTTGAGTGATGAGCTAGGCAAGGAAGAAGAAACTGAAATGAAACTAGAGGGAAAGGTAGCAGAAGTTGTTGTAGTAGCCTGAATGGCTGATGAGAAAGGAAAGCTGTTGGAGAGCGTTGACGTGGACAAACTAGCCCCGGAAGTGGGTGTTTTGAACACTGTGGACACTGAACAAGAAGCTGCACTAAGGCAGTTTGAACAAGAAAGGGTTGAAGACAGCTGAGAAGCTGTAATGGCCCAACACCCTGTATGGGATACTTATGATGTGAAGGTGATATGAGCAGAGCTGGATAACTGTTTGTCGGCTACTGAGGGCGAATGGTGGAACGATGATGATTTACATCTGGCCCACACCGACGAAGACTGGGGTGAGTGCCTTCCGGATAACATATGGTATGGGGAATAAATTAACCATCTGACAAGAAGCGAGTTGTATTTTAAGCCGCCGCACCTGGATTAGGCAGAGGCATCTGGAAAAGACAGAGAGGCCAAGAAACAAAAGAGAAACAACTGGAAGAAGAGGCAGTGTTGAAACAGCTTAAGAAAATCCAAGCTGACATCTCCATCTAGGTCTTTTCATGGCCTCCTGGGTACACCAACAGGCAGTATTGTCGGCAATGGACAAGGCTAAATTGTCCATTGACACTACCTCCCAAACAGCTTGTGGGATTGGTCTTTCCAAGTGGTGCCAGACCAACTCTGACCTTCTCTGACAAAGAACTACTGTCGGAAGGCTCGGCCCACAGCAAACCGTTGTATATATCTGTGGAGTTCAAGGAGAAATGGGTGCCAGTGGTGTTCGTAGATACGGGTTCGGCCATCAATGTTTGTCCTTCTCGCACTGCCTATGCAATTGGCCTTAAACCAGCGGATTTTGTTCCCATAGCCCATGTAATTCAGACATATGATAATACGAGCAGAGAGGTCATGGGCACGATGCAAGTCAAAATCCAGGTGGGCCCAGCTGAATAGAAGATCGAGTTCCATGTTTTGGATATGCTGGCTATCTTCAATTTGCTGTTAGGGAGGCCCCGGTTGCATCATGTAAAGGCCGTCTTCTCCACTCTCCATCAGATGTTGAAATACCCTAATGGGGGAGAAATGGCGATTATTTTTGGGAATTCATCCATCTATCCACCGCTAGAGGTAACTATGCCAGCGCTGGAGATCACCCATGGCGAGGAGGATGTATTCCTCTTAGGAATCACTATGGTTGAAGCCCAGGTAGTGCAGACCATCCTGGCCACCGACGAAGGCATGTATGTTAGCACCCAGTCTATTTATTTTATGAACAAACTGCAGTATGTTCCAGGAATGGGACTTGGGAGAAGTGGCCGGAAAGGTGTTGCGGCACTAATAGATATGCCGTACAACCCACATGCCTTTGGTCTGGGCTATGTGCCCACCAAACTGGACTGGATCAGGAAGGAAGAAGAGATGAAAGGCAGAGCCAAGGCCAAGCAAGCTAGGAAACACTATGAGCTCATCCACAGGCTAATCCGGGGGACATTGAATGGCCACTTTGTTTGGGAGGAAGAAGATTTCCTTTTTTGCGACTTTCCCGAGCCTTAGGTGAATTCCTCAAAGTAACGTGTCCCCGGGTTCGAGATTTTTTTTACCTGCAGCTGCAGAACAGTGATGATGAGGAAAGGGCTGAACTAAGCATTGAAGCTAAACAGAGCACGGAAGGTGACTCAGATGGCAGTGAACTTGGAGTAGGGGCAGCATTGGCTAGTCTCCTAACAGATCCTATGGCTGACCTAGAGAACTTGAGGGATAACCTTACCGCTTCCATGATCGGAGAAGAACCAGGTATGAACCTAACCAGCAACATTTTGGATGCATCAGTGGCACCATCTCTTATCTAGCAGCTGGAGGAAGGCTATCTGTCTAGTTCTGAATCGGGTGATGAGCTAGAATCTGATTCCACTGAGTCTGTGGAGTTGAAATTAGGTTCAAGTTCTTCTGAGTCTGAGTTTGGTATTTCTGAGGGTAGTAACCCGGATACTAAAGTCCTGTCTAGGTCTTCATTCAGCTTTTCTTTTAAGTCTGTAACCGAAGATCTGGACCTTTTGAATGAAAACTCTACAGATTCTGTGTACTTCTCTGTGCCGTTGGTTTATTGTATTGACCAAGATTTTCAGAATTTTAATGAAAACGAAGGGGAAGAAATTCCTTCGCTTTGAAAAACTTGATTATTCGAGAGGAGGAGAGGTTTGCTAAACCCTATGCTGATGAAATCATTGCCATTAATATGGGTATGTAGAAGGATTCACACCTGGTCCAGATCGGGTCCATGTTGTCTTCGGAGGAGCGCGAGTGTTTAATCGCTTTGTTAAAAGATTTCAAAAATGTTTTCGTGTGGTCCTATGAAGACATGCCTAGAATCGATCATGAGATTGTACAACATTAGATCCCTCTTGACCTCGAGGTCCGACCAGTCAAGCAGAAGTTGTGTAGAATCCGTCCGGATTGGGTGCTGAAAATCAAGGAAGAGGCCACCAAGCAATCGAGGCCAGTTTCTTGTTAGTATCTGAGTATCCGACTTGGTTGGCCAACGTCGTCCCAGTGCCCAAAAAGGATGGTAGAATCCAGGTGTGTGTGGACTTTGGGGACTTGAACAGAGCCAGTCTGAAGAATGACTTTCCTCTGCCGCATATTGATGAGTTAGTGGACTTTACTGCGGGCCATGCATTGTTATCGTTCAAGGACGGGTTTTCTGGGTACAACCAGATTCTGATGGCACCCGAGGACAGAGAGAAGACCACATTTACTATGCTGTGGGGTACCTACTGCTACTGGGTTATGTCGTTTGGTTTGAAAAATGTTGGAGCTACCTATCAAAGGGCTGAAACCACCATGCTGCATGACATGATCCACAAAGAGGTCGAGGTGTATGTGGACGACATGATTGTCAAGTCCAAAGAATGAGAGGGCCACTACATTGCCTTGAAAAAATTCTTTCAACAATTCAGGGAATACAGATTGAGGTTAAACCACAGAAATGCACCTTCAGCGTAACGGCAGGAAAAATGCTGGGCTTTTTGATCACACAGAGGGGCATTGAAGTAGATCCTTCCAAATCAAGGCCATCCTGGAAATGCCACCACCGAGGACTGAAATTGAGGTGCGAGGCTTTCTGGGTAAAGTGCAATTCATAAGATGATTTATTTCCAAATTAACCTTGACTTGTGAACCACTATTTGGTCTTCTGAAGAAAGGGAATAAATTCTGATGGGATGATCAATGTCAATTCGCCTTTGAGCAGGTTAAGCAGTACCTCTAGAATCCACCTGTGTTGTTGCCGCTAGAGCCAAGGAAGCCTTTGATTCTGTACCTGTCAATAATAGACACGACCATGGAATGCATGCTCGCTCAGGAATCTGAAGATAGGGTGGAAAAGCCATCTACTACTTGAGCAAGAAAATGCTAGATTATGAGACCCACTATACTCCGTTGGAGAAAGTTTGCCTAGCCTTGGTATGGGCTACCAAGAAGTTCAGGCACTACTTGTTAGCTCACTCTATAATCCTGGTTTCAAGATTAGATCCCATTAAATATCTCTTTGAGAAACCGGGGCTTAGGGGTAAGCTAGCTCGTTGGTTGCTCCTTCTTTCCGAATTTGATCTCAAATATGTAACCTGCAAATCGGTTAAGGAAGAGTTGTAGTGGAGTTCCTGGCAGACCACCCGGTAGAAGGAGATGAGGCAGTGGAATACTTGTTCCCAAATGAATCCATTCTGGAAGTTGCGGAGGAAACTTGGACGATGTACTTTGATGGAGTATCCAATTAGTATGGTTATGGGATAGGTGTGTTGCTGATAGCACCCGACGACTCCCATATACCTTTTGCCTTCAAACTCCGGTTCAAGGTGTCCAATAATGAAGCAAAATATGAAGCGTGTATTGCTGGTTTAGAAGCTGCCCTGGAACTAGGGGAAATAAGATTGGATGTTATCGGGGACTCAAACTTAGTTGTTTCTCAAGCAAACGGAGATTGGAAAGTCAAAAAAGAGAAGATGGAGGTTTACCATCAGACCCTGGATATTCCGATTCCTAGGTTTGAAAAACAGACTTTCACGCATCTACTGAGAGAGAACATCAAGTTCGCTGATGTTTTAGCAACTCTATCTTCCATGGTAGACATCCCACTTGAAGTCCGGATGCGTCCGATTATCATCAAACAAAAATACACGCCGGCTTATGAAACTATTTCTGCGATAGATGAAGTGCAAGACAAAAACCCCTAGTATTACGATATTTGGAACTTCTTGAAAATGAGATATATCCACCAGGGGCAAATGCTAAGGATAAACGGGGAATATGGCTAATAGCCATCCAATTTATCATCTGCGGGGGTAAGTTATATAAAAGAGGTCATCTGGGAATGCATAAGTTGTGTGTGGAAGAAGTGGAATCGAAGCTCTTTATAGAGGCTGTCCATGGTGGAGAATGCGGGGCGCATATGAATGGTGTGATGCTAGCCTGGAAGATTCTCAGGCAAGGTTACTACTGGTCCACCATGGAGGAGGATTGTATTGGTTTTATGCGGCGATGCCACAAATGTCAAATTCATGCCAATCGCATGAATATTCTGCCGTTAAAGCTTTACAACATTACTATGCCATGGCCTTTCTCGGTCTGAGAAATCGACGTTATCGGTGCAGTCACGCCAAAAGGGTCAAATGGGCATGAATATATCTTGGTGACGATTGATTATTTTACAAAGCGGACGGAAGCTCAGTCCTATGCAGTGTTGAAGGCATCGCATGTGGCTAAGTTTATCAGAAACAATATCATCTGTTGGTACGGAGTTCCGAACGAGATCATATCAGATAATCGCTCCCATTTCAAGAAAGAGGTGATAGACTTGTTGGACAAATACAATGTGGCTTTTCATAAATCATCTACATACAGGCCACAAACCAATGGAGTTGTTGAAGCTGCTAATAAGAACATCAAGAACATCTTGCAAAAGATGGTTGAGACCTATAGGGATTGGCCAGATAAATTGCCATTTACACTCTGGGACTGCAGAACTTCGATCCGGACATCTACAGGAGCAACCCCTTATTCTATCGTCTACGAGATGGAAGTCGTTTTACCAATTGAAATAGAAGTCCCATCACTGCAAGTTATGGCTGAGTGTCAGATAGCAAAGGCGAATTGGCAACAAAGCAGATTTGAGGAGTTGATGCTATTTAATGAGAGAAGGCTGAAGGCATTGTATCATGTTCAGGGTTACCAGCATAGAATTGCTAGGGCTTTTAACAAGAAAGTTAAGTCTCAAAATCTCAAGGAGGGAGATATGGTGTTGAAAGACAACTGAGCTCCCATCCACGATCCTAGGGGCAAGTTCAGACCCAATTGGACTGGTCCTTACATCATCAAGACTATCTGGTCAAGAGGAGCAATTATCCTCATGGACTTAGATGGCCTGGAGTTTTCGCAGCCGATCAACGTGGACAAGTTGAAGAAATACTATCCCTGAGAGGCTCACTAGGTTGAAAACTCGAAAGGGCGACCTAGGCAAAAGTTAGAGCATGAAAAGTTAGAAATAAAGAAAAATTGAGCTCGCAAGGTTGAAAACCCTTGAGGGCGACTTTGGCAAAAATTAGAACGCAAAAGGAGAGAGTTAATACTCGAGTGAACCTGAACTGAACTACGTAAGGCCTGATTCCCATCTTTGGGATACATAGGTAACTTCATCCTGAAGTTCGGCCGTAATCACCTCCAACTCAACTGTCCTGTCCATGTGTCTGATCAGGTCATCTTTGTCTGTCCATTATCTGAGAGCTTGGTTGTGATCTTTATTCTGGGAAGAAGAGCTAGTTACAATGCAGAGCAGTAATGTATTCAATTAGGGACATTATGATATTTTGATTCGGGGTTGTACATCTTGAGGATTGATTCCGTATGTGTCAGGTGGTGATCACTTTCGAAAATGGTTTTGGAAAGTTTTAATAAAAGTTGATTTTGTTCAAAATTCTACCTTTTACAACTTAGACCATTTTTGGACCAAAAGGACAATTTTTAGTGCTCACAACTTCAATTCCATTGATTTTAACATAAAGTTCTCTAACTCTCTGATACAAATCAAAAAATTTTTTACATCATAAAACTTGAAAAGAAAGGTCAAAGTAATAAATTAGGGGCATAGGCGAGTCAGGTGCTCCTGTGTCCTTTACTCGTGCTTACGAAAGTTTTTGTAGCCAAAATGGGCCCGGTTTGTGCCTCATCCTCGAGCCAAGCCAAGCACTTGCCAAAAAGGGCATAACTGAAACTAGGGGTAGGGGCCAGAAGCTCTCTCATCCTCCAAGCAGTGAGGTACCTAGCCAAGTGTGAAGCACGAATCGAGAGTGAAGCCGAGTATTCTACCCCATCCTCTGGGTGGGTTTGATCATGCCCAAACTAGCATCTGAACCGGAAGGGAAAGTAGAACACGCAGTGCATGAGGCCAATCAACTGTATGCCAGGCTGCCGAGTCATGTTGTAACTCATCTCAGTCAGATGAAGCTACAGGTAGCGCCAAGCTATGTCAGCCACAGATCTACTACACATCCAGTTGCACCTCCATCCCTCGTTGAGAAAATGCACTACTCGTTGGCAGAAGAAATAAGCTCGAGTTGAGTACTCGGGGCAAGAGTCCACCTCCTTCAGCTTATCCATGAGCCATACCTAGGGAGGGAAGAAAAATAAGAGAGATTAAAGAATAGATAGATGCACATGGAGAGAAAAGTAAAGAAAGGGCTTTGAGAGAAAAATAAAGCTTGAGTGTCGAGTGATATTAGAAACACATATGAGAAAGGGTGGGAAACAATACCTGAAGAAGTAGTGGACTTCCTGCAAACCTAGTGGTCTCTTGCCGATGAAAAACATCCAAGCCCATCAGGGTCTTGACCAGCACCAAATCAATACAACTCTTACCTTTTTTCAGACATTGGGCCACTTCGATCAACCGTATGCTGGTTCCGCCAAAACTAGGGACAAGAAGGAAATGAGCAAGCATACATAAATAGAGGGCATGTTGCCAAAAACCTCGCCAGAGGAGGTCGCCTTTGTTACCGATGTCAGAAAATCGATGAATCAAGTTGGGTATCTCTAGTTCTCCATCATGGGCCAAAGATCGAGCTTCGTGTAAAGTGAGCCCACACATTCATCCCAAAGCTTGGGTGTGGCCAAAACGGGACTGAGGTATGATTTCCTCATCACATCGGGTTTTCATCAATGCCCAAAATTCTTCAAGAGTCGGGCACATTTTTTATGTTCGAAGCGAAATACATGCGTAATTGGGTCCCAGCATCGGGTTGCAGCATAGAGGAATGGAAAGCAAAGTGGAGTATGGCTTGACGGAAAAAGTGCATTTATGCCGAAACCCCTTACCTTTTCCATGCCATCTAAAGTAGCTATCCAATCGTGAGCTTTTCAGCAAGGAATATCTCTATTTGTAGAAGAAATAGCAGCTAAAATGAGGTTCTGGAGAAGAAATCACGAAGGAGGACCTTTTGTAGAAGATAAGGTTGTGAGTGGAGGCCAGCTGTCAGTAATCTGGTGATCCTACATTTGTGGCCGACAGGCAACCAGTGGTGGCTAGCAGGCCACTAATTGTGGCCGACAACCCCCTTTTGTGGTCGGCAACCCCTATTTTTGGCCTGCCGTCCACTTGTGTGCTGGGCAGTGTTGGCAGCCTGGTTTTTTTTATCTTGATCTTTGTGTTTTGAGTCTTTTGGTCTTAGCAAGTGTGTATATTTGTATTTGAGTTTTTTTTTTCTTTGCTTATCGAGTTGTATTTTGTATTTTGGTTGTTGGTTGTCTCATTATTCGATTAAAAACATCGTGCCAATGCAAGTTTTCATTTTCAAATTCAATTCCGTTTTCATTTTCATGCAAATATGGTGCTCATGATGCAAAAATGATAACACTTCTCATAAAAATTGCAAGGTTTTATTTTGATCATGGTTTTTACAAAAGAGAGTACAAGTTTCAAGAGCAAAAGTAAAACCTATCTGAAGCTATACATGTGCTAATGCTACCAAACAAAAAGAAACTAAGCAAAAAAATACAAAAAAAAATCGGCGCCAGTCATCTCAAGCTCGAGAGGCCTCTTTGTCCTCTTTATTGAAGGGGACTCAAGGGCACTGTCTCCATCAGCACCGCTGTTAGAATCTGACTCTGAACTAGAGCAGGTATCATCTTCGCTCCCTGCCTCAGAGCCGCCTCGGCGTCATCTCTGCTCCCGAACCCCAAGCCAGCATCATCATCTCTGCTCTCAGATGACTCAGAATATCGACTCACTACCTCCTCAGAGTCGCTAGTCTCAACATCATCATCGCTCAAAACGGGCTCTGAGGGACTGCTCCATCCTCGGGTACCCCTATCCCTGCCTCGACCGCGGCACACATCTCGGCTACGAGTTGGGGCCTGCCTCTCTCTTCTCCCTACTGCTGGAAGAGGTGCTGCCGATGCTGGTGCCGCTGCTGCCACTGGTGCCCTCGGTATAGATAGAATCTAGAAAAATAGTTGTCAACATATCAACTATAGCGTGTGTATCAGATACAAGCATAGTATACAGAATGAGCGTCATGCAGAAACTAGATACAGTGTGAGTACAGTGTGTTAGTGCAATTTGGGGAAGACTATAGCAAAAGTGCCAATGTATCAGTGAGAGTATGATAGTGTGGTGCACAACAGAGTTAGTAATGAAATGCATGCTGAAATAGAGAAAACTACCTAAATACCGTGGAGACCAAGCAGCGTCTCTCTCCTTTGCACCATACCGATCAGAGAGGCAATTAGCTCGAGGAAGCTCTCTGTATACTCCGTAGGTGCCTGCAAGTGCATTTGACTGATCAATATCTGGAATAAACATATTTAAAATGGAAATGTGGGGTGCAAATTGCAAAGTGTGGTTCATACCTAAGGCGTGCCTCAAGCTCTGACATCCTCTCGCCCTGCCTCTACCGGCTCGATCAAAATCTGGTAGGCAGTCCCAGTCGGCCGCCAACACGTGAGCATAGTGGGAATCTCTGGCCAACCGATAATCTACCCAACATGAGGGCCCCCTCTAGTATTAGCCCTGGTCGCCCAAGTCGTCTCACTCGCCACAGGAGCTCCTGCTCCCTTGCCTACGTAAACGCCCGTCAGAAGAGGCATAAGATAAGTCTGGATGAATGTCGCATAATTGCCCTCTGCTCTAAAGAAGTCAGCGTCTAGGCCCACCATAAACCAGATGATCGCATCAACCGGGAGGCTATCTGTTGTCCTCATAGACGCTGGGGGTGCTATGGGAACGACTGGATCAGGCGAGCCTACGTACAAACTGCTCACTCAGAAACCAGGCCTAATAGACTGGGTCTTCCAGCAAAATTTGGAAGCGAGATGTGGCCTAGGCCCCAGTGTACTGGTCCCTCCCAGGGCTGCCATGTGATTTGCAAACAGAGAATGTACAGATTGTTAGTTGCCGTCAGTTGACGAAGTATGAATTAGAGCAGTAGTAAAGCAAAAATGACTGTGAGTTTCAGATTACCTCACCAACAGCTATCGTGTCGAAGTATCGACGAAAGAAGGTGAAGGTCGTGTCGTCGCGGCTCCGACGCTGACACTGACCTTCATACCGTCGTGAATACGATACCATGGGGGAAATCTCCTCCATAGGCTCCGGAGCAAGAGCTGGGAAGTAGGCATAAACTCACAACTGCAAGGAGAGGGCAGTGGTGTTAATGCATGAACAGGTATAGAAAGTGCAAAGCAGAAAGCACAATGCATGAACAGATATGAAATAGAAAGCACAATGTATGAACAGACATAGTAAGTGCAAAGCAGAAAGCACAAGTTTTGAACAGATATTGAATAAAAAGTACAAAATCAGAAAGGTATGGTGTATACCTCACAGGCTCTCCAGTAGCCTCCAACTCGCTCTCCCCTCATTTGGGAAGTGGAGCTCATGTAGCCATAAAGGGTGGTGAGGCCAGCTCTGCCTCAATTATAAAATCGCACCCGAGGCAGTGTCACCAGGGCGCTCAGTAGATATAAGCCTACGATGTTCCACATGTTCGAAAACAATATGGTACTGAGAAGAAACATCAAGAAGCCTAGGGTGTACTGCTCTACCTCCTCTGGTGTCTCAGGCTCACTCCCACATAACTGCTCGACAAACCAATGGTACTTCACCATGGCCAACCGGTATAGAGGTGGGTGCGCTCCGAGCAGGTGAATCCATGTTGCCTCTCACTCACCTATGTCCGTATCGAAGGGGATCGGATAACCCCCTACTCCCAAGCCTGTGAGCATGGCGAAGTCGTAGGGAGTCATCGTCATCTCCCCAGTGGAAGAGAGGTGGAAAGAGTTGGTGGTGTCCCACCACCTCTCCACCAATGCCCCTAGAAGAGTCCGGCTCGCTATGTGCCGTGAAAGCCTGGAACAGAATAAGCTGAAGCCGGCCTCGGCAATAATGTCGTGGACCCCGGTGGGGAGCTCATTATGCTAGTCTCTTGCATTCGTCGCTCCATATCCCCTATAAAAGTGGGAGTCCCCTTGTGGCAAGAAAAGAGGGAATCAGGCAGTGATAAAAGAGCATTCAGATGAAAGGCAGTGCAAGAAATGCAGTTAAGGGAAATGCAAGAATGCATGAAAATAGAGTTCATACCTCGGTAGCACTGGAGGAAAGGTCGAAGTCTAGCTCCCTCAGTAGGAGGTCCTTTAGCACGCCACGAACAAAATCACTGAAGCGCCTGATGCCTCTGGGCGGTAGTATGTGTGTGCAAGGATGATAGCTCAGGAGTTCAAAGGGCCGCACCCTCAGTGATAATGGCTCTGGCTCAAGCTTTGGAGCGAACTCCGCCTCAAGATCAGCTGCGATGTCCTCTGTCGCCTCATCGGCCCCGGCAACCACCGGCTCCTCAACCTCAGCATGTGGTGATAATAGAGGTGAAACCTCAGGAGGAGCCCCGTCATAAGGAATACCATCCCCCATCTGAAAAGTGGGTGAAAAGTGAAGAAAAATTGAGAAAAGAGGGTAAACCTAGAAAAAGTCAACCCTAAGAGAGAGAAAATGGGAAGAAAAGGTCAAAACCTGGGAAAGTTCACAAAACCTGAGAGAAACTCGAGGAGAACAAGCCTAAAGTGGTGAAAATGCAAGAAAAATGACGAAATCAAAATCTGATCGGTTCAAAGTGTAGAGAATCAAGAGGGTTTTATGAAAAAAAGTTTGCGTGGGGCGTTGAAAAATATATATAAACCTTAAATCTAGAGGGAGGAAGCACCTACAGAGAGAGAAGGGGTGTTTTTGGATGTGTGGAAGTGAGGAATTAAAGTATGGAGTTGGATATTTAAAGACCCACGCTGAAAAGACTTTTCTGCCCCGATTTGTGCATTGGTGGCCTGCAGGCCATATTTGTGGCCAGCAAGCCCAACTGGTGGCTGGCAGGTGGCCAGTGGTCCTCACTTGTGTCCTGGTGCTGTTTTGTGCCTTTGTTCCCCGAGAAGTGTATGAGAGGTTCACTATTGGGTCCAGATTGATTCTAAGGGATCTCGAAATTGCATTTTGGCACGCAAATGTGCCCTACTTGCCAATATGAACGAGGTGTATCCTTTTTGAACATGTTGTAAAGTCTCCGAGAGGTAAAATCGGAGGTTGTCACCAAATATCATTTTTATTTGTTTTGTCAAATAACATCTTTGTCTTCTTCTGTTGCATAGAATATGCATTTTCACATATACTTATGTTGCACGCGTGTCCTGCATCATTCATGCTTTCAATTTTGCATAGAATATGCTTTTGTTTCTTGCATAGAACATGCTTTCAACTAAACATCATATGTCGGCTGTTTATCTTACATGGAATATGCATTGTCACTGTATTGATTTGTAATATTGTTCACTTTGTGCATCTATCGCACTTGTTTACTTTGTGCATCTATCGCACCTGTTTACTTTGTGCATTTATCGCACCTGTTCACTTTGTGCATCAATCCCACTTGTTCACTTTGTGCATCTATCCGCACTTGCTCACTTTGTGCATCTATTGCTTACGCTCATTCCTCTTTGCATCTTTTGTTTGTATCTTAGGACACGTGAAGCATGGCCTTGGGGGTGTTTTATCTCGGAATGCGTGAAACACGAGCCCGAGCAATTTTTCTTCTATCTCAAAACGCGTGACGCGCAGCCCTGGGCGTGTTTTATCTTAGGACGTGTGAAACGCGAGCCCGAGCGATTTTTCTTCTATCTCAGGACGCGTGAAGCGCGGCCTTGGGCGAGTATTATCTTGGGACACATGAAACATGAGCCCGAGCGATTTTTCTTTTATCTCAGGATGTGTGAAGCGCGACCCTAGGCGGGTTTTATCTCGAGACGCGTGAAACGCGAGCCTGAGCAATTTTTCTTCTATTTCAGGATGCGTGAAGCGTGACCTTGAGCATTTTTTTTTATCTCGGAACGTGTGAAACACGGCCCCGAGCGATTTTCATTTCCTAATTTCTTAGGATGCGTGAAACGCAACCTTGAGTTGTGTTTTCTTTCCTCGTCCCGTGTTTTGGCACTGTTAGAGTGTGTTTTAGATCTTTTTGTATGGAACCTGTGTTAGTTTTAAGCTTGAAGCTGCTCATTCATATGTTGTTATCTTGTTATTGCTTATCATGCCTGTTATTGCTTAGTGTATCACCTTGCATGATCATGAGTTTTCAAAATAGCTGGCTTTGCGAAGCATATGAGTCTAGCTTTCATAGTTTTCTTCATGCATGTCATTTGCATCTTGACCCAGAACTACGTTGGTTTGATTCGTTGCAAAGGGATACGTAGGCAGCTTACGAGCGCAACCATTTAATTTATGTCTTGATTGTTTGTCTGAGTCTTACGGCCTTGTCAAAATGGGTCGTCTTCGGGCTTTGACATTCACTCAAATCATTACATGACTTCGAGTTCTGTCAAAGAGGGGCAATTATAAACACCCCATTTTTGACCGCCCTTACGACTTGGACGTCACCATTTCCACACCCAATGATGAATGTGTGTATGCTTGTCAAGTTCTCAAAATCCTCAGCAGAATGCCACAGCTTTGAGCCTTCAAATCCTATACACCTCTTGCCTTGTTTTGAACCACAACCATAGTTCTTCAAGCCTGAAAAACCTTGGGACCTGCTATGGACTCGACTTTCTTCGTGCCCCCCTTTCAGAGAGCTCAAATTGGTCCCACAGTTCAGACTCTTGTCACGGTTCTAAATCTAATCTCACAAAGTGCAATGTGGGACTGATAAACACCAAAGAGTCCAATCCGGCAAATCATTTTGGAAAATCAGATTTTAAATGAAATAATGCCAAAACTGAACTGCTTTGCCAGATTAAAGAGTCGTCACCTAAATATTTTGTTTTTGGGAAGTTTAGGAAATCCTGACTCGTGCCAAAGGCCACATGTCCGTCATCACCAAAGTTGCCTCGGCTCGGGAACTTGGGTACGAGAGGGGAAGGTCCTAAAATGAGCACCCCCGCTCGCCCGATCAAAGGATCGGCCTCTACTAAGCATGATATGTTATTTTATAAACCTCATGTGTTCTTATTCTGATTATTAGCTAACTTTACTATGTGACATAGACAAGCAAATATATACTAAATCGCGAGAATTGGAACAAAACAACTCATGTTCGTTTTCGAAAATGGTTTGAAAGTGCCACTCTCAAGTGGGCTTAAAAACATGATTTTGCCACTTCACAAAGTGGGCTTAAAACACACATTTATCGAATTGTTCCAATTCAAGCAATAAAGCCTTCATCCATAGGCATTTATGCAATTTAGCAAGTAAGCAAATAGCCTCATGGCAAGCATGCGATCATGGCAACACTCACACTTATGCAAGTATGCTAAAGCGTAACACTTACAGTGCACTCCAAGCCAAAACAAAAAGCTAGTTAGAAATATGCATGATCTTAACTATACAAGATGTCTAATGCGACACATGCAATAATGCAACTAAGATAGACTCGGCTACCTAATCATGGCATACGAATGCAACAATTTGATACATGCTTTGAAACACGTATTCAAATAAGTGTCGAAATACGATGCAGTTTGAATGATGCGCCGAGCCCAGTGCATGCAATACAAATGAATGATGCAAACATGCAAGCATCAGGTATGCTAATCAAAACGTGTCCTTAAACTAACCATGGAAAGCGGTTAAATAAAAGGGAGAAAGACATGGGGTTGGAAGACATGCACACACACACGCACGCTTATTACAACATTGCGCCCTCGCGAAAGAGGGTCCGAATAAACAAGTTAAGCTACACTAAGTTAAACTAATTATTACAAAACGGAACTAATTAACTATACTAAGCTAATTAATTATTACAACACAATTGAATAACTAGCTATGCTAAGCTAATTAATTACAACAAATGAAATTGAATAACTAGTTACACAAACTAATTATGATATTACAAAACGAATTAAATAACTAGCTACGCTAAGCTATTTAATACAGTTTAAATAAAGCGAGTAAACGGCCCCGTAGGCGAGGGGGATATGCATGCTCAGTTGCTTCCTCCCGAAAATCCATCGCCATGATCTTTGTTGCCTTTGTTTGCACTCGCCTTGATCTCTGAACACTGTACTAGCTTCCAGACTGCTTTTGCCCTAAAACAGATAAACTTTTGCACAAAAATAGATTGGTGGCCGATCGGCCACAAAAAGTGGCTGCCGGCCACCTTAACTGGCCGGTCGGCTACTCCAGGCTTCTGGTTTTGCTGCAACAGAGAACAACAGAGGCAAAGCAATGCATTTTTCAAGGAATGTGTGTACTGCCACACTTCTTATCATTTCTGAAGCTCAAAGGAGTGTGGCACTTGGCTCTCAAGCCACCAATCAAGCATTTTCAATGCATGATGGCCAAAGAACAAAGCTTGCACAAGCTCAATAAATGCACAAATAGACTCAAAGGACCACCACCCTATCGTGCATGATCAAGGGTGGCGGCGACCAAGAAATGTGATACGTTTCATCACTTTGAGTATGAAACGTCCCACATTTCTTGTGTTTGGATTAACGTCCAATCCAAACACATGCAATGCAACACAAATGCTTATCTTGTTCATGTTTTACTTTGCTCATTTTGTTTACACATTTTAGATTACCGATTAATCTTTTAACCGATTAAGTCCAATGTGATTGTCCTCTAATGAGAGAGGGGTCAACCAAAGGATGATTTAAGACATGAGAGAGATCATGCCTTTGGCTAGGAGGAACCCTCATAAGAAGGTTAAAGCCATTGAGCACAAGCTCTATCTCTAGCTTAAATACAATCATAAGGTTGACCAACCCTCAAAACAAATGGAAAAATGAAGAAATGAGGGAGGTTGCAGACTTTTTGATGCTGAAATGGCATGCTAAAGACCTTAATCATGCAAGCAACACATGCAAGACATGTTCAAAAGCTAAAAGCATTATGCTAGTAAAGAGCATCACACTAGAGGCATGCAATATTAAGCTTAAATGACCAAACCAGCTCTGGATAGAGCTTAAACATGCCAAAATAGTGAATAAATCATGCTGGAATTAAAACACAAAAAGCTATAAAACAAGCTCATGTGTTGGCTCGCAAGCTAGGCTCAAAACACAACTCTCAAAAGTAATGAAAGAATGAAGTATGTGAGAGTGTGCAAGGCTATACACACTGAAATCATAAATAAAATGATGCTATATCATGCTATCAACACGTGCACAACATGTTAGAGGCCTTAAATCACAAAGCTAGTGAAGCCATTTACACTACAACCATGCAATACAAGACTTATATGACCAAGAAGGCTCAAAATAGAGCTAAAGCATGCTAAATCAGTAACAAAAACATGCTGAGATAGAGCCACAAAAAGGTAGAAAAACATGCTCACATGCTAGGCCATCTACACATGCAAACAAGACACAAGGAGGGGAGGCCACCCCCTCATATTTTGGACCTCAAAACATACTTTTTGCCACTGAAATTCCCCTGGAATTCAGTGGTTGAAAGGCCAAAAAAAGTTGTTTCAAAAGGCTTACAAAGAAGGCATAACACTTAGCAAACAAGCTGCAAAAAAGGGTGGGCCACCCCTAAATCCAAAACATACCTCAAACCACTATTTTAAACCATAAAAATAGAGTTTTTTAGAGGTTAAAACCAGCCTTAAAGTAGCATGCAAAGGTGGCCAAACAAGTGTGGAAAAACAAGCTTAAAAGGGGTTAAGCCTATACCTTTGAAGCACATCAATAGACAGCCACTTTCTGAGCCAAAACCAGTGTTGAGAGCTCAAATAAGACTTCCAAGAACCTCAGCTACAAGGTAGTCTAATTTGGTTAAGGGGTTGTATGCAAATATGTAGAGAATTCCCACTTTCAAGCACAAAATAGGAAGAGATAGAGGATTCTAGAGAGAGAGGAAGAAATTTTGCTCACAAAATTCTGTCAAAAATTGTAGAGAGAGAGATTTTAGAGAGAGAGGCTCCCAAACTTTCTAACCCAACTAAAATGAGAGATATGGCCTCCATATATAGCAAAATACAAGCCTTGGTCAAAATATCTGCCAAACAGGCAACTGAAGCTTGTGGGAGATAGCTGGAGGGGAAATATCTGCAAAATATCTGAGTTTGGGACATTAGTGGCCGACCGGCCACCCCTGGCGGCCGACAGCCCACATTTGTGGCCTACAGCAAAAATCTGCTTTCCATGTCTAACTTCAAATGGGCATATTTCCTTCATCTGGACTCATTTTCAGGTCATTCTTGTGCCTAAATTGAAGCCCCAGAAGTCTTCTTTCCAATGGCAAAGCCTCACATCAAAATTCCAAGTGTGAAAAAAGTTATGCTCATTTTAGTGAAGACTACTTAGTTTCGGTTTAACCGGATTCATGCCTAACTTCTCCTCAGCTAGTTTTCTTCTCTCCCCTCTAATTTTCTTCAACTCCAAACCTCTAACCAAGGTGTTTTGAAATATTTTCAAAGAGTTCACATCTCTTTCATTCATTTCCACTTTGTCCTTGCTCAGTTTACTGAAAAGCACAACATTTAACGAAATGCGAGCCTCGGAACAACGTAGAAACTTTTTTTCAAAAATGTTTTGAAAGAAAGGGTTTTAAGGTCTAAAATCTTTTTGGTCAAAATCATTTTGGTCCAAAAATGGGGTGTGAGGTTTGGATTTGACTCTCTCTCCTTGCCGAAGAAATTGAACCTTTGCACTGCATAGCTTTCATCACCAAGTAAGCAATCAGTAGTGCCCAAGTCTTAAAAACGGTCAAAAATGGGGTGTCTACAGGTGCCCCTCTTTGACAGAGCTCGAAGTCATGAAATGACGTGAGTGAATGTCAAAGCCCAAAGACGACCCATTTTTGACAAGACCGAAGACTTGGACAAATAAACAAAATGCAAATGCAGTTGGTTGAACCCGTGGGTTGCCTACGTATCCCTTTGCAAGGAATCAAACCAGCGTAGTTCAAGGGTATGATGCAAAATGATATGTAATATAACAAAACAGTGTAAATGATATACAATGTAATTGAATTATCAAACCATAAGCAGTGCAAAACAACACAAATATTATAAAGAGATGGAGATGCAGAATCAAACTACGTTTAACATAGAAAAGGTGCCGGAGCCCTCAAACCACAATTCTCTTTAGTGGAACAGGCATGTACACATGCAGAACTGTGTGTTTTGCAGAAAGGATACAAGTACAAGTAATTGGGTGGCATGATATAAGTGTGGAATGATCTGCTGAGGAAAGATCATGATCCTAAACGCTAAATGCAACAAGACAGCGTACAATGCAATGGATGTAGTGAATAAGGCGCAGGCCAAACCATATTTTACCTAGAAAAGGTATGGACACAAAACAGACCATGTCTAACACAGAAAAGGTGCCGACACCCTCAGACCACAATTCTCTTAGTGGAATAGGCGCGTACACATTATCACAGAACCATGCTTCAACAAAGGAAATGTATGGGCACATGCCAAACTAAGCTTAACATGGAAAGGACAGTATGATAAAACAATGCAGTAGATGCATGTGATATATGCTATATACAATGCAATAGATGTTATGCAACACTTATGATAGATACGATGATGCAGCTGGGAAGTGAAAGTACCTTACAGGGGCAATTGGTGACGACTCACCTTACGCTAATGTGGATCTTCCTCTTCTTGGTTGTGCTTCCAAACCATAGGTACTATTTTTCTCCCTAACTGGGTTCGCAGCTTTCCCTATTCTCTAACAGGGTGATAGATTAGGTTGGTTCAGTATCCAGAATTGAGGCGCATACACGCTACCTCAACCTATGGGGCTGCCATACAGATTTCAAGCCGAGGATACACCCCTGGGTATTTAAACCAGACTTTAGTCTCGAAAATCCTGAACCTTTGCGTTCTAGGCATCGGCCATTCGAACTCTAGTTTCCACCGTCTCAGTTGATCTCCTAGGAACTCACCGCAAACACAGGCAGGTGGCTATACCAAACCACTAGAAGTCGTTCGGGCACGACAAACAAACACCAAAGGAATTGCAACTTTAGAGGATTTAAGGTCTCCTAGACCAGGTGAGTGCACAAGATAGTGCGATGCAGAGAATGCACAAAACAGTGTTATACAGGTGCACAAGACAGTGCGATACAAGGTGTGCACAAGATAGTGCGATGCAGGGTACACAAGATAGTGCCATGTAGGGTGCACAAGACAGTGCGATGTAATGTGAAATGCACAAAATAGTGCGAATAAGGGTGAAATGCACAAGACAGTGCGAGCAATGCAGAAAATAGTGCGATACATTGCACAAACAAGTGCAAGTAAGATGCGCAAAATAACGCGATGCAATGCACAAACAAGTACAGGTAGGGTGCGCAAAATAGCGCGATGCAATGCACAAACAAGTGCAGGTAAGGTGCGCAAAATAGCGCGATGTAAGTTCTATGCAAAAGATACGAGCATTTTCTATGCAAGATGAGAGCATGTAATGAAATGCACAAGATAGTGCGATGCGCAAGAAAGTGCGAGTGTAAACTGCACAAAAAGTGCGATGCGCAAGAAAGCGCGAGTGTAAACTGCACAAAAAAGTACGATGCGCAAGAAAGCGCGAGTGTGAACTGCACAAAAAAGTGCGATGCGCAGGAGAGCGCGAGTGTAAACACAGGATTTTAAGGTCTCCTAGACCAAAGAATGCACAAAACAGTGCGAGTGAGACACAACCACAAGGTGCACAAGACAGCGCGAGTGATACACAACCACAAAGTGCACAAGACAGTGCGAGTTATATGAAATTGTGAAATAGATGCACTGAGTGAGATTATTGTGCGATGGATGCATGATGTTAATTGAAAGCATGTTCTATGCATGAAACAAGCATATTCTATGCAAGAGACAAAAGCATATTCTATGCAACACTGAAAGCATATTCTATGCATGAATCATGAACGATGCGCGGCACGCATGCAACATAAGTGTATATGAAAGTGCACACTCTATACAATAGAAGAGAATCAAATATGTACTTTGGTACCTCTGATTTACCTTTCGAAGGACTTTGCAACATGCTCAGCTCAAAAAGAGGATACATCCAGTCCATATTGGCGAGAGGTAACATCTGCACGTGAAAACCACGGGTGTTGCTTGGACTGCCATTCTGACTTGAAGCAGGCTTAAGCTTAAGGTTCAGATACACTTATACTCCAGAGAAAGGCGAGGCCTAAGAAGGTGCACCTGGAATGCAGTCTTGGAACTTGCCGAAGTTGAAACACACTAAGATGCTCCAAATTTTCCCTCTTTTCTTTTGCTTTGCAGTCTGAAACCTATGTAGTTTCAGATAGGTCCTGGTTTTATTGTTCTTACAATGACCTGGGTTGAACCCTGCAGTTTTATGAAAAAACAAATCCTGTTTTGCACAAATGTGGAGAATAGCACAACACTCCAGGCACAAATTGATTTTTTTTTGAAATTGAATTTGAGAATGAGTTCTTAACCGGGTATTGAGCCTCCGACTGACCACAGTCAAAATGACTCAACAAAGGAAAAACAAAGGTAAAACAACCTAAACACATCTATTGACACTCGAAACGACACAAAACAAGAATCGAGACAAACAAAAAACAACAAACTCAACACACAGATACTCTGCTATCCATCAGTGGGAGACCTCTCGATTCACGAGGAGCCCTCTTCTCCGGGTATTGTTTCCCACCCTTTCTTATTTGTGATTCTCACATCACTCTAGCACTCAATCTCTTTTTCTCTGAAAAGCCCTTTTCTCACTTTTTCTCTCAGCGCACATCTCTCTATTCCTCAATCTCTCTTATTTTTTATCCCTCCCCTGGGTGGTTGATGGATAAGTAGGAAGTCGTAGGCTCTTGCCCCTAGTATTCTACTAGATTCTTATTCTTCCCTTGACAACTAGTGAGCTCTCCCACAGAGGGGTTGTGGCGCGACTGGATGTGCAGCAGATCCGCAACTAACATCGGTTAACGATGCCCTTGGCCAGTTTGAATGTGAGTAGACTTGTCCAGATGAGGGAGTGAAATACCCTGCTCCATTCTAGTTTGTGCTTCGCACATGGCTTGATACCTCACTGTTTGGAGGATGTGAGAGCTTTCAGCCCTCTACTGTTAGCTTCAGCTATGCCTTTTCTGGCGAATACGGTGCCCTTTCCGGCAAGTATGTTGATAGCAGGAAAAAGACAGAAAACCTAACTCAACTGTGCCCCTAGTTCATCATTTTGACCATTTTTTGTTTTTTGGCTTCTGCTAAAACAATTTTGACTCATATGAGAGTTAGATTAACATGCTTATCCGATTTTCTGATTCAAAATCATGCAAGTCAGGTTGTGAGCACTGAAAATTTTCCTTTTTTGGGTCCAAGAAATGGTCCAGTTTTGGAAAAATGAGATAATTTTTGAGAAAATTAGTCAACCTCATTAAAAAAAAATTCTCAAAAACTGTTTTTGCAAATGGCCACTGCTTGACCAACACAGAATCTACTCTCGAGATGCACAACCTCAGATCTGAACTTGATTTGTCCTGCAGCTGAATCTTCCAACGGAATAGAACAACTGAATTTGAACGAAGACGAGCCAATTTGTACATGGACAAGATAGCTGAGTTGAACCAGGATAAACCAATCAACATGGATAAGCCAAGCAGGCTGAAAATGATCGGGGCCGAACTTCAGGATGAAGTTGCCTACGTATCCCAAAGATGGGAATCAGGCCTGACGTAGTTTCGGGACTCAGGTGTTAACACTCTCCTTTTGCACTCGAACTTTTGCCAAGGCCGCCCTTCCGGGTTTTTAACTTTGCGAGCTTTGTTTTTCTTTTCTTTTCATTTCTTTTCATTTGTTTTCATCTTTTCATTTGTTTTCTTCTTTTCTTTTTCTTTTCATTTTTTCATTTCTTTTCTTCTTTTCTTTTTTGTTCTTTTCATTTTTTTCCATTCTTTGCATTTTTCATTTGCTCTAATTTTTGCCTGGGTCGCCCTTCTGGGTTTTCGGCCCAGCGAGCCTCTCAAGGATAAAAAGTTTAACTTGTCCATGTTGATCGATTTTGAGATCTCGAAGCTATCTGAATCTAGGAGAATGGCTACTGTTTTATACTAAATAGTCTTGATGATGTGAGAGCCCATCCAATTGGGTTCTGAATTTGCCTCTAGTGTTGCGGATAGGAACTCGATTGTCCTTCAGCAAAAAATTTCTTCTTTTCTCCATTCTGGAATTTGGCTTTCTTGCTGGTCTTCATTAGTTTACGGAATGACTCATCTTTTGAATCTTTGAGCACATCTGACATTTTTTGCCCCTAGTTCAAGGGCTGCTTCTGGTCTAGCTTTACAAGCTTCCTTTGATAACATTTGACCTTCTTGATCTGACTTTCTTGCCCTGAGTTCAAGGGTTGCTTCCTATCCGGCCATACAAGCCTCATATTGTGACTGATCATTGAACATTCTGAATCAAAGTTCAAGGTTTGAAAGCAAAAGGGGTCAAGTCTCAAGGCCGAGAGCGATCCTATGCTGCACAATCTCAAGATCAATTCCATGCATGTCTTCGCAGGACCACGCAAAACATTTTTTGAAATCTTTTAATAAAGCGACTAGTCGCTCAGGCTCATCTGAAGACAATGTAGAACCAATCTGGATCAAGCCAGGATCCTTCTCAGTACTCACATTAACAAACATGATTTCATTCATTAAGGGCTTAGCTTGCCTCTCTTCCTCTCAGTTGATCAAATTTTGCAAATCTCGAGGAATTTCTCCCTCTTTGTTTTCATCACAGTGTTAGAAAAGTTTTGAAAAACTTTGGTTAATGCAATGACTTAAAGGCACAGAAAAAGTAGGTGAAAATGTACTGCCGTTTCATTCAGATCTGCTAGCACAACTGGCTTCATGGAAGAAACAGACTAAAAAAAAAGAGTGTAAAAGACAAACACAAAACAAGCAAGTGATGCCCGAGGTAACACCCCCGTAATCACCCGACTCTAACACAACAGGGCCGACTCGATACAACAAGACAGACTCGACTGACTCAGTATGGAAAGACCGACTCAATACACTACAACAAGACTGACCCAATACCTCAGAAAGTAAACTAAATAGCATTCACAAATTGCTCAAAATAGTGCATGACATCCACCACATTTGGAGTAAACTGAGCACCATCAGCAGGTGGTTCATCCCCGATCACATAGTCACATTATCTCCCAAGTTCATCGATCCAGTACTGATAGACTTTGTAGGACCTGGTGCGACGATGACCTTTTTGTTAATCAGATCTTGTATTTCTTGGCGAAGACGAAAACAACTGTTAGTGTCATGACCGGTTTGTTAATGGAAGACATAGTACTTGGCAGCATCATGTTTAGTTGGAAGGGGATTCGGGAGAGGCCGAGGTTTGAGTGGTTTGAGATACCCTTTCTCCATTAGTACCTTCAATGCACAGGTTAGGCTCATATGGAGTTGGGTGAAGGTTCGTTTGGGGGAAGAGGAAACACTAGGTTTAGAAACATCGGCAAATGGAGTAGCGGGTGTTGGTCAGGTATCCATAGGCTTGGAACCGGGATTAGGATGGGTATTTCTGGTAAAGCATCCCTTTCCGTTGTTTGCTCCCTGATTCAGAATGCTCTTATCTTGAGTGACAAAAGTGTCATCCACAGTCTTTGCAACAACTGCGAGCACTTGCTGTTGTTCAGTCCTTCAGCCTTCAAAGCCTCAACAGCCCATAGAAGGTGTTTATGGGGACCAATGCCTGCCCTTACCTTGTTCTTACCACTTGCCTCCACTTTGCCAAGGGATTGGCCTTCTTCAAATGTAGCCCGTCCCATGATTGGGGAGCCTTTTGGCATGAAATTCCTGGCATGTGATGTGGTTAATAACGAGCCAATATCCCAAAGGCCAGATCTGCCCCAGTTCTCTGAAGATCTTCAATCATTCTCATCAGCTCAGATTCTGAACCTCATGACGAAGGCGGTAGCAACGATTGGTGCCACGACCGCGTTGTTGATGATACACACAGTATTTAGTGGGGTTATGTTTGGTAAGGAGTGGTTCAGGCAGAGGCTGGGGATCAAGGGGTTTGAAATACCCTTTTTCCATCAAGACTTTTAGTGCGCTGGTTAGGCTCATATAGAGGGGGGGTGAAAGTTCTGCCTTGAGCTCAGGCTAGGTTGGTTGTTTGTAGGCTTGTTTTAGTAAAAGAGTCGGCTGTGGCGACTGTATTGATTTTAGTGGGTTTGGGAATAGTGCTACTACCAGCATTGGTACTCCCGGAAATCATCCTCTTTGTCGGTTCACTTGTTCTGGGAATAATCCCTCTGTTGAACGCGCTCTCGATCTGAACCCCCAGTTCATGCAAGCTTTTGAAAGTGAATAGTTGAGCGACTATTAACTTTTGCGACATATAATGCTCAAGGTTCTGCACCACTATTCGCACTTGATCCCTCTCAGAAGGGCGATCTGTCATCTATGCTGCCTTTGCTCTCTACCTTGCAACAAATTCCACAAAAGGCTCTGTTGGGTTTTGGTGGGTTGCTTCAAGCGCTTGAGTGGTCATTTTAACTTCGGTATTATAAGAATACTGATCGACAAAGGCCTCAGCCAACTCTTCCCAGTTTTGCTTCACTGAATCCTCCAACTTGGTGTACCAAGTGGCTGCTACACCCGACAGGGTTCTTCCGTACAGAGAGAGTTTCTGCGGCTTAGTCAGACCCATCGGTTTCAGGACGTCCAAGAAAAGCCAGATATGTACCATAGGATCTTTAGACCCGTCGAAATGGTCAATATGTGGCATTTTGAATCTGTCTGGGAGTCATACGGCAGCCTCGGTGTATCCATCCTCAATGTCGGGAATAGAGTCAAGGCCCTGTGCCCTTTTGAATTGCTTCTCAAGATTAGCCATTTTCACCGAGGTCGGATCAAGATCATTAGTATCATGGGGATAAAGCCTCTTATTAGGCTACACCAGGGGCCTAAAAACTCGAGTCTAAGCCAACCTTTCTCGAGGATTCGGACCATGCGAATCTTTAGCTGGCAAAAGTGGGTCAAAGTTCGGCTGGGGTCCCGAGGTTGGATGTGTGGTAGGTGCCCCAGATGCGCGTTGCATTTCAATATTGGTCTCATCCTGCATAGCGATTCCCTGGTGTAATGCCGCTATCATGGCCACAACTTCTTCTGGACTCTATGCTATCATGGTCTGCTGAGTTTGAACAAAGGTGATATGACTGGTGACTGTCGGATCAGTTGAACCAATGAGCCCTGTTTGGCCCTTCTTTGCCCTACCACCGGTGAAGAGAACACTGGTTGCCCTTGAACTCAATCTCTAACCTGACAAAGTCTATCAACACAAGTCCAATGTACCTGGGGGATAGATGAGCCTTCTGAAGCTATAGTTTCAGGACTACCTAGCAAAAGAGAAAACAGACAGCATCTCAACCTGATTTCATTAGAACAGATATGAGCATAGCTGAATGACTGTGCTCTTTACTGAATTCTACCCCAAAATTTTCTGCCTCAAAACTGATATCCTCAAACTGATACCCAGACTTGTAGCTGATACATACATTCCTGTAGAGACACACCCTAACAACACATATCAAGCAAGTGAGAGCCAAAACACCCCTATGGGGGGGTAGGGTTTCCCTGTCCTAGTTTTGTCAGGAACTAGGGGTTCGTTACGCATGCATGTGGTTTCATACAATCCTGCATTCGGGTGAGCAACCTGTCCTAGTTTGGAACAATCTCTAAGGTTTCCGATATGCAACTAGGTCAATTGGTCAAAAAGGGTGCCTCAGCAAGACTACCTGATATACTTGTCGCTCCTAACACCGAGAAGTGAAATGAGGATCAAATGGTGCAGTGGTAGTCTAGATCCAAGGTTTGTGTTCCCATCGTGGCAGAGCCCGTAACCGGTCAACCTTATGGCACGCTTTTCCAAGCGGACCTCCGGCAAACCGTTTAGGAATAGCATATGGCAAACACTGTGACTTAGGCGCACCTATGCAAATGCAATGTAAACAAACACACAAATGTAGATAAAACAACATATCATGAGTTTGAGTTAAGTTCTCTAAATCCCCAGCAAACTCGCCAGAAACTGTGGACTCGACTTTCTTCGCGACCCCTTTTCGGAGAGCTCAAATTGGTCCTATAGTTCAGACTCCTGTCACGGTTTTGAATCTAATCTCACAAAGTGCAATGTGAGACTGATAAACACCAAAGAGTCCAATCTGGCAAATCATTTTGGAAAATCAAATTTTAAATCAAATAATGCCAAAACTAGACTGCTTTGCTAGATTACAGAGTCGCCATCTAAATATTTTATTTTTGAAAAATTTAGGAAACCCTGACTCGTGCCAAAGGCCACGTCTCCATCATCACCAAAGTTGCCTTGGCTCGGGAACTTGGGTATAAGAGGGGAAGGTCTTGAAATGAGCACCCCCTCTCGCCCGATCAAAGGATCGGCCTCTACTAAGCATGATATGTTGTTTTATAAATCTCATGTGTTCTTATTCTGATTATTAGCTAACTTTACTATGTGACACACACAAGCAAATATAGACTAAATCGCGAGAATTGGAACAAAATAACTCATGTTCATTTTCGAAAATAGTTTGAAAGTGCCACTCTCAAGTGGGCTTAAAAACATGATTTTGCCACTTCGCAAAGTGGGCTTAAAACACACATTTATCGAATTGTTCCAATTCAAGCAATAAAACCTTCATCCACAGGCATTCATGCAATTTAGCAAGTAAGCAAATAGCCTCATGGGAAGCATGCGATCATGGCAACACTCACACTCATGCAAGTATGCTAAAGCGTAACACTTACAATGTACTCCAAGCCAAAACAAAAAGCTAGTTAGAAATATGCATGATCCTAACTATACAAGATGCCTAATGCAACACATGCAATAATGCAACTAAGATAAGCTCAGCTACCTAATCATGGCATATGAATGCAACAATTTGATACATGCTTTGAAACACGTATTCAAATAAGTGTCAAAATACGATGCAGTTTGAATGATGCACCAAGCTCGGTGCATGCAATACAAATGAATGATGCAAACATGCAAGCATAAGGTATGCTAATCAAAACGTGTCCCTAAACTAACCATCGAAAGTGGTTAAATAAAAAGGAGAAAGACGTGGGGTTGGAAGACATGCACACACACACGCACGCTTATTACAACATTGCGCCCTCGCGAACGAGGGCCCGAATAAATAAGCTAAGCTACACTAAGCTAAGCTAATTATTACAACACAATTGAATAACTGGCTATGCTAAGCTAATTAATTACAACAAATGAAAGTGAATAACTAGTTACATAAACTAATTATGATATTACAAAACGAATTAAATAACTAGCTACGCTAAGCTATTTAAAACAGTTTAAATAAAGCAAGTAAACGGCCCCGTAGGCGAGGGCGATATGCATGCTCGGTTGCTTCCTCTCGAAAATCCATCCCCATGATCTTTGTTGCCTCTGTTTGCACTCGCCTTGATCTTGAACACTGTACCAGCTTCCAGACTGCTATTGCCCTAAAATAGATACACTTTTGCAAAAAAATGGACTGGTGGCCGGTTGGCTACTGCAAGTGGCCGGTCGGCCACCCTTTTTCCAGGCTTCTGGTTTTGCTGCAACAGAGAACAACAGAGGCAAAGCAATGCATTTTTCAAGGAATGTGTGTACTGCCACACTCCTTATCATTTCTCAAGCTCAAAGGAGTGTGGCACTTGGCTCTCAAGCCACCAACAAGCATTTTCAATGCATGATGGCCAAAGAACTGAGCTTGCACAAGCTCAATGAATGCACAAATAGACTCAAAGGATCACCACCCTATCATGCATGATCAAGGGTGGCGGCGACCAAGAAATATGATATTCATCACTTTGAGTATGAAACATCCCACATTTCTTGTGTTTGGATTAACGTCCGATCCAAACATATGCAATGCAACACAAATGCTTATCTTGTTCATGTTTTACTTTGCTCATTTTGTTTACACATTTTAGATTACTGATTAATCTTTTAACCGATTAATCTTATAACCGATTAAGTCCAATGTGATTGTCCTCTAATGAGAGAGGGGTCAACCAAAGGATGATTTAAGACATGAGAGAGATCATGCATTTGGCTAGGAGGAACCCTCATAAGAAGGTTAAAGCCATGGAGCACAAGCTCCATTTCAAGCTTAAATACAATCATAAGGTTGACCAACCCTCAAAACAAATGGAAAAATGAAGAAATGAGGGAGGTTGCAGACTTTTTGATGCTGAAATGGCATGCTAAAGACCTTAAATCATGCAAGCAACACATACAAGACATGTTCAAAAGCTAAAAGCATTATACTAGTGAAGAGCATCACACTAGAGGCATGCAATATCAAGCTTAAATGACCAAACTAGCTCTGGATAGAGCTTAAACATGCCAAAATAGTGGCTAAATCATGCTGGAATTGAAACACAAAAAGTTATAAAAACATGCTCATGTGTTGGCTCGCAAGCTAGGCTCAAAACACAACTCTCAAAAGCAATGAAAGAATGAAGTATGTGAGAGTGTGACAAGGCTATACACACTGAAATCATATATAAAATGATGCTATATCATGCTATCAACACATGCACAACATGTTAGAAGCCTTAAATCACAAAGCAAGTGAAACGATTTACACTACAACCATGCAATACAAGACTTATATGACCAAGAAGGCTCAAAACAGAGCTAAAGCATGCTAAATCAGTAGCAAAAACATGTTGAGGTAGAGCCATAAAAAGGTAGAAAAACATGCTCACATGCTAGGCCATCTACACATGCAAACAAGACACAAGGAGGGGAGGCCACCCCCTCATATTTTGGACATCAAAACATACTTTTTACCACTGAAATTCCCTGGAATTCAGTGGTTGAAAGGCCAAAAAAAGTTGTTTCAAAAGGCTTAAAAATAAGGCGCAACACTTAGCAAACAAACTACAAAAGAGAATGGGCCACCCCTAACTCCAAAACATACCTCAAACCACTATTTTAAACCATAAAAACAAATTTTTTTTGAGGTTAAAACCAGCCTCAAAATAGCATGCAAAGGTGGCCAAACAAGTGTGGAAAAATAAGCTTAAAAGGGGTTAAGCCTATACCTTTGAAGCACAGCAACAGACAGCCACTTTCTGAGCCAAAACCAGCATTGAGAGCTCAAATAAGACCTCCAAGAACCTCAGCTACAAGGTAGTCTAATTTGGTTAAGGGGTTGTATGCAAATATGAAGAGGATTTCCACTGTCAAGCACAAAATAGGAAAAGAGAGAGGATTCTAGAGAGAGAGGCAAAAATTTTGCTCACAAAATTCTGTCAAAAATTGTAGAGAGAGAGAGAGATTTTAGAGAGAGAGGCTCCCAAACTTTCTAACCCAACTAAAATGAGAGATATGGCCTCCATATATAGCAAAATACAAGCCTTGGTCGAAATATCTGCAAAACAGACAGCTGGAGCTTGTGGGAGATAGCTGGAGGGAAAATATCTGCAAAATATCTGAGTTTGGGACATTAGTGGCCGACCGGCCACTGTTGGTGGCCGACAGTCCACATTTGTGGCCGACAGCAAAAATCTACTCTCTAGGTCCAACTTCAAATAGGCATATCTCCTTCATCTGGACTCCTTTTCAGGTCATTCTTCTGCCTAAATTGAAGCCCCGGAAGTCTTTTTTCCAATGGTGAAGCCTCACATCAAAATTCCAAGTGTGTAAAATGTTATGCTCATTTTAATAAAGACTACTCAGTTTCAGTTTAACCAGATTCATGCCTAACTTCTCCTCAGCTAGTTTTCTTCTCTCCCCTCCAATTTTCTTCCACTCCAAACCTCTAACCAAGGTGTTTTGAATGATTTTCAAATAGTTCACCTCTTTTTAATTCATTTCCACTTTGTTCTTGCTCAGTTTTCCGAAAAGCGTAATATTTAACGAAATGCGAGCCCCGGAATAGCGTAGAAACTTTTTTTCGAAAATGTTTTGAAAGAGAGTGTTTTAAGGTCTAAAATCTTTTTGGTCCAAAAATGGGGTGTGAGGTTGCGATTTGACTCTCTCTCGTTGTCGAAGAAATCGAACCTTTGCACTGTATAGCTTTCATCACCAAGTAAGCAGTCAGTGGCGCCCAAGTCTTAAGGGCGATCAAAAATGGGGTGTCTACACTTGCCAGCCACCATTGTTGGCTGCTGGCCACTAATCTTGGCTTCCGGCCACTTGTGTGGCCTGTTGGCCAGAACTAGTGGCCTGCCGACCACATGTGTGTTTTGGTAGATATTTTTGCCAATTGTGCCAGCTGTTTCCACTGATGCTTGCATCTTCCTACACATGTATGTATTGATATTTCTGAGGGAGTTTGATATTTATCTATATATAGGAGACCTCCCCTTCCATCTTTAAGGTTGGAAAATTTCAGAGCAAAATATTTTCTCTTTCTCTACAACCCTTTCTCTCTCTCTCTCTCTCTCTCTCTCTTGTAAATTTCTTGAGCCTTTGTCTATACACTCTAAACCAAACCTTGTGATCTTTGAGATGAGGTACTTTTGAGCCTACTTTGAGCTCTTGAGGGTGTGTAAGTGTTGGATTAACACTTGGAAAGTGTTCTCCTCTTCAAGAGGTATAAGTCTTGGTTTATTGTTTTGCTTTAATTGCTATTTTTCCTACTGTTTTTGGGCTGTCTAAACTTTAAAATTTTGGGCTGAAACTTGTGGTTTAAGGCCAATAAGGGTGGATGGGTGGCTCATCATTCCTTCTACCTGGCTTCCAAGGCTTTTACCCTTGTGTTTCTCACCTTGTTGTCACCTTTTTTTTGAGCTTTTAAATACCAATTTTCAGAGCTTTTTCAGTGGCTAAAATGTTGTTTTGAAGTCCAAAAATTGAGGGGGTAGCCTCCCATCCTTATGCTTTTTTTACTAGCTTACATAGCTCCATGTTTTAGCTTATTGTTCTAGCTATTTTTGTCTTAATTCTAGCATGTTTTAGGACTGATTTAGCACTCTTTTTGGACTATTTTTAGTGGTTCATTGCATTTGAGCTTTGTATTCCATGCTTATAATGTAATTGTCCTCATAGGCTTGGTGGTTTAGGTCTTAGCCACCAACCTATTTGAATTGATAGCATTTGTTTATGACTTTTCGTACTTGTTTTCATCCCTAATCACTTCTGTAACCTCCCTCATTTCTTGGCTTTTGCTTTGCTTTAAAAGTTGGTTTAAACTAGTTGCTTGTTTAAAGCATGAGATTGAGGTCTTGTGCTTAATGGTTTAATCCCTTTGGAGGTTCATTACCAATGGCATGACACTTCTCTCATGCCTAAAACAACTCTTGGTTTAATGCTTCTTTCCATTAGAGGACTTAAAGCTCACCTTTGGACTTAATTTACCAAGGAATGGTTGGTGATTAAAATGGAGTAATAAAATGAGGACTAAAAATGATGCAATATAATAACTTGGTTAGGGTTCAATCGGATGTTAATTGAACCCTTGAGTCTTGAATCGTTTCATACTTGTTAGTGATATAAACGATTCAAGAGTCATTGTCGACTACTTCCCTTGATCAATCCATGATAAGGATGAGATTTGAGAGTCTTTTATTGTTGCATTTATTGAACTTGCACACTTTGGTTCATAGGCCATCATGCAATGAAATTGCATCGATTGATGGTTTGTGAATCAAACTTACCACTCCTTTGAGCTGCTTGATGATAAGGAGGGGTAAGTTGTGCAAACAACCCTTGAGAATACCTTGGTTGTGCTCTATTTGCTCTTTATTGCAGCAGGAGGAACCAGGATTTTGTGGTCGGCAGGCCACCATTTTGGATGGCAGGCTATCATTTGTGGCCGGCAGGCCACCACTTCTGGCCTGCCGGCCACTTTTGTCAAATTGAGTAGTTCCTTTTGAAACAGAACAGGGTTGGTTTTGAGGTGAAAAACAATGCAAGTGTTCTAACTGTGTAACAGAGGCTTCCTGGCAACAGAACAGTGGTTTTTTCTAGTGGAAATCCACGCGCATGCATGAGCACTCCTCACTTCCCAAGTTTGTTTAGTTTAATTACTTAGCTTAGTTATTTGTTGTAATTAATTAGTTGTAACTAGTTAATTTTGTCTTGTAAATATTTAGTTAGTTTTGTGGTCTAATTATTTCTGGACTAGTTATTTAATTTATTGTTGTAATAATTAAGCTAGCATAGTCTAATTCGTTTTGTAATAGTTAGTTAATTCGTAGTAATTAGCTTAGCTAGTTAGTTTTTTAGACCCTCCTGCGTGAGGGCGCAAACTTGTAATAACGTGTATGTCTTCCAACCCCACATCTTTCTCTCTTTTATTTACTTGCTTTTGATGGTTAGTTTAAGGCATCATGTTTTGTTTAGCATCTCTCATGCCTTGCATTCACTTGTCTTGCATGAATCGAGGCTCGGTTCATCATTCTAACAAAGCATTGTTGTTTATTACTTCGTTGAATACGTGTTAAACCGCATGCTATCAAATTGATTCACATGTCATGTTAAGTAGCCGAGCCTATTTTGATTTCATATCTCATGCATTGCATTAGTCACATTGCATAGTTAGGATCATGCATTATTCTAACTTTATCATCTTTTTGGCTTGGAGTACTAGGTGAGCTTTTATGTGCTTTAGCATAATTGCATGAGTGTGATTGTTACCATATCAAAGCATGTTCACCATGAGGCTAAGTGCTTATCTGATAACTGTTTGAATGCCTGTGGATGAAAGCTAATTGCTTGAATTGGGATAGTTTGATTCATGTACATTTGAGCCCGCTTTTTCAAGTGGCACATTCGCAAACTCTTTTCAAAAACAAACATGAAATCAAGTGTTCCATTTTTTGCAAATTAGTCTATATTTGTTTGTGTGCACATCACATAGTAATGCTAGCCTAATAATCGGAACAAGAGCATATAATGAAAACAAAATTCACATCATGATTAGTAGAGGCCGATTTTTGATCGGTCGAGCGGGGGTGCTCAATTCATAACCTTCCCCTCTCATACCTAAGTTCCCGAGCAGAGACAATCTTGGTGATGACGGACACGTGGCCTTTGGCACGAGTCATGGTGTTGACACCCCATTTATGATAGCTCTTAAGATTTTGGCACCACTGATTGATCACTGATGATGAAAGTTATGCTGTGCAAACGTTCGATTTCTTAGTAAGAAAAGCTTTTAAATCCCAACCTTACACATTTTGGACCAAAACTATTTTAGAAAAAAACTATTTTAGATCTTAAAATCCTCTCTTTCAAAATATTTTTGAAAATGTTTCTACGATGTTCTGAGGCTCGCATTTCGTTTAAATATTGCACTTTTCGGTAAACTGAGCAAGGGCAAAGTGGAAATAAATGAAAGAGAGGTGAACTCTTTAAAAAATCTTTAAAAATATATTGTTTATACGCTTGGAGTTAAAGAAAATAGGAGGAGAGGGAAGAAAACTAGTTGGGGAGAAGTTGAGCACGAAAGCGTTAAGGGAGAATTGGGCAGCCTCACTAAATCAGGTCTGTCCTTTTGTACACTTGGAATTTAGATGTGAAGCTGCCACCATTGGAAAGTGGGCTTCTGGGGCTTCATTTTGGACTCAAGAATCTCCTAAAATCGAGTCCGGATGAGGGAGATATGGCCGTTTGAAGTTAGCATTAATCCGATTAAGCCAAGACTGAGAAACCTTCACTAAAACAGGCATATCTCTTTCCACACTTAGAAATTAGATGTGAATCTACCACCATTGGACAGTAGACTTCCAGGGCTTCAATTTAGACTCAAGAATGACCTAAAAAAGAGTCCGGATGAAGGAGTTACGCCTATTTGAAGTCAGACTTGGAAGCATATTTTTCTGCCGGCCACTGGTGTCCAAAAATAGATTTTTTGCAGATATTTTCCTACAGCTGTTTCCATACTGCTCCAGCTGTTTCTGAAAAGATATTTTCAACCTAAGGCTCATGTTTTCTATATATACATGACCTATCTCTCATATTTCAAGGTTAGAAAAACTTTGGGAGCAAAAAAAATATCCTCTCTCTACAATTCTCTCTCTCTTGCAACTTGCATAGACTTTGCCCAAACACTCTAAACCAAACCTGGAGAGCTTCTTTTTGAGGATATTTGAGCTTGAATTTGAGCTCTTGAAACACTTAAGAGTGTGAAATTGGTGGTTTATGACTTAAAGGGTTCATCTGTCTTCAAGAGGTATACCTTCTCTTGCTTTTGCACTATCTCTACACCACTTATTTTTCATATTTTCTTATTATTTTTGGGCTATGAAAACTCTGTATTTTTGGGCTGAAACTTGTGGTTTAAGGCCAATAAAGGTTGAGGGGTGGTTCACCCTTCTTTACACCTTACTTTCAAGGCCTTTACCCTTGTGTTTCCCATCCTTTTACTATCTTTTTTTGAGCTTTTAAACACTGAATTTCAGAGCTATTCCAGTGGCTAAAATTATGTTTTGAAGTCCAAAAATGGAAGGGGTAGCCTCCCCTCCTTGTGTTTTGTTTACTAGCTTAACATGCTCTATGTTTTAGCTTATTTTTGTAGCTTTTGTTAGCTTAATTCCAGCATGTTTTAGGGCTATTTGAGACCTATTTTAAGATTGTTTTTTTTTAAGTGTTTGTTGTGTTTGAGCTTTGTTTTGCATGTTTATAGTGTAATAGTCCTCATGAGTTTGGTGTTCTAGGCCTTAGACACCATCTCCTTTGAGTTGATAGCATTTATTTATGCTTTTGTTACTTATTTTCAACATTAATAATCTCTGCAACCTCCCTTCTTTTTCTTTGAGGGTTGTTTTAAGCCTCTTATTCTTTTAAGCATGGGATTGAAGTTGTCATCCTTAATGGTTTAATCCCTTTTAGGGGTTCGTTATCAACGGCATGACATCTTTTCATTTCTTAAGTTCACTCTTGGTTTGGTACTTCACTCCATTAGAGGACTTAACTTCACCATTGGACTCAATGAATTAAAGAATGGTTGGTAATTTAAAATAGAGTAACTAAAACTTGCGACTAAAAGTGAGCAAGATAATGTTTGATTGTGTTCAATCGGACATTAATTGAACACATGGAAGCTTGAACCATTTCATACTTGCTAGTGATGAAATGATTCAAGTCTCCAAGGTCAACTTCTTCCCTTGATCATTCATGAAAGGGAGGAGGCTTGTGTCTTGTTTTCCATTTATTGAACTTGCACACTTGGTTTCACATGCCATGATGCAATGAAATTGCATCCATTGATGGTTTGTGAACCAAAAATTGCTACTCCTTTGATTTTCCCATAAAAATGAGGGGTAGGTCGTGCAAACAAACCCTTGAAATACCCTGTATATGCTCTATTTGTTCTCTGTTGCAGCAAGATGAACCTATGCATCAGTGGCCGGCAGACCACCTTTGATGGCCGGCAGGCCACTTTCATCTTTGGCTGGCTAGCCACTGATGCAAATTTCAGCAGAGTGTTGACAAGATGGAGCAAAGTTGTTCTAGAAATGTTCAACTATGCAAACAGAGGCATTCGGGAGCAAAACGGTAGTCTTTTCGGGTGGAATCCGAGCATGCGCATGCACTTCTCTCAATTCCCGAGTCAAGACAATCTTGGTGATGACGGACACATGGCCTTTGGCACGAGTCATGAGTTTCCTAAATTTTTTGAAAATAAAATATTTAAGTGGCGACTTTGTATCTGACAAAGCAGTCTAATTTTGACATTTTTGATTCAAAATCAATTTTCCAAACGATTTGCTGGATTTGGAATCTTTGGTGATTATCAATTTCACATTGCACTTGTGAGATTAGATTCAGAACCGCAGGAGTCCGAACTGTAGGGCTTCTTTCAAACTTCCGAAAGGGGGCGCGAAAAAGTCGAACTACACATGGATTTCCTAAATTTTTCAAAAATATTTAGATGACGACTCTATATCTGGCAAAGCAGTCCACTTTTGGCAATTTGATTTAAAATCAATTTTCCAAAAGATTTGTCGGATTTGGACTCTTTGGTGTTTATCTATTTCGCATTGCACTTGTGAGATCAGATTCAGAACCGCAGGAGTCCAATACTGTAGGGCTTATTCATCTTCTGAAAGGGGGCATGAAATGTCGAGCTACAATGGGTCCCTAGGGTTTTAGATTGGTTTGTCATGCAGAGCAAACCGAAAGTCATACCGTCACAAAGCAAGACTTTCGAAGACAAGGGAATGATGATCAAGCCTCTTTTGGTGGCTCCAAATAATTGGGTTATACTCAAAAACCCAAAAACATGGTTCCAGTGATTTCCAGATCCCAAAGGAGAAAGATTCAGTGAAGGTACACTCAAATCAGAGGGACCTGAAAGAAAGTTTAGAGACTAATTCTTTGGCACGGTCAAAAGGCTAGAAAGAAGAAGGAGAAGGTTTAAGGCCTGCTCCTAAGATCAAAGAGGGTTCCAGTAGAGAACAGTTGGCCAAAGTTCATGTTGAACTAAAAGCCAAAGAAAGATCCAGCCTAGCAGGCCTCGAAAAGGCTTTGATGGAAGGTGATAGTGAGACAGAAGGAGAAGCTGAACTAGGCCAAGCGAAGGAATTGCCCAAAGATGAAATGTTTGAAGCCTTCATTGCTGAACATACTTTCTTAGTCGAAAAGCCAACATGAGCAGATCACAAACAAATTGCTTTGAAGGAAGCCACTAGCACTGAGGTACCAGAGTACAATATGAAGGATGCCTCCCAAGCTTCAGAGCAGACTCATATGGAATGAGAGAAATCGCAACCAATGGTATAGTTTAGTTCATTCACTCCAGTGCTAGTAAATATGGTATATGTGTTGTTATAGGAATTCCAAGCTGAAGAGGGAAACCAAGAAGGTCAGGAAGATGACCCCATTCCAGTTTCTAGTGAAGATTCACAAGCCAACATGGTTCAAGATGAATCAAAAGTGGCCAAGTAAATGGAAACTGATGAAGAAAGTGAGGAGGTGAGCATTAACCTCTCGTACCCCTTCGAGTACCCTACAATATCTATGACCTAACATGTTAAACCCCTGTATCTTAAGACTTACTTCGATAGGTTACAAATGAACAGGGTGTTAGTGGATAATAGGGTAGCAGTAAACCTGCTTCCAAGGTCCTCTTTGAAGAAGTTGGGAAAAAAAAAACCCTAGGTTGATCCCAACTAGCACAACCATTGCTGGTTTTGTTGGGGATATGAAAATGGCTCAGGGCGTTCTGCTCATCAACCTGAGTGTGGGAACCAGAGATTGCATGATAGTATTCTTTGTTATAGATAGTAATGCTAAGTATAATGCTTTGCTTGGCAGGAATTGGATCCACACCAACAAATATGTTCATTCCTCTTTACATTAGAAGATGATGATATCTCTGTGTAATAGGGAAACAAAGGAATCAATGTAGATCCACAGCCTTTTATTGCTTGTGCTGATTTTGCAGAGGGCAAGCTATGCATTGAAGGGGTTATACCACTCAGTGTGCTGAGGAAGCCTGATGGAATAGCCGAAGCAACAGCTGATAAGGAAGTAGCACACCTGAAGCATTTAGTATAGGAGAGTGTTGATGAAGAGTTTGTCACTAAAAATGACAATGATGCCTGGTTATAGGCAAAAAGATCAGGATCAAAAAGTCAGACCATTGGCTTTAATCAAATTTTCGGCATTGGACATAGAGTCTATAGTCCAAAAAGTGCAAGGAAAAGGGAGAAAAACCATGGTGATTGGTTGTGATCAAGGGCAACCAAAGGCCAGATCTATGGCTTTCGGTAAGTATTGTGTGTTGGACATTGAAATAAAAGTCCAGAAAATACAGGAAGAAGAGGTTTTATGGACAATTTTGTCTATGAAGAAGAGAGTAGGGATGTTAAACCAAAAAGGATAGAGGTAGAACCAAATGAAAATGTTGCTTCAAAGATAGAGGAAGTCAAGAGAGAAGCATCAGTGAGTGCCCAAGTGCAAGATCACTTGAAAGAAGTCAACCTAGGTGAATGTTCAACACAACAACCTACCTATATCAGTGCTTGGTTGAATCCTAATGATAGGAACTAGTTTTTGGTTGTCCTAAAACAATACAAGGATTGTTTTGCTTGGTCTTATAATGAACTGCCTGAGTTAGACAGATCATTAGTGGAACACAGGCTCCCAATGAAGCCTAATTTTAGGCCACACAAGCAGAAGCCAAGACGGATGAGTCTTGAAGTGGTTCAAAAGGTGAAAGAGGAGATTGTTAGGCTCCTTAAAGCATGCTTCATTAGTACAGCCAGGTATGCTGAATGGTTGTCTGATATTGTGCCTATGGTAAAAAGAAATGGCAAAATGAGGGTATGTATCGATTTTAGAAACCTAAAATTGGCAACTCCAAAAGATGAGTATCCCATGCCTATAGTTGACTTGTTGGTGGATAACTAGCAGGACACAAGATGTTGTCCACGATGGATAGGCATTCTGGCTATAACCAGATTTGCATAGCAAAGGAAGATGTCCACAAGACAGCTTTCAGTGTCCTGGAAACATTAGCACCTTTGAATTGGTCAAGATGCCATTTAGGTTGAAGAATGTTGTATCAACATATCAGAGGGCAATGAACACTATCTTCCATGATCTCATTAGAGGGTACTTACAGTGTTACATTGATAATATTGTTGTGAAATCTCAGTCCATGGAGAAGCACCTGGTTCATTTGACAACACCCTTTGACAGGATGAGGGAATTCAAGTTGAAACTCAACCCTCTCAAATGTGCTTTTTGTGTATCAGCTGGAAACTTCTTGGGGTATGTAGTGCACAAGAAGGAAATACAGACTGATCAGAATAAAGCCAAAGTCATCATTGAGGCCAAACCTCCATCAAGTAAGAAAGAATTACAAAAATTCCTTGGTTAGGTTAATTTCCTTCGAAGATTTATTTCTAACAGTACAGGGAAAACTAAAGTATTTTCTTCTTTGTTAAAGCTAAAAAATGAATAAGAGTTAGTGTGGACAGCTGAGCATCAGGCTGCTTTCGAAGGAATTAAAGCCTACTTGGCCAAGCCTCCAGTGTTGATGCCACTAAGGAGGGATAAACCCTTGAAGTTATACATTGCTGTAATAGAAGATTCATTGGGAGTTTTTCTGGCTCAGGATAATGAAGAAGGCAAAGAACAAGTAGTTTATTACCTTAATAGGTTTTTAAATTATTGTGAAATACTTAGCTGTAGAGAAGTTGTGCCTAACATTGTACTTTGCAGCAATGAAATTAAGATATTATCTTTTGCCTACTATGGTCGTGGTAATTACAACCACAGACTTGGTTAAATACATGTTATCTAGACCTATGCTAAGAAGAAGAATTGGCAAATGGATATTAACTCTATTAGAGTTTCATCTAGAATATGTTTCCCAAAAGGCAGTAAAAGGATAGGTTTTGGCTAACTTTTTGGCAGATCATCCATGTCAAACAGAAAACCAAGAGACAATGGATCTTGGTATGGTCAATATTGAGCCATGGCAAATGTGGTATGATGGATCAAAAGCCAATGGTCTAGTTGGAATTGGTGTTGTGATTAAGTCACCATAGGAGATAGAAACCACGCATGGTTTTAGAGTTGATGAAGCTACTTGTTCCAATAACCAAGTTGAATATGAAGCTTTAGTAATGGGACTTGGGATACTTATTAAATTACAGGCTTATGCAGTTGATATATTTAGGGATTCTCAATTGGTAATCAACCAAGTAAATGGAATTTTCAAATGTCAAAATGCAAGCATGTTACCATATTATGTTGCTACATTGCATTTGGTTTCTCAGTTTTAGATAGCCAACGTGACTTATATCCCAAGATTCATGAATTATAAGGCCAATGATGTAGCTCAGAAGGCTTTGAATTTCAGAAGAAGGGGTGACACCCAAGTGGACATAAGTCAAGCAACATATCAAAAGTTAATACCACCTTTGGCTAAAAGGGGTATCATGGTAGAAGTTAACCAGAATAACTTAGAAGAGTACGATTGGAGACATCCAATCATACAATATTTAACTGGTCCTTCTTCGAAGGCCAGCAGAAAAATTAAATTGCAGTCAATGCAATTTATAGTATATAGGAATGCTCTTTACAAAATGGTAGTAGATGGACTATAGTCAGAATGTCTAGGGCCAAAAGAGGCACGGACTGCCATGGCGGAGGTGCATGAAGGCATTTGTGGCGCCCATCAACCTAGGGTGAAGATGAGATGGTTGCTACGAAGGAATTCCTATTATTGGCCAACCATCCTTAAAGATTGTATAGAGTATGGAATGGGATGTCAGGCATGCCAAAAGCATGGCATGATAAGACATGTGCCAATAACTGATTTGCATGTAGTTGTGAAGCCATGGCCATTTAGAGGATGGGCAATGGATATGATAGGGAAAATATATCCACTCTCTTTGAAGCATCATTGTTTCATTCTAGTAGCCACAAATTACTTCATTAAATGGGTCGAAGCTAAGCCTTATAAGGTTGTGAATCAGACTGAAGTTATTGGATTTATCAAAGAATTAATCCATAGATTTGGCATCTCACAGACCATAACTATAGATAATGGGTCTGTGTTTGATGGAAAGATGGTAAAATCTTTCGTAGTAGAATTTGGAATTAGTCTTATTAATTCCACCCCTGATTATGCACAAGCAAATGGTCAAGCTGAGTCATCTAACAAATCCTTGAAAAAAAGAATACAAAGAGTTGTAGAAGACAATCCCAGGGATTGGCATAACTTGTTATTAGATGTGCTATAGGCTTATAGGACTTCTCCAAGGTCAAGTACAGGGATCACTCTTTATGCTTTAGTATATGCGCATGATGCAATATTGCCTATAGAAATTAATATCAAATCCTTGAGAGTAAAATGCTAAGATCAATTAACTACTGAGCAATATCATCAAAGTAAGTTCTTGAAATTAGAAAATATAGATGAGGCCAGGATTTTGGCATTAAATAATATCCTCTTCCAAAAAATAAAGGCAGCCAAGAATTATAATAAAAAAGTCAAGCACATTAGCTTTGATGAAGGTGACTTGGTATGGAATACAATACTTCCAATAGGCATTAAGAGCCATAAATGTAGACACCCCATTTTTTACGGCACTTTCGACTTGGATGTCCTCGCATGCACACCCGATGATGAGTCTGTTTGCTCGCCAAGTGTTCGAAGTCTTCAGCAGAATGCCACAACATTGAGCCTTGCAAATCTTGATAGCCTTTCAAACTCAGTTTTGGACCAAGCCTATCTTTTTCAACCTATAACCTCTGGTGACCTGCCGGCCACTGTTAGAGGCTTGCCGGCCATCACTTTTTTCTTGCCGACCTGGTGCCGACCACTGATGTGGCTTGTCGGCCACCACTGATGGTTGGCCAGCCACCAGTGTGTTTTGCAGATATTTCATGCCAGCTGTGCCAGCTGTTTGCACAGATGCATGCATCTATCTCCACATGTAGGGCTGGATCTCCTTGAGGGAATTTCTTGTTTTCTATAAATAGGGGACCTCTCTCTCATGTTTGGAGGTTAGAAAATTTTGAACTCAAATTTTCCTCTCTCTCTACCAAATCTCTACACTTTAGCTCCAATTCCTTAACCTTTGCATATACACCCTTAACCAAATCTTCTCATCTTTGAACTGAGATGTTCTTGAGCTTGGTTTGAGCTCTAGAGGGTGTTGTTTGCTTGGTTTTGTTGCTTGAAATTGCTTCTTCTCTTCAAGAGGTATAAGGCTTTACCTATTTGTTTGCTTGCTTTGCTTTTATTCCTACTATTTTTCCATTGTTTTGGGCTGTCAAAACTCTGTGTTTTTTGGGCTGAAGCTTGGGTTTAAGGCCATTAAAGGTTGAGGGGTTGATAGCCCTTCTTTATACCTTGTTTTGGAGGTCTTTACCCCTGTGTTTCCCACCCTTTTAATATCTTTTTCCAAGCTTTTAAAAACTGATTTTTAGAGCTTTTTTAGTGCCCAAAATCATGTTTTGAATTCCAAATTTGGAGGGGTTAGCCTCCCTTCCTTGTGTCTTGTTTGCTGGCCTAGATAGCTCTATGTGTTAGCTTATTTTTCTAGCCTTTTGTAGCTTAATTCCAACATGTTTTAACCTCTGTTTTAGGCTGTTTTAACTTTGTTTTGGGTTGGTTAAGTCATTTGAGTCTTGTTTTGCATGCTTCTAGTGTAAGTGTCCTCATAAGCTTGGTGTTTTAGGCCTTTAGACACCACTTGTTTGAGTTGATTACATTGTTTTAGTGTTTTTCTCACTTAATTTCAACAAGCATAATCTCTGCAACCTTTCTCATTTCTTCACTCGTTATTTGCTTTGAGGGTTGTTTCAACCTTAGGATTGTTTAAGCTTGAAATTGAGGTCCATGCTTAATGGTTTAATCCTCTTTTAGGGGTTCATTATCAACGGCATGACACCTCTCTCTTGCCTTAAACTACCCCTTGTTTGGCACTTCTTTCTCTTTTAGAGGACTCAACTCACCAATGGATTTAATTGGTTAAAGAAAGGATTGGTAAACTAGAAGGAGTAACTAAAAGTTGAAACTAAAAGGGTGCAAGACAATAATTGGTTGTGTTCAATCGGACGTTAATTGAACACATGGAACTTGGACCATTTCATACTTGCTAGTGATGAAATGATCCAAGTCTCCAAGGTCACCATTTCCCTTGATCTTTCATGAAAGGGAGGAGGTTTGTGTCTTGTTTTGCATTTATTGAACTTGCACTCTTGGGTTCACAAGGCATCATGCAAAGAAATTGCTTGAATTGGTGGTTTGTGGCTTAGGTTCACCACTCCATGGTTTTGTTCATGAAACGGAGGGGTGAGTTGTGCAGACAATTCTTGAAAATACCCTGTATATGCTCTGTTTGTCCTCTGTTGCAGCAAGATGAACCTAGGCATCAGTGTCCAGCAGGCCATTTTCCATGGCCGGTAGGTGGCTGGTAGACCACCTCCATAGCCGGCTGGTGGCTGGCAACCTTCATCTTTGGCCAGCTAGCCACAGATACAAAAATCAGTAGAGTGTTGGTAAGGTGGAGTAAAGTTGTTCTGGAAATGTTCAATGGTGCAAACAGAGGCATTCAGGAGCAAAACGGTGGCCTTTTCGGGTGGAATCCAAGCATGCGCATGCACATCTCTCATTTCCAGAGGTAGAGTAGTTAATTACTTAGTTTAATTATTAATTGCAATTATGTTGTAATTCTTAAATTAGTTAAGTAGTTAACTAGTTATGTTGTAACTATTTAATTAGTTAGTTAACTACTTAGTTAATTCAAATGTTGTAATAATTAGTTAAATAGTTTAGCTAGTATTCATTTCGGTTTGTAATAGTTAGATTAATTAGCTTTAGCTCTAATTAGTTGCTAGTTAGCCAGTTTATTCATTCGGACCCTCCTATGCGAGGGCATCAATGTTGTAATAATGTGTATGTCTTCCAATCCTACGTCTTTCTCCTTTTTGTTTAACTGCTTACGATGGTTTGTTTAGGGGCATCACGTTTCAATTAGCATATCGCATGTTTGCATCCTTTTGTAATGCATGCACTGAGGCTCGGTTCATCATTCTAATTGCATTGTTAGTTCAATACTTCTTTGAATACGTGCTTAGACCGCATGTTATCAAATTGTTTCATATGCCACATTAGTAGCCGAGCCTATTTTAGTTTCATTATTGCATGCGTTGCATTGGTCATCTTGTATAGTTAGGAATCATGCATATTTTTCTAACTCGTTTGTTTTATCTTAGTTTGGAGTACTAGGTGAGTTTTTACCTCTTTAGCATACTTGCATGAGTGTGAGTGACTACCATGTTTAGCATGCTTGCCATGAGGCTAAGTGCTTAAATGCTATAATTGTTTGAGTGCTTGTGGATGAAGGCTTGTTGCTTGAATTGGAATGATTCAACGAATGTACGTTTAAGCTCACTTTGTTAAGTAGCAAATTCACAAACTTTAAGCCCACTTTGTTAAGTGGCAAAATCAAACCCTTTTCGAAATACATAATTGTTCCAATTCGGGCAAACTAGTCTATACCTTGTATACGCGCATCACTTAGTAAATGCTAGCCTAATAAACCAGAACAAGAGCATATAATGTTAATAAAAATCATATCATGATTAGTAGAGGCCGATCTTTGATCTTGCAAGCGGGGTTGCTCAAATGTATTCATGACCTTCCCTCTTGTACCTAAGTTCCCGAGTCGAGACAATCTTGGTGATGACGGACACGTGGCCTTTGGCACGAGTCATGGGTTTCCTAAATTTCCCCAAAAATAAAATATTTAGGTGGCGACTCTGTGTCTGGCAAAGCAGTCCATTTTTAGCAATTTGATTCAAAATTGATTTTTCAAAATATTTGCTGGATTTGGACTCTTTGGTGTTTATCAATTTCACATTGCACTTGTGGAATTAGATTCAGAACTGCAGGAGTCCGAACTGTAGGGCTTCTTTCAAACTTTCGAAAAAGGGTGTGAAAAAGCCGAGCTAAAGTTTCTGGCGACTCTGTTGGGAATTTAGAGGACTTGACTCGAACTCATGATATGACATTTTATCTACACTTATATATTTCTTTGCATTGCATTTGCATTGGTGCATTTAAGTCACTGTGTTTGCCATATGTTATTCCTGGACGATTAGTCGGAGGCTTGCCTAAAAATCTCGCGAAAAGGCTAACCAGTCACGGGCTCTGCCATGATGGGAACAAGACCAAGGAGATGTGCAGATTGACTGGTTTGACTTGAATGGGTCAACATATAACTCTGGATGGTTTAGTGACGAGCTTAACAAAGAGGAAGAAACTGAAACACAGCTGAAGGAAAAAGAAACAAGAATTGCTGCAATGGCCGGAATGGCCAGGGACAAGGGGAAACTACCCGAGAACACCGGTGTAGAACAATCAGCTTAAGAATTGGGCATTGTTAGTACTGTGGATCTGGAGCAAGAAGCTGCACTGAAGCAGTTTGAACAAGAAAGGGTGAAAACAACCGGAAAGCTTGAATAGCTTAATTCCCTACGGGGGATACTTGTGATGAGAGAATGATCAAAACGGAGCCAGACAACTGTTTGTTGGCCGCCGGAGGTGCATGATGGGAGGATGACGATCTAATTTTGGCTTACACCGATGAAAATTGGGGTGAAGATCTGCCAAATGATACTTGGTACACTGAAGAGATTGACCACATGATGAGAAGTGGGCTGTATTTCAAGTCGCCGCACTTGGACCAAGCTGAAGCCTTTGAGAAAGATAAAGAGGTTGAGAAGCAAAAGGAAAAATAGTTGGAAAAAGAGGCGGTGCTGAAACAGCTAAAGAAAATTCAAGCTGACATTTCGATTTGGGGTCTGCTCATGGCTTCTCGGGTGCATCGACAAGTTGTACTATCAGCGATGGACAGGGCCAAATTTTCCATTGATACGACTCCTGAGCAGCTTGTGGGGCTGGTCTTCCTAGGAGGCGTCGTGCCAACTCTAACCTTCTCAGACAAAGAACTGCCGCCAGAAGGCTCAGCACACAACAAACCTCTGTACATATCAGTGGAGTGCAGAGAAAAGTGGGTGCCAGTTGTATTGATTGACATCGAGTCAGCTATCAACGTTTTTCATTCTCGTACAGCTTATGCCATTGGCCTGAAACCAACAGATTTTGTGCCTACAACCCAGGTGATTCGGGCGTATGACAATACGAGCAGAGAGGTTATGGACATGGTATAGATCAAAGTTCAAGTGGGCCCAGCTCAACAGGATATTGAGTTCCATGTCTTGGATGTGCCGGCCACTTTCAATCTACTGCTAGGGAGACCTTGGTTATACCAGGTGAAAGTTGTCTCCTCTACCCTCCATCAAATGCTGAAGTACCCTTACGGGAAGGGAGTGGCTATTGTGTTCAGGAATTCGTCCATACATCCTCTGCTAGAGGTAACTACACCTGTGCTGGAAATTGTTCATGGTGAGGAAAATGTATTCCTTTCAAGGTTTACTCTGGCCGAGGCCGGAGTAGTGCAAACCATCTTGGCAGTTGATAAGGGCTTGTATATCAGCGCCTAATCAATCTATTTCATGAACATGCTCCAACATGTGCCAAGAATGGGACTCAGAAGAAGTGGCCGGAAAGGTGTCATCGCATTGGCCGATGTGCCGCATAATCCGCATGCCTTTAGTCTTGGCTATATGCCTACCAAAGAGGATTGGATCAGGAAAAGAAAAGAGGTGGCAGGTAGAGCTAGAGCTAAGCAGACCGAGAAGCGCTATGAGCTCATTCATAGGCCGATCCGAGGAACACTGAACGACTATTTTGTTTGGGGAGGAGAAGACTTCCCATTTTGCGACTTTCTCAAGCCCTAGTTGAATTCTGAGAAGTAGCGTTTTCTTGGCTTTGAAATTTTGTTTGACTTGCAGCTGCAAGACAATGATACAGAGGAAAAGGTTGAACCAACTGCTGAAGCTGAGAAGAGCATGGAAAATGACTCAAACAACAGCGAACTTAAAGTAAGGGTAGCACTGGCATGTCTCCTTCAGATCTTCCAGCCAACTCAAAGAACTTGGTGGGTAACCTTACCATCTCCATGATCGGGGACCAACCAGGTGTTAACCCTTCTAGTAGCATTTTGGATGCATTTGAAGCACCATCTCTTGTTTGGCAGCTGGAAGAGGGCTACCTTTCTAGTTCTGAGTCAGGTGATGAGTCAGAATCAGATTCCGGTTCTTCTGAGTCTGAGTCCCGTATTCTTTGGGGTGATAACTCGGACGCCAAGGTCTTGTCCAGGTCATCTTTTTCTTTTGCTTTTGAGTCAGTTGTAACCAAAGAGCTGGATGAGCTGGACTTTATGAATGAGAATGATGCTGCTGATTCTGAGTATTTATCCGTGCCACTTATTTATTGCATTGACCAAGATTTTCAAAACTTTAATGAAAACGAAGAGGAAGGAATTCCTCTGGCTTTGAAAAACTTGATTAATTGAGAGGAGGAGAGGTTTGTGAAATCCCTTGTTGATGAAATCATTACTTTTAATGTGGGTACTAAAAAGCATCCGTGTCTGGTCCAGATCGGGTCCACGTTGTCTTCGGAGGAGCGCGAGCGCTTAGTCGCTTTATTAAAAGATTTCAAAGATGTTTCCGCGTGGTCTTACGAAGACATGCCTGGAATCGATCCTAAGATTGTATAGCATCGGATTCCTCTTGACCCCGAGGCCCGACTCTTCAAGCAGAAGTTGCAAAGAATACGTCCAAATTGGGCTTTGAAGATTAAGGAAGAAGTTACCAAACAGATTGAGGCTGGGTTCTTGCTTGTGTCTGAGTATCCAATGTGGTTGGCCAACATTGTTCCAGTCCCAAAGAATGATGGTAGAATTAGAGTCTGTGTTAACTTCAAGGATCTGAATAAGGCTAGTCCGAAGGATGATTTTCCCCAACCACATATTAATGAGTTGGTAGACTTTACTGCGGGCCATGCGTTACTCTTCTTCATGGATGGATTCTCTGGGTATAACCAGATACTGATGGTGCCCGAGGATAGAGAGAAAATCGCCTTCATTACGCCGTGGGGAACCTACTGCTACAGGGTGATGCCATTTGAGCTGAAAAATGCCGGGGATACCTATCAAAGGGCTGTAACCACTATTCTGCATGATATGATCCATAAAGAGGTCGAGGTGTATATGGACGACATGATTGTCAAGTCCAAAGAAAGAGATGGCCACTACACCGCCTTGAAGAAATTGTTTCAACGAATCAGAGAATACAGACTGAGGTTGAATCCACAGAAGTGTACTTTCGGCGTGACAGTAGGGAAAATGCTGGGCCTCTTGATCACATAGAGGGGCATCAAGGTAGATCCTTCCAAAATCAAGGCCATCCTAAAAATGCCACCACCAAGGACTGAAAAGGAGGTTCGAGGCTTTCTAGGTAAAATGCAATTCATAAGACGGTTTATTTCTAAATTAACCTTGACTTGTGAACCACTTTTTGGTCTCCTGAAGAAAGGAAATAAATTCCAATGGGATGATCGATGTCAATTCACTTTCGAGTAGACTAAGCAGTACCTTCAGAATCTACCCGTGCTGTCGCCGCCAGAGCCAGAGAAGCCTTTAATTCTATATTTGTCAGTCACAAACACCACAATGGGATGCATGCTTGCTCAGGAATCTGAGGATAAGGTGGGGAAAGCCATCTACTATTTAAGCAAGAAAATGCTGGAATATGAGACCCGCTACACTCCGTTGGAGAAAGCTTGCCTAGCTTTGGTATGGATGACCAGGAAGTTGAGGCACTACTTGTTAGCTCACTCTGTAATTTTGGTTTCAAGATTAGATCTCATCAAATATCTCTTTGAGAAACCAGCGCTTACGGGTAGGGTAGCCCGTTGGTTGCTTCTTCTCTCTGAATTTGATCTGAAGTATGTCACTCACAGGTCGATCAAGGGAAGAGCTATGGCGGAATTCCTGGCAGATCACCCAGTAGAAGGGGTTGATGCAGTAGAATACCTATTCCCAGATGAAGCTATTCTGCAAGTCGAGGAAGAGACTTTGACAATGTACTTTGATGGAGCGTCTAATCAATACGGTTATGGATAAGTGTGTTGCTGATAGCACCCGACGACTCCTATATACCTTTAGCCTTCAAACTCTGGTTCAAGGTATCTAATAACGAAGCAGAATATGAGGCGTGTATCGCTGACTTAAAAGCTGCCCTGGAACTAGGGGCAAAAAGGTTGGACGTCAGCGGGGACTCGAACCTAGTTGTTTCTTAAGCAAATGGAGACTAGAAGGTCAAAGAAGAAAAGATGAAGATCTATCACCAAACCCTAGACGTTTTGATTCCTAAGTTTGAAAAGTTGACTTTCATGTATCTGTTGAGAGAGAACAACAGGTTCACTGATGCTCTATTAACTCTATCTTCTATGATAGACATCCCGCTTGGAGTCCGGATGCGTCCGATCATCATTGAGTAAAGATATACGCCAGCCTATGAAACTATCGCCGCAATAGATGAAGTGCAGGATTAAAACCCTTGGTATTCTGATATCTAGAACTTCTTGGAAAATGAGATTTATCCACCAGGGGAAAATGCCAAAGACAATAGGGCACTACGGTGGATGGGCGTTCAATTTATCATCTGCAGAGGTAAACTATACAAGAGAGGTCATCTGGGAATGCACAAGTTGTGTGTCGAAGTAGAGGAATCAAAGCGCTTGATGGAGGCTATCCATGGGGGAGAGTACAGAGCGCACATGAACGGAGTAATGTTAGCCCGGAAGATTCTCAGGTAAGGTTACTACTGGTCCACTATGGAGAAGGATTGTATTGGTTTTGTTCGGCAATGCCACAAATGCCAAATTCATGCCAATCGCATTAACATCCCGCAGTCAAAACTATACAACATGACTTCACCATGGCCTTTCTCGGTCTAGGGAATCGACGTCATCAGCGCAGTCACACCAAAAGGGTCGAATGGGCATAAATACATTCTGGTGGCAATTGACTACTTTACGAAGTGTGTGGAAGCTCAGTCCTATGCCGTGTTGAAAGCAGCGTACATGGCTAAGTTCATCCGAAACAACATCATTTTCCGATATGGAGTCCCAAATGAGATCATTTCAGATAATGGCTCCCATTTCAAGAAAGAAGTGATCGACTTGTTGGAGAAATACAACGTGACTTTTCATAAGTCATCTATATACCGGCCGCAAACCAACAGAGCTGTTGAGGCCGCCAACAAGAACATCAAGCATATTTTGCAAAAGATGGTTGAGACCTACAGGGACTGGCCAGATAAATTGCCATCGCACTTTGGGGCTATAGAATTTTAATCCAGACGTCTACAGGGGCAACTCCTTATTCTCTTGTCTACGGGATGGAAGTTGTTTTGCCAATCAAAATAGAAGTCACATCCCTGCGAGTTATGGCTGAGTGTCAGATAGTAGAGGCAGACTGGCAACAGAGCAGGTTTGAGGAGCTGATGTTGTTTGATGAGAGAAGGCTGAAAGCATTGTACCATGTTTAGGGTTATCAACGCAGGATTGCCGGGGCTTTTAACAAGAAGGTTAAGTCCCGAAATCTCCAAGAAGGGGATTTGGTACTGAAAGACAACCGAGCTCCCATCTATGAACCAAAGGGCAAGTTCAGACCCAATTGGACTGGTCCTTACATCATCAAAACTATTTAGTCAGGTGGAGCTATTATTCTCATGGATGGCCTAGAATTTTTTGACCCGATCAACATGGACAAGTTGAAGAAATACTATCCCTGAGAGGCTCGCTAGGCTGAAAACCCGGAGAGACGACCTAGGCAAAAGTTAGAGCACAAAAAAATTAGAAATAAAGAAAAACTAAGCTTGCAAGGTTGAAAACCCGAAAGGGCGGCCTTGGCAAAAGTTAGAGCGCAAAATGAGAGAGTTAATACTTAAGTGAACCCAAACCGAATTACGTGAGGCCTGATTCCCATCTTCGGGATACGTAGGCAACTTTATCCTGAAGTCCGGCCATAAACACCTCCAACTCAATTGTCCTGCCCATGTGTTTGATTAGGTCATCTTTGTATGTTCTTTACCTAAGGGTTTGGTTATGATCTCTACTCTGAGAGAAGAGTTGGTTACAATGCTGAGCAGTGGTGTTCAAACAAGGGGCAATTTGTGACCTTTGGATTCGGGGTTGTACATCTCGAGAATCGATTCCGTGCCTGTCAAGTGATGATCCTTTTCAAAAATGGTTTTGAAAAGTTTTAATAAAAGTTGGTTTTATTCAAATTTTACCTTTTACAACTTAGACCATTTTCAGACCAAAAGGAAAACTTTCAGTGCTCACAACTTTAATTTCGCTGATTTCAATACAAAGTTCTCTAACTCTCTGATACAAATCAAAGTTGCTTTTATTACATCGAAAAAACTTGAAAAAAAAAAGATCAAAACAATAAACTAGGGGCATAGATGAGTCAGGTGCTCCTGTGCCCCCTGCTCGTGCTTGTGGAAGCTTCTGATGCCAAAGTGGGCCCGGTTTGTGCCTTATCCTTGAGCCAGGCTAAGCATTCGCCAGAAAAGGCGCAACAGATGTACCTAACCGTATTTCATACGGAGAGAGAGAAGGTTTTAACCAGGTAAACTTCAAATCCTAACACGTTTCACGTGAAAGGAGCAAATGTGGTGTAACCAACAGGCATACCTAACCGTATCTCATATAGAGAGGGGGAAGGTTTTAACCAGGTAAACGTCAAATCCTAACACGTCTTACGTGAAAGGTGAAAAGGTGGGGTGCGATGATATGCAAAATACGTATTACATATGTATATGTATACACAGGCAAACTATATATATACGGATACACACATATACATATACAGACAAAATATATAAATATTTACATGTGCACAGACATATATGTACATAATATATATACACACACATACACACGTACACGTACATATACATATACATATATCTCTCTCCTTCCCTATTTCTCTCTCTCTCTCTCTCTCTCTTCATTTTCTTTAAGCGTCGTGTCTGGCGTGCGATTTCAACAATCGCAACGCCTGATCGACAGGCTGCCCCGATTCTTCAACACCTTATCCCAATGTTTCTCCTCTTTGTCTTCTTCTTCTTCGTCTTCTTCTTCTTCGCTCTCTTCTTAAGTTGAGGCCTGCGAAAGAGGTAGAGCAAAAGCCTGGAAACTTTCTCTGCCATCACTCTACAACCTCTTTCTTTTGCATTATTCTCCTCTTCCATGGCCTTTTCACATGGTTCTCTCACTCTTTTTCCAGACCTGAACGAATCCATGATATAGATGACCGATTCTGACTCCCCTGAACCTTAACCGCGGGCTCCTCCTCCTTCTCCTGTTTTTAGCTTTCCAACGATGTCAGTTGAGCAAATAATGGCGGCACAGTCTAACATCGAAGCAAACTCGTATACGTTGAAGTCATGTGTGGAGACCATGACTGCGGTCTCCAACTTATCCCGACGACTGCAAAACAGGACGTTTGATGTACATCAGTTAACTGCACAACTCTCCCTGCTCCAACGTATGTACAAGGACTCTCGAGTAGAAATTAGTACACTAAAAAAGCAAAACAAAGAACTAAAACGACAGGCCAACTCTGCAGCCCGATTCGGAGTTCCTTCGCATAACCAATTTGATGGCCGACGAGGAATAATCTCCTTCGGAAGCTCTGCCAAGGCCGAGGCAAAGTCTTAAAGAGCTTCAAAGGAGTAAAGATGAAGCGAGGCAGCTAATGGTAAACTTGGGCAACGAAGCTGAGTGCAAATGCAGCTGGTTGTAATCTTCATCGCCGAACTGCTGCTAGAAAACTGAGGAAAAAAAAAGTTACCTCTTTTGTGTTTTTGTTTTTGTTTTGTTTGTTTTTGTTTTTGTTTTTGTTTTTTTTGTCTCTGTAATCGGGGATTTCATCCCCTGACTTCAATAAAATGAGTTTTGTTTTTGCACATCAATGGCGTGAATGGCACATCACTTTGAGCTTGAAAACAATTTGTTTGATTGAATTTGAGAATGATTGAATTTTGAACTCTGAATTGGACACTGATCCCATACTGACTAGAATCAAAGAATGACTTAACGAAAGAAAAACGAAGCAAAATGATCTAAACACACTTATATACACTGACTGGTATGAAAGGAACTAAAAATGTGACTCTGAAACACAACCATTAAGCCTAGACGATTCTGCAGTTTTGTCATTATGGGTTGAAATCGAAATTGATGGGTCGACCAAAAAGTTGGCTGATGAACTGACGAACTGGCCAAAGAGTTGCCGTGTTGGTTAAAAAGTTGACTGACGAACTGATAAACTGGCCAAAAAGTTGTCGCGCCAGCTGAAAGATGAAGCAACACGCCTGGAATTGAACCTCGCTAGATGAATAGTAACTTCCGGCAGTGAACAGTTGACTCAAGCGGGGAAACGATAGAATCTCTGACTCGACTATGTCCCTAGTTCATTGCCTTGACTTTTTTCTCTTGATTTTTTGTAAAAATGTTTTGATCAACATGAGAGTTAGATTAGCATACTTATTCCATTTTCTGTTTTGAAATCATGTAAGTCAAGCCGTGAGCACTGAAAATTTTTCCTTTTTTAAGTCCAAAGAATGGTTTGGTTTTGCAAAAACGGAATAATTTTCGAGAAAAAATAGTTAGCTTCATTCAAAATAATCAAAACCTGTTTTTGCAAATGGCCACTACCCGACCAACATGGAATCAACCATTGGGGTGCGTAGTCCCAAGCCAATAATCCTGAATTGGTTCTATTACAGCAATGGTGATAACCGAACGAAGCCAATCCGAACCGAACGAAGTCGAGCAAAACTGGACCGTACCGAACTAAACCGAACTGAATCGAACGGAGCCAAGTTGAATCGAACTGAACTAAACCGATCTAAATCGAATGGAGCCAAGCTGAATCGAATCAAACTGAACCGAGTGGCACGGAGACTAGCCAAGTAAACGTGGATAGACAACCAAGTCGACTAAAGATACATCAGACAATATGGACGGGATGAGTGAGTTGAAAACGGCTATGGCCGAACTTCAGGATGAAGCTGCATACGTATCCCAAAGATAGGAATCAAGCCTTACGTAGTTTCGGCTAAGGTTCACTCAAGTAATGACACTCTCCTTTTGTGCTCTAACTTTTGCCAAAGCCGCCCTTCCGGGTTTTCAACCTTGCGATCTTTTTCATTTTTTTTTATTCTTTTTTTTTTCATTTTCTATTTTTTTTTTTTCTGCTCTAACTTTTGCCTGGGTTGCCCTTCCAGGTTTTCAGCCCAGCGAGCCTCTCAAGGGTGTTACTTTCATTTTAGCTTATTCATGTTGATTGATTGTGAGATCTCTAGGCCATCTAAATCTATAAGAATGACTGCTAACTTGACTAGATAGACATGATGATGCATGGACTAATTGGGTCTAAATTTTCCCCTAGTGTAGTGGATAGGAACTTAGTTATCTATCATTAATAAAATTCATTCTCTCATATTTCGGGATTGGACTTCTTTTCCGATCTTCATTAGCTTGAGAAACGATCCAATTTGAATCTTTGTCACATTCGACCTTATTGCCCCTAATTCAAAGGTTGCTTCCAATCTGAATTACATTCGACCTTATTGCTCCTAGTTCAAGGGCTACCTCCATTTTGGCTATGCAAGCCTTATACTTTGGTTGACTACTGAACCTTCTGAATCAAGGTTCTGAATCAAGATCAATTCCAGGTATGTCTTCATAGGACCACACAAAAACATTTTTTGAAATCTTTTCACAAAATGACGAATCGCTCGTTCTCTTATGAAGACAATATAGAACCAATCTGGACCAAGCCAGGATCCTTTTCAGTATCCACATTAATAGAAATGATCTCATTCATCAAGGGCTTAGCACACCTCTCTTCCTCTCAGTCGATCAAAATTTGTAAATCTAGAGGAATTTCTTTCTCTTCATTTTTATCAAAGTTTTGGAAAAAAGTTTTGTAATTTTTGGTCAATGCAATGAATTAAAGGCACAGAGAAATAGGCAGAATCTATGGCACTTTTATTGAAAAGAAACTACGACTCAGCGATGACAATAGACTCAAAAGAAAATGACAAAGAAGACCAAGACAGGACAGAGATGTCTAGGTTAGCATTCTAAAATCAACAGATTTAGACTTGCTAGAATGACTCGAGATCCCAAATCTACAGACTGGGTGGAATCAAACTCAGACTTAACACTCAATTTTGAAAGTAAAATGAAATCATTCTCAAATTGCTAAAACAGTGCGTGTCATCCACCACGTCTAGAACGAAATGTGTGCAATCAATAGGTGGTTCATCCCCCGATAACAGAGCTAGTTGCATTATCTCTCAAGTTTATTGACCCATCATTGGTAGATTTTGTGGGTTTTTTGGGTGGGGTGATGACCTTGGGTCTTTGGGGTTGAGGCAGAGCTATGGCTTTACTGTTGATGAGATCTTGAATCTCATGGCGTAAGCGAAAACAACGGTCAGTCTCATGACCATGTTGCTAGTGAAAGGCACAATATTTATTGGGGTCATGTCTGGCTAGTAGAATATCAGGGAGAGGTCGGGGATCAAGGAGCTTGAGGTGCCCCTTGTCTACAAGGATTTCCATGGCGCGGGTTGAGGACATGTGGAGTGGATGAAAGGGTTTATTTGGGGATCGGGTTGACTCAACTGTTTGTGGGCCAGTATTACCAAAGGGATTGGCAATGGTGGTAATGGTGGCAACAACTGTGTTAATTTTGAAAAGTTGGCATTAGCAAGTGGAGGTGGATCGGGATGAGTCACCAGAGGTGGTTGGACAGCGGACATCCTAGATTGGTGTTGCAATTTAGCGAGAGCACCACTGTGAGTGGCAACCGTATGGGCAATAGCATCTATGCTTCTTTGGAGGGATAAAAACATGTTTGTTATATTCTTTGGAATTTGAGCCATCACTGATTCTAGGGAGGTGATTGGGGATGATGTAGTTGGCGAAGAAAGGGTACTTTGAACAGTCTATCGATGTGAGTCTTACAGAACTTAGGAGATAATAGACTATTCTGAAGCTATAGTGCTACAACCACCTTGCAAAAACAAAAATAGGACATCTAATCAGAATTTTGGCAGCACTTCGGTCCAATTTACACAACTGACCACTATATACATCACCGAAAAACTAAAATCAACCTCACAAACTGAAATGCTTGAACCACTCATTCAAATTTGAGAACCCTTGTATAGATCCAATACATTGCACATAACACATAGCAAGAAAGAGAACAAACACCCTTATGGGGGGTTGGGGTACACTGTCCTAACTTTTGAAATGATCTAAGGTTCACTATTCAAACAAGCAGCACCATACATCCTAGAAATGGGAGAGCATCCCGCCCTAATTTTGAAAGGTACTATAGCTCACTATATGTACAAGGTTGGCTCTACTCTAGGGGTTGAAGTCAAGGTGACACTACCAAAGAGTCCTTTGGGTCATAACCAATAAAGATTTCAGGAAATCAGAAGAGTCAATATAGTCTCTCTTCAAAGTCTGAGAACCTTAGAGATCTCAAAAGGTTACAAAATAAGGCCTCTAAAGTATCGTAAAGATAGGTGTAGTGTCACAAAAAGTATGCCTGTGCTCCCATCAGTATCTGGGCATCACAAGGACTTTAAGTTCACCAATGCATGCAATACAATAAACATATAATTGAAAATAAAAGTCATATCATGGAGTTCGAGTCAAGGTTTCATAAAATCCCCAGCAAAGTCGCCAGAAACTGTAACATGCCGAGCAGTATTGTAGACTCGACTTTCTTCGCGCGCCCCTCTTTCGGAGAGGGCACGAATTGGGTTCTTGCTACTACAGTTCGGACTCCTATCACGATTCTAAATCTAATCTCATAAAGTGCAATGTGAGACTGATAAACACCAAAGAGTCCAAATCTGGCAATTGGTTTTGGAAAATCAATTTTGAATGAAAAAACGCCAAACATGGACTGCTTTGCTAGATTACAGAGTCGCCACCTAAATATTTTGTTTTGGGGAAATTTAGGAAACCCTGACTCGTGCCAAAGGCCACGTGTCCATCATCACCAAAGTTACCTTGGCTCAGGAACTTGGGTACGAGAGGGGAAGGTCCTGAAATGAGCCACCCCGCTCGCCCGATCAAAGGATCGGCCTCTACTAAGCATGATATGTTGTTTTATAAACACATGTGTGCTTATCTGGTTATTAGCTAACTTACTATGTGATGCGCACAGCATACAAGTATAGACAAAGTCACGAGAATTGGAACAAAACAATTCATGTTTGCTTTTGAAAATGGTTTGAAATTGCTACTCGCAAGTAGGCTAAAGCGCGGATTTTGCCACCCTCAAGCGGGCTTGAAAACATGATTTTGCCACTTCGCAAAGTGGGCTTAAAACTCGCAATCGTCGATTTGTCCCAATTCAAGCAATCAAGCCTCCATCCATAGGCATTCATGCAGTTGATCACTTAAGCAAATAGCCTCATGGTAAGCATGCTATCATGGCAACACTCACACTCATGCAAGGATGCTAAAGCGTAAACACTTACAACGTACTCCGAGCCAAAACAAAAGCTAGTTAGAAATATACATGCTCCTAACTATGTTAACGATGCCTAATGCAACACATGCAAAAATGCAACTAAATAGGCTCGGCTATCTAAGATAGCATATGAATGCAACACTTGATAACATGTTTTTAAACACGTATTCAAGAAAGTGTATTGAAATACGATGTAGTTTGAATAATGCGCCGAGCCTGGTACATGCAAGACAATGCACGCATGCAAAGCATAAGGTATTGAAATATGCCCTAAACTAACCATCAAAAGCTAATAAGTAAAAGGGAGAAAGAAGTGGGGTTGGAAGACATGCACACACACACACACACACACACGCACGCTTATTACAACAATACGCCCTCGCGAAGGAGGGTCCGAATAAATGAGCTAAGCTAATCTAAGCTAAGCTAACTAACTAATCTAATTAAACTAATTAGACTAATTATTACAACACTTTAACTAATTAACAAATTAATTAATTAAATTACAAATCAAATACTAGCTAACAAGTAAAGCTTTAAACAACACTGCCTCAGCTCTGTTTGAAGAAGATGCATGCATGCATTCGGTTTCTCACCCCGAAAAGCCTTCCGGTTTGCTCTTGAGAGGCTCTGTTTGTAGGGTGTCTCCAAGAACTTTATGTTCTGCCTTACCAAATCAATGCTGGGGAGTGCACCAGTGGCCTGCCAGCCATGAGGAGTTGTTGCCGGCCATCTGCCAGCCAAGAGTGGGCGTCTGCCGGCCAACAATGCAAGGGTGCCGGCCATCAGTGTGGCACTGCCGGCCACTGGTGTGCTGTGACACCAAACTGCAACAGAGCACAAAATAGAGGAAATGGAGGGTCTCCCTAGGGCATGTATGTACTGTGCCACTCCTTATCATTTCAAAACATCAAGGGAGAGGCACTATTGGATCCAAAACCATCAATCAAGCATGCAATGCATGATGGCTCTAAGACCACTACCTTATCATGGAAGATCAAAGGCAATGGAGACAAATAGAATTGGCTCATTTTCATCACTTTGAGTATGAAATGGACCAATTCACATTATGTTCAATATAACGTCCGATTGAACACAATGCAATGCACACATGCAACATGCTTATCTTGGCATGTTTTACTTGATTCAATTCTTGTTTAAACATTTTAAGTTACCAAGTCATTCATTAACCAATTTGTCCAATTGTGAAAGTCCTCTAACGAGAGGAAGATCAATCAAAAGATGACTTAAGACATGAGAGAAGCCATGTCTTTGACTAGTATAAACCCTCAAGAGAGAGAGTTAAAGCCATTTAAGCATATGCCTCAATCCCATAGCTTAAGCACAACTTAAGACTAACCAACCCTCAAAGCAAATCAAAAGTGGAGAAATGAGGGAGGTGGCAGATTTTAGTGCTGATATGGCATGAAAAACAAGACTATAACATGCAAACAACTCAAGCATAGCATGTTAGAAGACTTAAGCATTAAAGCTAGTGAGGAGCTTTACACTATAACCGTGTAACATCAATCCCAAATGGCCAAACCAACCATGGACAGACCTCAAACATGCCAAAACAATGACCAAAATGTGCTGAGACGGTAGCATGAAAAGTAAGAAAAATCATGTTCATGCATTGGCTCACAAACAATGCATAAGGCTCAACACTCAAAAGCACTTAGAGAGTGAAATATGTGAGAGTGTGACAATGACATATGCTCTGAAATTACATATGAAATGATGCTATGTCATGCCAAAATCATAAGCAAAGCATGCTAGAGACCTCAAAACACAAGGCTAGCAAGGGTCTTTGTACTACAACCATGCATAACCACTCAACACATAGTTAAAGCATCCAAAATCAGTGGTAAAAGCATGCTGGAGTTAGACTAACACATGCTAGAAAGATGAGGTAAAACATTAAGCATACAAGGCTAGTATGCAAGATTTGCACTACAAGTGCAAGATGCAAACAAGAAGTAATCAAGCCAGCCAAAAACAGAGCTAAAACATGTTTAAAAAGTCACAAAAACATGCTTAGATCAAGTCAAGAGATGGTAGAAAAACATGCTCATCTACTAAGCCATCAACACATGCAAAGAAGAAACAAGGAGAGGGGATCACCCCCTCCTATTTTGGTCCTCAAAACCAAGTTTTGCCATTGAAAATCCCCTGGATTTCAGTGGTTAAAAGGCCAAAAAGTGATTGTTTTAAAGGCTTTTAAACATGGCACAAAGCTTAGCAAATAAGCCACAAAAGAGAGGAGAATACCTCTAACCTCAAAAGAACCTCAAACTACCATTTCAAGCACTTGAAAATAAAGGTTTTTGTAGTTGACAACTAGGCCAAAAGCAACATGCAAGGGTGGCCAACCAATGAAGCAAAACAAAGCTTAAAAGGGGGTAACTTCTTACCCTTGAAGACAGCAGCAAAACAGCAAGCAAACAATCAAACTTCTAAGCCAAAACCACTCCAAGGAGCTCTAACAAGGCCTCCAAGAACCTCAAGGCTAAGGCTAAGGTGTTTGGCTAAGGATGCTAGTGCAAATATGCAAGAAAAGCTCACTTTCAAGGCTAAAATGTAGAGAGAGAGGATTCTAGAGAGAGAGAGAGAAATATCTCAGCCAACTTTTTTGTCACCCTTTGCATGCAAGAGCAAGGTCTCTATATATAGGAGATACAAGGAGCCTTGAAGAGATCCAGCCATCCACGTGGGTGCAAATGGTCTATCCTGCAAACAGCTGGCTCAAAAATATCTAAAAAATTTCTGTTGAAATAATGGTGGCCGGCCGGCTATCAGTGGTGGCCGGCATGGCCTCATTGTTGGCCGGCAGGGACTATTGGTGGTCAGCAGGGAAAAGTCCATGGCCGACAACCCTTGATCATGGCCGGCAGGCCACCTAGAACACCACTATCCAAAGACCAACACATGGTCCAAATATGAGACAGAATGGAAATAGGGTCTGGAAACATCAAACCTGGAGCATTCTGTCACGAAAGTCGAGTACTCGATGAGCAATCAAACGTGTTGCTGGATGTTTCCTGCAAGAACATCCAAGTCTTGAGGACGGTCAAAAATGGGGTGTCTATAAGTATTTACGCGTGTTAAACAGTTCGAACTCCCAAGATCTCTTCGATCTAGTCTCACGAGTGCAATGTGAAACATAGACGAGAGTCCACATTTGGCAAATTTTAGAAAATCTATTTTATTGCAAAAAGAATATTTTGCCAAAAATGGACTGCATCATCAGATCTTAGAGTCGCCACCTAATATTTTGGGAAATTAGGAAACCTATGACTCGTGCCAAGGCCACTGTTCATCATAACCAAAGTTATCTCAGTTCGGAACCTTAGGTATGAGAGGGGAAGGTCATTAATTGAGCACCCCTGCTCACCCGATCAAAAGATCGACCTTTACTAAACCATGATATGAATTTTATTTACTTTATATGTTCATATTCCGATTATTTAATAAATCCTAAAAAAATTACTATGTGAAGCATACAAGTATAGACTATGTCACCCACTTTGAAACAACTTGATTTCATGTAGTTTTGAAAGAGTTTTGAAGATGTACAATCTAAATAAATTGAGTTTACAAACATGAAAATCAATATCATTCCAAATTAAGCGACACAACCTCCATCTACTAGCATTCATAGAGTTATATCACATAAGCAAATAGCCTCATAGTAGAATGCTAAACATAGTAAGAAAAATACACACAAACGGGATGCTAAAGTATAAAAACTTACATGTTTGACGTCCAGCAAGCAAGCTACAAAATAAAGTTAGTAAAACATGCATGATCTTATATACAAAATCCTAATGCAATTCACTCATGAGATGCAACTAAAGATTCGGCTTCTAGGATATGACAAGTGAATCATATCAAGAACATGAGGTAGCGTACAAATCACATAGGTATTGATTAAATCCACAAAATGAAAAATTAGCCGAATCAAGATTTATGAAACATGGATGCAAAGCATGGATATAATGAAAGACAAAATATGATGCATATTCACAGATAAAGAAAGCAAGTAAAAGAACGGGATAGAGAGAAGCGGGGCAGGGCGGGGAATTATTACAACACTTGAAAGAATAATTACAAACCAAATTAGAGAGGGATGAGGAGAATATTACATCTAAATAAAAACCTCGCAAAACACTCAAAATAAAAATATATAAAATAAAAGCTTCATGTTTTTTGGAACCGTTGGCTAAAATTGGTCAACATTGGGAGATTACGCCATCTTGTCCGCAAGAAGCTAACCGACCAGCCAAATAGGCCGGCCGGCCAACTAGGCCAAGCAAAACCTGTCTTATTGCAAAACCAAGAAAATAAACAAACAAGAAATATATAGGTGGCTCAACTATCCACTACCGGTTAGATTAAAAATAAGAAAACAAATATAAAATAATAAAAAAAGTGCAAACTTATAACAAAACTAACATGAACCTAAAACAAGAAAAAATATATAAGGTAGAACATACAAGATTACAACAAAACTAATATGAGACCAACACAAGAAAAATATAAGCTAGGAAATGCAAGATTACAACACAATTACTATGAAACTAAAACAAGAAAGCAAATATAAAATAGAACATGCAAGATTACAATAAAACTAATATGAAATTAAAGCAAGTAAATAAAAATAAATAAATAAATATGAGCAAACAAACTACTTAGATTATAACAACACACTATGAAATATAAAGTAAGAAAATAAATATGAGATAAACAAACCACTTGGATTATAACTAAACACTATGAAATAAGAAGCAAGAAAATAAATATGAGATAGAAAATTGTGGGGGAGTGGTTTTGGAAATACTTTTCAGATTCTGGGAGACGCTCTTGATCCTCAACTAGTCACTTGCAAGGACAAACACTCCGGTCGGGGGTGCCGGGGTTAGCACTCCGACGGGCAAGTCAGTTCTTATACTCAAGAAAGCTTGTTTACTAAGTTTAGTGAAGTGATTCTTACATACCTTTCTAAATCTGAAGCTCTTGTATTTATACTCATTCTCTGGACCTCGGGTCCAGAGCCCACTTTTTACTTATTATCCTTTTGTTTATTCTAACATACATCTCCCCGTCTATTCGGCGATCTCAATGTATTCGGTATCTTAGTTGATTAGTACGGAGCCGAACAATCTCGAACTTCTGGGATACATCCCTTCCAACTCTTCTATTTATTCGGCTCCCACAATTGCCCTCCAAGCATTCTCCCAACATCTGTTGGCTGGAGTGCTTGGTTCCGAATTTTGAATACCCAACCAAAATTTTGGTGATTGGGCCCATAAAGCATACGTCTAAGTACACCCCCTTTTGGTTGTCATACCGACTTCCCGCCTCTTCGTACATACCTAATCATTGCGTTTTTAAAGATTGGCGTCTCTTCGGATTCGCATCCCATGATACTGGTCGCTGGGTTGCCTTTTGGATCGTTCTTGCTATTTTGTCTCCTCCAATATATTCTTCACCCTCTGTAAGTTTTCCACTTCTTTGCTTCGAGAACTATTCCCATTTTATTCTTTGGCATATCTGTGTCAACTATAGAGTATAGCGAAACATTTGAAAGACCTCCTCTCATCAGATCGAATTGCTGGTTTTAGACGCCATTTCTCTGTTCCTGATGACGTCCGTCTGTCACTTTTGGCAGACGGCACCCTTGACATAGAGAGAGAGGACGAAACCACAATCGTCTTTCCTCTCTTGTCAATCGCAGAGGGTGGAGTCCGCTTCCCTCTACACCCATTTCTAAGGGCTGTGCTTCGCCATTGGGATTTAATCCCTTCTCAACCTAACATGAATTTCTTTAGAATTATAATGGGGATTGTAGCGTTGAATCGTCGCCTTGGAATTAACCTTGGCATTCTTGCTATCCGGCACTGCTATGCCTTGGCTAAGTCCTCCAGTCGGCAAGGGCGTTATTTCCTTAGAGCTAAGGACACCGACCATCAGCTAATCACCATGCTTTCCAGCTCTGGGAAACGAGTTGATGATGTTATGGTCGTTGTCCAGGGTAACTGGGAATTTGGCGAAGGGGAGGATCGCGTTGACCCTATTCCTAGACGGAGGGGCGAGCTAGGTCGCCGAGTATCTCCTTGTTTTTGTCATGTGTTCATTTTTATTGTAAAACCTATTCAATTGAAATCTTACGCTTCGTCTCGTGCAGGGAGGGGTTTGAAAAAGGTACTATCTTCAACCCACGACGCCGTTCTTTCAGATATTAGGGTTGCTCTCAGGTATTTCGGCCGTCGAAGTCTTCAGAAACAGGGGAGGGCGGCTCACATTCTGCTTTGTTACGAGCCGACATACACAACCTTCTTGGCGGCGGAAAACATACCGATTCCGAAGGGTGAAGATTCCCTTATTGCTCTTATTCTGTCTGACTTCAAAAACTTGAGGCAGGTAGGCTTTGAAGGGTCCGATTCGGAGCGAAATGAGGTAGCTGATATCGCCGAATCAGATCAATCCGAGACCGAGACTGAGGTATTGGATTCCGCCGATCCTCCATTTACATCGGGACCAGGGAATCTTCCTTCTGCCGACATTTTTCAACGCTTAGAGGATCTTCCCGTCATAGACTCCGCAGATATGGCCAAATTGAGTCTGACAAAACTTGCCAAAAAGGCGAATGCGGAGAGGTTAGCCGCACGGCGAAGAGCGGAGGGCCTTTCGTCTGAAATACCGCCCGCCACCGAATCTCGACTCCCCCTCCCTGTTGCCGAATCAGAGTCCTTGGGGGTTATAGACGAGATGGAAAAAGGTCAGAATGCCGAATCTCCGTTGGTCGGGGGAGTCGGCCGAAAAGTTGAGGAAAAGGCAGAGAGAAAACGCTCTGCTGACCTTAAGGCCGGTTCAGACGAACAAGGTGGTAAGCGTCCTCGATTGGAGGGATCTAATGAGGTTGTTCCTTTTGTCATTCGTCCAATGGTAAGGACATGCCGATTCCCTCTAACGCTTCGGCGCTTAAAGATCCAGAAGTCGCCTTCGGTGTGGCTACGTCCGTGTCGTTGCCGTCTGATATGGAGGCTTTCCGCGTGGAACCAGATCTGAATGCGACAGCACTAGCCGCGCAATCGGCACTTCTGGTACGTATTCTGACTTTTCTTCACTTTATCCAAGTACTGTGGAGGTTATGTTTTTGGGTTCTTCCTTTGCAGACCGTCGGAAGGATAACGACATGGGACGTCGGCATCTCGACGCTGTCAAACAGATTGACCGCTTACGAAAGCAAGTAGAGGGCCGAGGAAGAGGGCAGAGGTTGCAGAGAGGAACAAGGAAGCTTCTCGGGCCGAGGCCGAAGTAGAAAAGGCTCGCATTGTAGATCAATCCCGAGCAGACGCCGAGAGAGAAGAAGGCGGACGCGAGCGAAGCGGCGCTGAGATTGTCCCAGAAGGCGGTTGCCAGCCTGGAGGCTGAGTTGGCTGACATGATGAAGGCGGCTGCTTCCAAAGTATTCGAAGCCGGGAAAGATGCTGGGCTCGTCGAATATGTGGACCAGGTCCCGCGGTTCGAAAACAGGGGGTTCAAGCATGGTTGGCACAAAGCCCTTGCTGCAGCTGGAGTTTCACTGACTATGCCAGTGCCGTTTGAGCAAGTGGATGTCGAGCCGTTGGAGACTGATTCCAAAGGCTGAGCTGGGCAATTGACTGTTAGGATTTCACAAATGCATTAGGATTTCACAAATGTATTGTTACAATTGTTTTGTCAGACATTTTTGTGCGGGCTTATAGCTTATTTATTTTGCATATATAAAATGTCATGAGTTGTGCTCAATTTTGCTGATGAAGAATGATATTACTTAATTTTGAGCCCGGACGATCAGACTAAGGAATCTGCCCTTGCATTAGCCAGGGCGCGGGCTCGCGAAGCCGAATGAGCCGATGGCTTTGAATCATGGGCTGGCTCAGGCATAAGTTACTCGGCGTTATCATTTGAAAAGATAGCTGGCTAGGTTAATGAATCTGCCCTTGCCTTAGCCAAGGCGCGAGCGAGGAACCGAATGAGCCGATGGCTCTGAATCAAGGGCTGGCTGAGGCATAATTACTCGGCGTTATCATTTGAAAATATATCCGGCTAGATCAATGAATCCGCCCTCGCCTTAGGTTAACCGGCGATAGCGCTTGAAATATAGCCGAATAGATTAATGAATCTACCCTTGCCTTAGCCAGGGCGCGAGCGAGGAACCGAATGAGCCGATGGCTCTGAATCGAGGGCTGGCTGAGGCATAATTACTCGGGTTATCATTTGAAAATATATCCGACTAGATCAATGAATCCGCCCTTGCCTTAGGTTAACCAGCGATAGCGCTTGAAATATAGCCGAATAGATTAATGAATCTGCCCTTGCCTTAGCCAGGGCGCGAGCGAGGAACCGAATGAGCCGATGGCTCTAAATCGAGGGTTGGCTGAGGCATAAATTACTCGGCGTTATCATTTGAAAAGATAGCCGGCTAGGTTAATGAATCTAGCCCTTGCCCCAGCGATACCGGCGATAGCGCTTGAAATATAGCCGAATAGATTAATGAATCTGCCCTTGCCTTAGCCAGGGCGCGAGCCTGAGGAATCGAATGAACCGATGGCTCTGAAGCGAGGGCTGGCTGAGGGGCATACAACGTTTGGCACTCAGTCTTTCTGACGTTTTCTCAGGGGAGCTGCATGTACCCCAGAATAAATGGGCGAGTTCATGCCAACAACTTGACTCATTTCTTATTCAGGCTTGATCCAAACCTGGCAAGGGCCAACATTGGCTGGGTTTAGAGGTCAAAATGAATCGCAAAAGCGAGCCTATTTACACAGGAAGAAGAGCATCCATGGATCGGGAAAAAGAGCAGTCCCCTAGTCATCGAAGCAGATCACCCCGAAAGGACGGACAACGGGGAGATTCCCCACGCCCACGACCCTTCGTTGAGCCTGACGCGGCACCACGACCGTTGAGTTTTGCAGTTCTCGTGAAGAATAGACCAATGACGGAGGCAGATTCTATAATTAAAGACCCAGATGTGGCAGTCGAGTTCGCTCGGCAGATTTTTCCGCCGGAGGTCCAACAGTCGATGGTCGGACGTCGAGATTTCGAAGTATTTCGGGATGGCATACATGGGGCTGTCAAGGGACTGTATAGCGCTTATGAAGTCGGGATGCGTCTGCGCGAAGCCTGACGTGAGAGTGAGAAAAACAACGAAAGGAATCGTGGTCTGGAGGCTCGCGCGAAAAAGGCTGAGAGTGAGCTTCGGGAGCTGAAGAGTGTTCGAGCGGCCAAGTCGATGGTGGACAGCCAAGCGAAAAGCATGGGGGAGAGGGCGAATCGAGACGCCTCGGGTTATGAGAGCGGATATCAGGATGGCTTGAAGGCCGGGATCAAGAAGACCAAAACAGACCTAGCTGAGGAAGTCTGCCGATGCGAAAATCGTGGTTTCAAGCATGGCTGGATCAAGGCCCTTCAAACCGTGGAAGCTCTTGGGTCCGTGGGCATAAATTCGGCTTCGCCCCTATATCATCGGCATTACCTTCCGTATCCCGAGTTCGAATTTGAGAAAAGCGACGACGAAGAGACGCACGACTTAGTGGGCCATAATGTTGAATAAATAGAGTTACTTTATCAAATACTTGAAATGTTTGGCGGCTTTTGAATAAATAGAATTTCTTTCTTATTAGCAGCTTTTGAAATGTTTTGCGCGTAATTAAACGCCCTATCTCAATTTATTGTCAGCTTTTGTATTGCGTGTAATCGGTTCGAACATGCATCGATCGGCTCCAATTAGGAATCATGTAGTTGGTCAGTTAAATCGTGATCCCGAAGGGTGCTCCGAATCCGGAGACTTATTCGGCCAATCGTGGAATCCACGAAGGGCGCTCCGAATCCGGAGACTTATTCGGCCCTTAGATGTCATGCACCCAAAGGGGCTCCGAATCCGGAGACTTGTTTGGCCAATCGTGGTATCCACGAAGGGCGCTTCGAATCGGGGATTTGTTGGCCCTTAGATGTCATCACCAAAGGGGCTCCGAATCCGGAGACTTATTGGGCAATCGTGGTATCCACGAAGGGCGCTCCGAATCTGGAGACTTATTCGGCCAATCGTGGTATCCACCAAAGGGCGCTCCGAATCCAAAGACTTATTCGGCCAATCGTGGTATCCACGAAGGGCGCTCCGAATCCGAGAGACTTGACTTATTCGGCTCTTAGATGTCATGCACCCAAAGGGGCTCCGAATCCGGAGACTTGTTTGGCCAATCGCGGTATCCACGAAGGGCGCTCCGAATTCGGAGAGACTTATTCGGCCCTTAGATGTCATGCACCCAAAGGGGCTCCGAATCCGGAGACTTGTTTGGCCAATCGTGGTATCCACGAAAGGCGCTCCGAATCTGGAGACTTATTCGGCCCTTCGTGGTATCCACGAAGGGCGCTCCGAATCCGGAGACTTGTTTGGCCAATCGTGGTATCCACGAAGGGCGCTCCGAATCCGGAGACTTATTCGGCCCTTAGATGTCATGCACCCAAAGGGGCTCCGAATCCGAAGACTTGTTTGGCCAATCGTGGTATCCACGAAGGGCGCTTCGAATCCGGAGACTTGTTTCGCCAATCGCGGTATCCACGAAAGGCGCTCCGAATCCGGAGATTTATTCGGCCAATTGTGGTATCCACGAAGGGCGCTCCGAATCCAGAGACTTATTCGGCCCTTAGATGTCATGCACCCAAAGGGGCTCCGAATCCGGAGACTTGTTTGGCCAATCGCGGTATCCACGAAGGGCGCTCCGAATCCGGAAACTTATTCGGCCCTTAGATGTCATGCACCCAAAGGGGCTCCGAATCCGGAGACTTGTTTGGCCAATCGTGGTATCCACGAAGGGCGCTCCGAATCCGGAGACTTATTCGGCCATTCGTGGTATCCACGAAGGGCGCTCCGAATCCGGAGACTTGTTTGGCCAATTGTGGTTTCCACGAAGGGCGCTTTGAATCCGAAGACTTATTCGGCCATCAAGAAGCGTATGAGCTGAGGCATAAAAACGAGAAACTTTTGCATTACAGCAGAGTATGTACAAGTACCAAGCCCACAAATCGGGTCATTGGTAAAATTTTCGTAGATGCGTTGAATTCCAAGGCCGTGGCAGGCTTCTTCCTGACATGTCCGAGAGCCGATATGCCCCTGTTCCTACAATGGAGTCTACTTGATAGGGGCCGTCCCAGTTTGGACCCAGCTTTCCGTCGGCCGGTCTCCGGTCGGCTGGAAGTACTTTCTTCAAAACCAGCTCTCCTGGAGTGTAACGGCGCAACTGAACTCGTTGATTGTACGACTTAGCAAGCTGCTGCTGATACCGTGCCATGAAGGCCAGGGCGCGGTCTCTTCGTTCCTCGATTAGATCCAGGTCTAGGGCGAGCATCATGTCATTTCGGCCCGTATCAAAGGCTTGCGATTTTAAAGTCGGGAGGCCGATTTCCAGGGGTAAGATTGCTTGGGTTCCGAAGCATAGAGCGAACGGCGTTTCTCCGGTGGACCTCCTCGGTGTTATGCGATGCGCCCACAATACACTCGGCAATTCTTTGACCCATTTGCCTTTAGCTCTTTCCAGCCTCTTTTTGATGCCGTCCAAGATGGTTTTGTTAGAGGCTTCGGCTTGACCGTTACTCTGGGGGTACGCGGGCGTAGAGAAGTAAGGCACAATACCGTATTTGCTGCACAGTTCTCGGTATACGCCACAATCGAACTGGGTACCATTGTCTGAGATGAGAGCTCTTGGAATGCCGAATCGCGTAATGATGTTTCTCCATACAAATCGCTTTATGTCGGCATCTCGTATATGTGTTAGAGCCTCCGCTTCGACCCATTTTGTAAAGTAATCTGTTGCTACGATTAAGAATCGCTTGTTTCCTGGGGCCCTTGGCAACGGTCCTACGATATCAAGCCCCCATTGAGCAAACGGCCAGGGACTGGTGATAGAGTTCAACCCTTCGGCGGGCAAATGGGTTAGTGGGGAGAACTTTTGGTATTGTTCGCATCTTTTAACATAATTTTTGCGTCGGCCCTCATTGTCGGCCAATAATACCCCTGTTTATAGCTCGATGGGCCAGGGAGCGTCCGCCAGAGTGGGCACCACAACTGCCCTCATGTATCTCAGTTAGAAGCTCCTCCACTTTATCCGGGTGTACGCATTCCAAATAGGGACCGGAGAGGGACTTTTTATAAAGCCCTCCTTGTGGATCCAGATAGTATCGCAGGGCCTTATTGCGTAGCTTGTGTGCTTCTTTTTTGTCCTCTGGGAGTTGTTAGAAGAGAGGAATCCGGCATGGGGTCCATCCAGCTTGATGCGGATTTTATAACGTTGACGTGGGTTTCCTCCGAACCAATACTCGGCTCCGGGATGAAACCTACTTCAATGGTCCGTTTGAGCTCAGAATTGATGGTGGAGGCTAGGCATGCCAGGGCATCTGCGTGTGTGTTCTGATCACGTGTTATTTGGTTCAGTTCATGATGGTCAAACTTCGTTAGCAAAGAGTTGGCCGTTTTCATATAGGCCGCCATACGGTCATTTTTTGCACGTACTCCCCCTTTAGCTGGTTGATGACCAATTTGGAGTCACAAAACACTAGCAAACGCCGAGCGCCGAGAATATGTGCATTTCGTAGACCGGCTAAGAGGGCTTCATACTCGGCCTTGTTATTGATGCTTCGAAGCCAAGCTTGACGGCCTGCTCTATTACTGCGCCGTCGGGAGACATGATTACTACGCCGGTGCCGCAGCCCCGTTGGTTAGACGATCCATCACAGTATAGTTGCCAAATATCCCCGACATAAATTCTCCAGTTCGGCTTTGATCGAACTTCAGCCTTCGGAAGAACGTCGGCAGGTTTAAGGTCGGAAAGCCCACCTGTGAATTTGGCAACAAAGTCGGCCAGCACCGGTCCCTTGATTACGATTTTGGGTAAAAACTGAATGTCATATTGGCCGAGTTCAAGAGCCCATTTTGAAACACGTCCTGATGCTTCTGCACTCCGTAGTACTGATCGGAGGGGATAATCTGTTATCACCCCAATGCTATGCCCCTGGAAGTAATGCATCAGTTTTCTTGCTGCCATGACCAAGGCTAGGATGAGTTTTTCCAGCGGAAGATAACGTGTCTCGGCATCGACCATTGCCTTGCTCACATAATACACTGGCCGTTGCTGCCCTTCCTCTTCTTTTAATAGTACGGCGCTGACGGCCCTATCGGAGACTGCCAGATACAGAATGAGGGGGTCACCGGACTGGTGTTGTCAATAAGGTACTAACCGGAGTAAGTCTTGAGCCCGGTGAAAGCTGCTTCGCACTCGGCGGACCATTCAAAAGTTTTGCCTTGACGTAGCGTCTGGAAGAATTGTCTGCAGCGGTCTGTTGACCGACTGATGAATCTATTGAGTGCAGCGGCCATTCCCATCAACTTTTGGATTTCTTTCACTGATCGGGGGGAATCGAGTTCCAAGATTGCTGTGACTTGCCTCGGGTTGGCTTCGATTCCACGGTGGTTGACGATATAACCCAGGAATTTGCCGGAGCCAATTCCAAACGCGCACTTGGAGGCGTTCAGTTTCATTCTGTATTTGCGCAAGATGCCGAATGTCTTCTCTAGATCGGCTATGTGATCCTATTCTTCTTTGGACTTGACCACCATATCGTCGATGTAGACTTCCATAGTGTGGCCGAGTTGTTCTTTGAACATAGCGGTGACCAGTCTTTGGTAAGTTGCCCCTGCATTCTTCAGCCCAAAAGGCATAACTTTGTAGCAGTAGGTTCCTCTTGGGGTGAGGAATGCAGTTTTGTCCTGGTCATCCGGATGCATGGCGATCTGATGGTAGCCTCTGTAAGCATCGAGGAAACTCATGCGTTGGTGGCGCGCCATTGCATCGACGAGTTGGTCGATTCTAGGTAAGGGAAAGCAGTCCTTGGGGCAAGCTTTGTTCAGATCCGTGAAGTCGACGCACACTCGCCAAGTTCCATTTTTCTTCTTCACCACCACTGTGTTGGAGAGCCACGTGGGGTAGGTAACTTCTCTAATTGCCCCGGCGTCAAGCAGTCTGTCGACTTCTTCTATGACAGTAGTAGTGTGCTCTGCGGCAGACCGACGGCCTTTCTGAATGATGGGCTTGCATGTGGGGTCGACGTTCAGGTGGTGCTGTGAAACTGATGGGTCTATACCCGGTATCTCGTATGGAGTCCACGCAAAGACGTCGAGGTTGGCGAGTAGAAAGGAGATCAGCTGCTGTCTATCGGCTTGGTTTAAAGAGGTGCCGATCATGAAGAACTTTTCCGGGCTTCCATCGATGTCAACTCGGTCTAAACCTTCTGTGGCCTTTTCGCTTGGCTGCTGCCCGACGTCATCCAAGATTTCCCGATTGGGTACCTCAATGGAGTTTACCTGCAATTCCTTTGGCATTTTGGCGGCCAGGAGGTAACATGCTTGTGCCGCTTTTTGGGAGCTGCGGATCTGCTCAATGCCGTGTTCTGTTGGGAAACGTAATAATTGATGGTAGGTGCTTGGGACGGCCTGCAAGGTATGCAACCACAATCGCCCCATGATGAGATTGTACGGCGATGGTAGCCGGACGACCAGGAATTCTACATCCACCGTTCTGGAACCCGCTCGAACGGGTAGGTTGATCTTTCCCAGTGGGTATTCGGGGTTGGCATTGAAGCCGAATAGTGGATAAGGGGCCGGAGTCAGGTCTGATTCGGTGAACCCGAGTTTGATGAAGGTTTTATAGTACATGACCTTCGTAGTGCTGCCCTGGTCTATAAGAACGCATTCGACGGTGAACCGGTTTACGCGTAGCGCGACAACCAATGGATCGATGTGAGGGAGTGTTACGCCAATCAAATCAGAGTCGTCGAAGGTGATGCTTGGCCATTCTCGAGGTCGCTTTGCTGGCGTGAGTTGCTGCTGAGGACTTGGGAGGGACTGGATTGCATGTATGGCTGGGGCTTTCGGCAGGCTGTATATCATATGGATGTTATCACGCGGAACACTTCGCTGGAGACGTTCGTCTTTTGTCAACTCCACCAAGTAATCGGCTGAAGCACAACGAGCGTCGGTGTTTTGCTGTCGGGCCCGAGACCGTAGATCGCCTGCCCTTGGGGGTCGCTCAGAAACCTGGCGCACTATTTGTTTGGACTTTGCTATTTCCAAGGCCAGATCGCGGCGAAGGCGCTCGTTCTCAGCGATGGTGTTGTCTAAACTGTGTTTGGTCTTTTTGGCTCGTTCCATGATGGCCAGCATCGTCTCCTGTGCTGAAGTCGTTTGTGAATCGACATTCAAGGCACGTCTTGCAGCGATGCTTTCCTTCTCGAGCATATTTGCCGGAGTGAGGTCGACTCTCTGTGTGATTGAATCGGTGGCTATCAGAGAATCTTGAGTCACGCCTTCCATGGATGTACTTGAGTATTCCCACAGACGGTGCCAATTGTGGGGGAGTGGTTTTGGAAATACTCTTCAAATCTTGGGAGACGCTCTTGATCCTCAACTAGTCACCTGCAAGGACAAACACTCCGGTCGGGGGTGCCGGGGTTAGCACTCCGACGGGCAAGTCAGTTCTTATACTCAAGAAAGCTTGTTTACTAAGTTTAGTGAAGTGATTCTTACATACCTTTCTAAATCTGAAGCTCTTGTATTTATACTCATTCTCTGGACCTCGGGTCCAGAGCCCACTTTTTACTTATTATCCTTTTGTTTATTCCAACATACATCTCCTCGTCTATTCGGCGATCTCAATGTATTCGGTATCTTAGTTGATTAGTACGGAGCCGAACAGTCTCTGACTTCTGCGATACATCCCTTCCAACTCTTCTATTTATTCGGCTCCCACAAAAATATAAGAAAATAAAAGACTAGAAATTCACCTTCCAAAGAAAGATTGAACTTCTTGATTTCCAAACTTCCTCTTAATTACCCTTAAGTTTAGGAAGTGTGTTCTCAATCCTCAATTTGAAACTAGAATGAAACTCTGGGTATGTATGGTGGAAAAGTGGCTAACTCTCTTATTTTTTCTCACTTTCAACAACACTCACTCTTTCCTTTGATCAATCACTACTGAAATTTAGCTATTTCAGAATTTTTGGGGAAGTTTTGTGTAAGGCCCCGATGTCCCACATCGGGAATGGAGGGGGAGTTCCTGGGCTATAAAAGTAAAAACCTGGACCCTTATATAGCATCGAGGCCTTTTCCCGGGTGGTGAGATCCCTATTAGAACTCCCCAGTTAAGCGTGCTTAGGCTGGAGTAGTTCTGGGATGGGTGACCCACTGGGAAGAACAAATCTGTGCGGGCGTGGCCCAAAGCGGACAATATCGATGATATGTGAAGGGTTGGGGCGTTACAAATGGTATCAGAGCCGACTCTCCAAAGTACTGAGTGTGGGCCCCTGGCATTTCTCGGTGTATGTGGGCGGGCTTGCGAGCTGGCAGGCTACTGCACGGGGACGTGCAGCCTTATGGGGGGTGGATTGTAAGGCCCCGGTGTCCCACATCGGGAATGGAGAGGGAGTTCCTGGGCTATAAAAGTAAAAATCTGGACCCTTATATAGCATCGAGGCCTTTTCCCGGGTGGTGAGATCCCTATTAGAACTCCCTAGTTAAGCGTGCTTAGGCTGGAGTAGTTCTAAGATGGGTGACCCACTGGGAAGAACAAATCCGTGCGGATGTGGCCCAAAGCGGACAATATCGATGATATGTGAAGGGTTGGGGCGTTACATTTTGGGTGTAGGAAAGATGAAATTTTAGTTTGCATGGAAGGTATGGGGTGTATATGGAAGATAGGAATGTTTTTGGCTCAAAAACTCAAATTTTCTCTTTTTTTTCACCCTTTTCTCACTCTTTTCTCTTCAATTTCGTGGCCCTCCTTCTCTTTTACAATATGATCATTCTATATAGGCAATGAGGGAGAGTGAAGGTCAAAAGGAAGGTAGGAGACAAGGTGGGAGACAAGAATGTGATAAGAGGGCAAATTTTCAAAGTGGTTGCATGGGATACTCCTTTATGGATGCAAACAAAACTTCTTTTTGACAATTGGGGGGGTGAGTGGAGATAATGGAGGATGAGTTAGTACACTTGAATGGATCAGAAAATGGCTCAATAGGGTGTCCCTACCGAGCCAAAACCAAAAAAAAAGGCTTGCTGCAATTTTGGGCCGAGTCAACAAAATCTGCTATTAAGCCCAACTTCAAACGAGCATATCTCCCTTATATGGACTTGGTTTTAGGTGGTTCTTGGGTCTAAATTGAAGCCCCGGAAGTATAATTTCCAATGGTGGTGGCCTCACATCTAAATTTCAAGTGTACAAAGAGATATACCTGATTTAGTGAAGGTTGTTCATTTCCCTTGGACCAGGTCAACAAAATATACTCTTAAGCCCAACTTTAAATAGGCATATCTCCCTTATCTAGACCTGGTTTTAGGTGGTTCTTGGGTCTAAATTGAAGCCCCAAAAGTCTACTTTCCAATGGTGGTAGACTCAAATCTAAATTCCAAGTGTACAAAGAGATATGCCTAATTTAGTAAAGGCTATTCATTTCCTTCTTAATGATTTGATGTTCATTCTTTTCCTAAACCAATTTTCTTCCATCCCCTCCTGTTTCCTTCAAATCCAAACCTATCCAAACCTATAAAGAAGATGTTTTTAAATATTTTTTTTAAGGGGTCACCTCCCTTCCATTTACTTCTACTTTGTCCTTACTCTGTTTACTGAAAAGTGTAATATTTTAATTGAAATGGGAGCCTCGGAACATCATAGAAATATTTGAAAAAATATTTTGAAAATAGGGTTTTATGGTCTACAATAGTTTGGCCAAAAATGTGTGAAGGTTGGGATTAAGCTCAAATTTCATTTTTCTTGTTGAGGACTGCTGGGGAACACATTCTGATTGTCATCATCGGGTAATCAATAGAAAACGCCCAAGTCTTAAGGTTAGTCAAAATGGAGTGTCTACACCCCCAAAATGAAAGACATGTGTAATCGGGTTCTAGCATCTAGCCGCGGCATGAAAGAATGGAAAACAAAGTGCAGTTTGGCTCAACAGAAAAAGTGCATTAATGCCGAAATCCTAAAAATTCACCTTTTCCGAGCCGTCCAAAGTCACAATCCAATTTGTGAGGTTTTGGGCAAAAAATGGCTCCGTTTGTGGCAAAAAAAAAAAAAAAAAAAAACAGCTAGAATGAGTTTTGGAGAAGAAATGACGAAAGTGAAGCTTTTGTAGAAGATAAGGCAGTGAGTGGAAGCCAGCTGTCAAAATCTAGAGGTTCTACACATTGATGGCCGGCAGGTGGCTGGTAGGCCACATTGGTGGCCGGCAGGCTACCTTGGTGGCCGGTAGGCCATCTCTTGTGGCCAGCAAGCTTCCTCTCTGGCCGGCAACCTTCCTATCAAGTCTGCTATCCACATTTGTGCTGAACAATGCTGAAAACATGTGTTTTGTTTTGTTCTTTGTGTGTTTTAAGGTCTTGTTTTGACTCCTTTTGGTTTTAGCAAGTTTTTTTGAGTTGTATTTAAGTCGTTTTGTTTATCGAGTTGTTATTGTGTTGTTTATCGAGTTGTATGTTGCATTTCATATTTTGGTTGTTGGTTGGTTCATTACCCGACTAAGCATTTTGTTTCAATCAAGCATGCTTTTGGCCATTTCAATTCCATGTTCATTTCATGCATATATGGTGCTCATATATGATGCTCATGATGCAAAAATAACAACATTTTTCATAAAAATTGCGAAGTTTTATTCTGATCATGGCTTTTTACAAAAGAGGAGTACAAGTTTTAACGAAAAATGAAACATGTCTGAAGCTATGCAATGTGCTAATGCTATAAACAAAAAGAAACTAAGCAAAAATACAAAATAAAAAAATTAGTGTCGGTCACCTTAGGCTCGAGAGGCCTTCTCCGTCCTCTTCTTCGGAGGAGAAGACTCTGGGGCACTATCTCCATCAGCGCCACTGTCTGAACCTGAACTAGAGCCCGAGCCAGTGTCATCTCCGCTCTTCACCTCAAAGCTCGCCTCGACGTCACCTCCACTCTCGGAACCTGAGCCAACATCATCTCCACTCTCAGATGACTCTGAATGCTGACTTATTGCCTCCTCAGAGTCATTCGTCTCAATATCATCATCACTCAGAATGGGCTCTGAAGAACTGCTCTCGTCTCAGGTGCCCCTAACTCTGCCTCGGCCACATGCTGGAGACTGTCTCTCTCTCCTCCTTGTTGCTGGAGGAGGTACTGCTGCTGCTGGTGCCATCGGTATGGATCTGAAAAGACAGTGGTCACATATCAGTTATAGTATGTGTATCAGATGCGAGCATAGTATGCAGGATGAGTGTATGCAGAAATCAAATACAGTGTGTGAGTGCAGTGTGTCAAATGTGGTGTATAAGTGCAGTTTGGGAAGTTTTCAGTTGAAATGTTAGTGTCAGTGTGTCAGTGGAAATTTGATGCCTGGAGTGCAAACTTAATAACTTACTGGGATACCGTGGAGGCTGAGCAGCGCCTCCCTCCTCTGTACCATCCCCATCAACGAGGCTATCAGCTCTAGAGCGCCCCCTGTGTACTCGATGGATGCCTGCAAATGTATTTGAATGATCAGTATTCGCAGTAAACATATCTGAAATAAAATATGGGATGCGAAATGTAAAGTGTGGTCCATACCTGAGTTGGGCCTCGAACCCCGACAAGCTCGTGCCCAGCCGCTGTAGGTTCAATCGGGACCTGGTAAGGATCCTAGTATGCCGCCAACATGTCAGCGTAGTCGGAAGCTCTGGCTAACCGGTCCTCCGCCTCGCCCGGGAAGCCCCTCTACCATGGGCCCTGGTCGCCCTAGTCACCCGGGTCACTCTAGGCTCCTTTCGCACAACAGGAGCTCTTGCCTCCTCACCTCCACGAATGCCTATCAAAGATGGCATGAGATGTGTTTGAATGAAGGCCGCATAGTCGCCCTCTGCTCAAAAGTAGTCGGCATCCAGGCCCACCATAAACTGAATAACCTCTTCAATGGATAGGCTATCTACTAATCGTATGGACTCTGGCGGAGCCATCGGAATGATCGGGTCAGGCAAGCCCATAGTCTAGCACACGTAGCGCTCGCTCAAGAACCAGACCCAACAGACTGGGCCCTCGAGTAGAATGCGGAAGTGGGAAGTGGCCCAAGCCCCAGCGTACTGATCCCGAACCCCAGCAGGCATCGTGGCCTATGGTTGCCACCTAATCTACAAATAGAAGTTGTATAGATTATTAGTTACTGTCAGTTGCTAAATGTGAATCAGAACAGTTTTAAAGCAAAAATGACTATGTTCCGGGTCACCTCATGAGCAGCCACGGTGTCGAAGTAGTGGCGGAAGAACGTGAAGGGCTCGCGGGTCCTACACTAGACGCGGTCGTCATACCTCTATGAATAGGGGATTGCCAGTGGAAGCTCATCCACAGGCTCTGGTGCCAGAGTCGGAAAATATGCATACACCCATAGCAGTGGGGAAAATGCAGTGATATGTGTCAGCACAATGTATAAATAGATACAGAAAGTTCAAAATAGAAAGCACAATGGATGAAAAGATACAGAAAGTGCAAAGCAGAAAGCACAATGTATGAACAGTGTCTAAACAGATGCAGAAAATGCAAGGTACAAAGCACAAGTGTTAAACAGATGTAATGCATAAAATGTAAAGTGCAAAGAGGAAACTGAAATAAATACCTCCCAGGCTCACCAGTCACCTCCAATCAAGTCTCCGCTCAGACGGGAGGTCGAGCTCATGTATCCATATAGGGTGGCAAGGCCAGCTCCGCCCCCAATCATAAAAGCACACCCGAGGTAAGGTCACCAGGGCGCTCAACAAATATAAGCTGACGATGTTCCACTTGTTCACAAACAAGGTGGTACCGAAGACGAACATCAGAAAGCCCCTAGCATACTACTCCATCTCCTCTACGGTCCTGGGCTCGCTTCCTCTGAATCGCTCGGCAAATCAGGTGTATCTGACCATGCTTGTCCGGTATATGGGCGGATGGGCTCCCAGTAGCTCAAGCAAGACTACCTCTCACTCCTCCATGTCTGAATCAAGAGGGATCGGATCACCCCCTACATCCAAGCTTGTGGTCATGGTGATGTCGTAAGGAGTCATCGTCATCTCCCCTACAGTAAAAAAGTGGATGGAGTTAGTGGTGTCCCACCACCTCTTCATGAGCGCTCCCAGAAGAGGACGGCTCGCGATGACTCGCGTCAAGCCAGAGCAAAATAGGCTGAAGCCTGTCTTGTCTATGATATCGTGAACTCCTGCGAGGAGCTTGTCATACCAGTCTCACGCAGTAGTGACTCCGTAGCCTCGGAAGACACGAGACTCGCCCTGTGGCAAAGAACAGATAAATCAGATTAGGTAGTGATGAAAGTAAAGTCAAATGAAAGACAGTGCAAAAAATGCAATGAAAAGTGATGAAAGTACAGTCAGATGAAAGGCAGTGCATGAAATGCAGTCAGACAAATGCAGTGCAAGAAATGCAAGTAAAAACAAGTAGGAGTGCATGAAAACAGAGTTTATACCTCAACTGCGACGGATGAAAGGTGAGAAGCCGGCTCCCTCAGCAAGAGGTCCTCCGGTACACCGAGAGTGAAGTCGCTGAAGCACCTAATGCCTCCAGCTGGCAAGATATGTATCCGAGGATGGTACCTCGCTAGATCAAATGGCCGTACTCTCACCGACTGTGACTCTGGCTCTGGCTCAGATGCAAACTCCGTCTCGAAGTCAGCCTCAATACCTCCAGCTGCCTCTGCAATGATCGGCTCATCCACCCCGGGAATAGATAGAAATACTGTGGGAGTCTCTAGAGGAGCCCTGTCATATGGTACATCATTCGCCATCCAAAAAATGGGTGAAAAGCAGGTGAAAGTGAAGAAAAATAGAGAGAAAAAAAAAAGGTAAACTTGGAAAAAGTCAACCCTGTGAAAGAGAAAATGGAAGAAAAAGTCAAAGCCGGGAAAAGTGTACAGAACCCAAGAGAAACTCGAGGAGAATAAGCCTAGAAGGGTGAAAATGAGGAAAAAAAACATCAAAATCAAATTCCAATCGGTTCAAAGTGGAGAGGGCTAAGAGGGTTTAGCGAATAACGTTTGCGTGGGGCGTTGGAAAATGCATAAAAAGTGCAAATCTAGAGAGAAGGAGCACCTACAAAGAAAGGGAGAGGTTTTTCGGATGTGTAAGTGTGAGGAAATGAAGGGCCTCTACTAATGTTTAAAGACCCGAGCTGAAATGTCCAAAAAAACCCCGAGCTGCCATCATTGGCCAACAGTGGTCGGTAAGGCTCTTCCATGGCCAGCAGGTGGCCGACCGCCTCCCCCTGTGGCCGGCCAATGGCCGGTAGCCTTCTTTTGTGTTTTGATGTTGTTTTGTGTCCTTGGTTTCCAAGAAGTGTAGGGATGGTTCACTGTTGGGTTCAGATTGTCCTACGGAAGCTCAAAACTATGTTTTTGGTGCACGATGTTCGTCACTTGTCAACATGAACGAGGTGTATCCTTTAAACATATTGTAACTCTTCCAAGAGGTAAATCAGAAGTTGCTACTAAATTTGTTTTTGTCAAATTATGCTTTTGTACCTTACATAGAATATGCATTTCACTTTGTTGCGTAGAATATGCATTTCGCATATGTTGTTACGTAAGATATGCATTTCGCATATATGTTGCATGCGCATCTAGCATCCGCTATGAATCATGCATAGAATATGCTTCCGCTCTTGTTTCACGCATAGAATCCGCTTTTGTTTCTTGCATGGAACATGCCATTAACAATGTATTTCGGTTGTTTGTCTTGCATAGAACATGCATTCTTCCTGTATCGCACTTGTTAAGTTTCTTTCTTACGCAGGCAAACGATATTGTATGTATGGTTCATTCGGAGGAGTTTCGGATGAAGTTTTTTGTCTCTCGGTAAAAGCACCTCTTGTTCACTTTGTGCATCTATCGCACTTGTTCACTTTGTGCATCTATCGTACTCGTTCACTTTGTGCATCTATCGCACTCATTCACTTTGTGCATCTATCGCACTTGTTCACTTCGTGCATTTATCGCACACTTTCACTTTGTGCATCTATCACACATTCACTTTCGTTCATCTATCGCACTTGTTCACTTCGTGCATCTATCGCACACCCCTCTGTTATTTTACCTCGGGACATACGAAGTACGCGCCCGAGTGGTTATTTCTCAGGATGCGTGAAATGCGGCCCTGGGCGGGTTTTACCTCGTGACGTATGAAGTACGCGCCCAAGTGGTTGTTTCTTACAATGCGTGAAAAATGGCCCTGGGCAGGTTTTATCTCGGGACGTACAAAGTACGCACCCAGCAGTTATTTCTCAAGACGCATGAAACGCAGCCCTAGACGGGTTTTACCTCGGGATGTACGAAGTACGCGCCTGAGTGGTTGTTTCTCACGCGTCCCTAGGCAGGTTCTACCTCGGGACGTACAAAGTACGTGCCTGAGTGGTTTTACCTCGGGACGTACGAAGTATCCACCCGAGTGGTTGTTTCTCAGGACGCGTGAAACACGGCCCTGGGGGGGTTCTACCTCGGGACGTACGAAGTACGCGCTCGAGTGGTTGTTTCTCAAGACGCGTGAAACGCGGCCCTGGGCAAGTTTCATCTTGGGACGTACGAAGCACGTTCCCGAGCGATTTTCTCAAGACGTGCGAAGCACAGCCCTGAGTGGTTATTTATCTCGAGACACGTGAAACGTGAGCTCAAGCGATTTTTTCTTTGTTTCTCAGGATGTGTGAAACACAACCTCGAATGATTTTCTCAGTTTTTTAGGATGCGTGAAACGCAACCCTGAGCGGTGTTTTCTTTCCTCGTCTCTTGTTTTGGCGTGGTTAGAGTGCGATTTTATCTTCTTAAGCTTGCAGCTGCTCATTCATATGTTATTATCTCGTTATCTTGCTTATTGCATTTGTATTGCTTATTGCATCATCTTGCATGATCATAAGTTTTCAAAATAGTTGGCTTCGTGAAGCGTGTAAGTCCAGCTTTCAAAGTTGCATTGTGCATATTGTTTGCATCTTGCCCCAGAACTATGCTGGTTTGATTCCTAGTCAGCATGAGGGCGCAACCATTTATTTCTGTCTTGATTGCTTGTCCAAGTCTTACGGCCTTATCAAAACGGGTCGTCTCTAGGCTTTGACATTCACTCACATCATTTCATGACTCTGAGTTTTGTCAAAGAAGGGCAACTTTAGACACCCCAATTTTGACGGCCCTTTCAACTTGGACATCCTCGCATGCACACCCGATGATGAGTCTGTTTGCTCTCCAAGTGTTCGAAGTCCTTAGCGGAATGCCACAACTTTGAGCCTTGCAAACCCTGATAGCCTTTCAAACTCAGTTTTGGACCAAGCCTATCTTTTTCAACCTACAACCTTTGGTGACCTGCTGGCCACTGTTAGAGGCTTGGCGGCCATCACTTTTTGCTTGCCGACCTGGTGCCAGCCACTGATGTGGCTTGCCAGCCACCAGTGTGTTTTGCAGATATTTTATGCCAGTTATGCCAGTTGTTTGCACAAATGTATGCATCTATCCCCACGTGTAGGGCTGGATCTCCTTGAGGGAATTTCATGTTTTCAATATATAGGGGACCTTTCTCTCATGTTTGGAGATTAGAAAATTTTGAACTCAAAAATTTTCCTCTCTCTCTACAATGCTTTCTCTCTCTCTACCAAATCTCTACACTTTAGCCTCCAATTCCTTAACATTTGTATATACACCCTTAACCAAATCTTCTCATCTTTGAGCTGAGGTGTTCTTGAGCTTGGTTTGAGCTCTAGAGGGTGTTGTTGTTTGGTTTTCTTGCTTGGAATTGCTTCTTCTCTTCAAGAGGCATAAGGCTCTACCTATTTGTTTACTTGCTTTGCTTTTATTCCTACTGTTTTTCCATTGTTTTGGGCTATCAAAACTTTGTGTTTTTTGGGCTGAAGCTTGGGTTTAAAGCCATTAAAGGTTGAAGGGTTGATAGCCCTTCTTTATACCTTGTTTTGGAGGCCTTTACCCTTGTGTTTCCCACCCTTTTACTATCTTTTTCCAAGCTTTTAAACATTGATTTTCAGAGATTTTTCAGTGCCCGAAATCATGTTTTGAAGTCCAAATTTAGAGAGGTTAGCCTCCCCTCCTTGTGTCTTGTTTGCTAGCCTAGATAACTCTATGTGTTAGCTTATTTTTCTAGCCATTTGTAGCTTAATTCCAGCATGTTTTAACCTCTGTTTTAGGCTGTTTTAACTCTGTTTTGGGTTGGTTAAGTTATTTGAGTCTTGTTTTGCATGCTTCTAGTGTAAGTGTCCTCACAAGCTTGGTGTTTTAGGCCTTTAGACACCACTTGTTTGAGTTGATTGCATTGTTTTAGTGTTTTTCTCACTTAATTTCAGCAAGCATAATCTCTGCAACCTCCCTCATTTCTTCACTCTTTGTTTGCTTTGAGGGTTGTTTCAACCTTAGGATTGTTTAAGCTTGAGATTGAGGTCCATGCTTAATGGTTTAATCCTCTTTTGGGGGTTCATTATCAACAACATGACACCTCTCTCTTGCCTTAAACTACCCCTTGTTTGACACTTCTTTCTCTTTTAGAGGACTCAACTCACCAATGGACTTAATTGGTTAAAGAATGGATTGGTAAACTAAAATGAGTAACTAAAAGTTGAAACTAAAAGGGTGCAAGATAATAATTGGTTATATTCAATCGGACGTTAATTGGACACATGGAACTTGGACCATTTCATACTTGCTAGTGATGAAATGATCCAAGTCTCCAAGATTACCTCTTCCCTTGATCTTTCATAAAAGGGATGAGGTTTGTGTCTTGTTTTGCATTTATTGAACTTGCACTCTTGGGTTCACAAGCCATCATGCAATGAAATTGCTTGAATTGGTGGTTTGTGGCTTAGGTTCACCACTCCTTAGATTTGTTCATGAAAATGAGGGTGAGTTGTGCAGATAATCCTTGAAAATACCCTATATATGCTTTGTTTGACCTTTGTTGCAGCAAGATGAACGTAAGCATCAGTGTCCGGCAGGCCATTTTCCATGGCCGACAGGTGGCCAGCAACCTTTATCTTTGGCCGGCTGGCCACTGATGCAAAACTCAGCAGAGTGTTGGTAAGGTGGAGCAAAGTTGTTCTCAAAATGTTCAACTGTGCAAACAGGGGCATTCGGGAGCAAAACGGTGGCCTTTTCGGGTGGAATCCAAGCATGAGCATGCGCATGCACATCTCTCATTTCCAGAGGTGGGTTAGTTAATTGCTTAGTTTAATTATTAATTGCAATTGTGTTGTAATTCTTTATTTAGTTAAGTAGTTAACTAGTTATGTTGTATTTATTTAATTAGTTAGTTAACTAGTTAGTTAATTCAAGTGTTATAATAATTAGTTAAATAGTATAGCTAGTTATTTATTTCAGTTTTTAATAGTTAGATTCATTAGCTTTAGCTCTAATTAGTTGCTAGTTAGCCAGTTTATTCATTCGGACCCTCCTGCGCGAGGGCATTAATGTTGTAATAATGTGTATACCTTCTAACCCACGTCTTTCTCCTTTTTATTTAACTGCTTACGATGGTTTGTATAAGGGCATCACATTTCAATTAGCATATCGCATGTTTGCATCTATTTGTATTGCATGCACCGAGGCTCAATTTATCATTCTAACTGCATTGTTAGTTCAATACTTCTTTGAATACGTACTTAGATCACATGTTATCAAATTGTTTCATATGCCATATGTGGATTCGCCTTTTTCCACGCCCCGCCTTTCGGAAAGGATTTGAAAAGAAGGCCTCACAGTTCAGACTTCCGCGGTTCTGAATCTAGTCTCACAAATGCAATGTGAAACTATTAATCACCAAAGAGTCCAAATCCGGCAAACCTTTTTGGAAAATTGATTTTAAATCAAATAATACCAAAATTGGACTGCTTTGCCAGATATAGAGTCGCCACCTAAATATTTTGTTTTGGGGAAATTTAGGAAACCCTGACTCGTGCCAAAGGCCACGTGTCCGTCATCACCAAAGTTGCCTCGGCTCGGGAACTTAGGTATGAGAGGGAAAGGTCCTGAAATGAGCACCCCCACTTGCCCGATCAAAGATCGGCCTCTACTAATCATGATATGATGTTTTATAAATATTATGTGTTCTTATTTTGATTATTAGCTAACATTACTATGTGACGCACACAAGCAAGTATAGACTAAAATTGCAAGAATTGGAACAACTCGACTCATGTTTGTTTTCGAAAAGGGTTTGAGTTTGCCACCCTCAAATAGGCTTAAAACTCACATTTGTTGAATCGTTCCAATTCAAACAACAAGTCTTCATCCACAGGCATTCATGCGGTTTAGCATTTAAGCATATAGCCTCATGGCAAGCATGCTAATCAAGGCAACATGGCAATCACACTCATGCAAGTATGCTAAAGCATAAAGACATACCGGGTACTCCAAGCGAAAACAGAAACTAGTTAGAAAAATGCATGATCCTAACTATGTTAAGTGTCTAATGCAACGCATGCAATAATGCAATTAATAGGCTCGGCTACTAATATGGCATATGATCGATATGAACATGCGATAAACACGTATTCAAAGAAGTATTGAATTTGCAATGCAGTTTGAATGATGCTCCGAGCCTCGGTGCACGCAAAACAAATGAATGGATGCAAACATGCAAGCATAAGGTATGCTAATTAAAACATGTCCCTAATCTAACCATCGAAAGCGATTAAATAAAAGGAAAAAAAACGTGCGGTTGGAAGACATACACACACACGCACACACTTATTACAACATTATGCCCTTGCGAAGGAGGGTCTGAATGAATAAGCTAACTAGCTACGCTAATTAAGCTAACTATTACAATACAATTGAAACAATTTAACTAACTTATTCTAAGCTAATTAAATATTACAAACCAAAGTAAGCTAATTAATTACAAAACGAATTAATTAACTAAATAGTTACAACACTTGTATGAATTAGTTACAACTAATTAACTAAGCAAAGCAACTAAATGGCCTCACGAACGAGGGACGCATGTTTGGTTCCTCCAACCAAAAAGGGCTGCTGTGAGCCACCGTTTTGCTACTGCGAGCCTCTGTTTCCACATATTTGAACACTGAAAAGGGCTACCCACTTCCAGAACACCTCTGCTCCACCTCAGGAACACACTGTACAAATTTCATTGGTGGCCGACAGGGGGCCTGTCGGCTACTGGTGGTGGCCGGTCGGCCACTGATGACATGAACTCCTCTTTTTGCTGCAACAGAGAGCAAACAAAGCACAGCAATGTATTTTCATAGGTTTGTGTATACTGTTACCCTCCTTATTATCACATAAGCTCAAGGGAGTGAAACTCTTGGCTCTCAAACCATCAACCAAGCAATTTTCATGCATGATGGCCAAAGAACCAAGTTTGTACAAGTTAATGAGTGCAAAACAAGACTCAAAAAGACCACCACCATATCATGCATGATCAAGGGTGATGGTGACCAAGGAAAGTAGGACATTTCAACACTTTGAGTATGAAATGTCTCATTTTCCTCGTGTTCGAATTAACGTCCGATTTGAACACATGCAATGCAATACGAAAGATACTTATCTTGCCTTTTTTACTTGTTCATTTTTGTTTACTCATTTTAGATTACCAATCCATTCTTTATTTGATTAGTCCAAAAGTGAGTGTCCTCTAATGGAAAGTGGGCTTAAACTACAAGTGCCTTGGGCATGAAAGAGACCTCATGCCATTGATAATGAACCCCCGAAGGGATTAAACCATTAAGTATGAATGTCTCAACTTCACACTTAAGCAAACAAGTGGTTTGAAACCACTTTCAAAGCAAACGAAAAAGTGAAGAATAGAGAGAGATTGCAGAGATTTCAGTGCTGAAATGGAGTGCAAAATAACACTAAAACATGCTTTCAACTCAAAAGAATGATGATCAAAGCATTAAAACACTAAGCTAGTGAAGGAATTGCACCACAACCATGCCATACAAGACTTAAAGGACTTAACCAGCCCAAAATATAGCTAAAACAAGTCAAAACAGTAGCAAAAACATGCTGGACCAAAGCTAAGTTAGGCTATAAAAACATGCTAACATGTAAGGCAACTAGGCATGCAAGCAAAACAACAAGGAGGGGAGGCTAACCCCTCCAATTTTAGACTTCAAAAGAAGGTTTTTGTCACTGAAAAACCTCTGAATTTCAATGGTTAAAACGCCCAAAAAGTTTGATTTGAAAGTGATGAATAATAGCACAAAAAGTTTAACAAGCTAAGGAGCAAAAAAGAGAGACAACCCCCTAACTCACAAAGGCTCAAACCACCACTTTTATGCCTCAAAAATAGAGTTTTTTACACTTCAAAAACATCCTTAAAACAGTTGAAAAAGATGGCAAAGCAAGCATATACAATAAGCTTAAATGAGGTAAGTTCTATACCTTTGAACCATAGCACAATTCAGCCACTAATCCAATCTCAAACCCCCTCCCAAGGCTCAAACAAAGCTCTAAGGGACCTTAGCTCAAAGGTAAGAGTGTTTGGTTAAGGTTTGATGTGCAAAAGTGTAGAGAAAACTAACTACAAAGCACAAACTATCAAGTGAGAGAGAGAAAGCTAGAGAGAGAGAGAAATTTTGGTCTCAAAATGTCTAACCCTCCAAAATGGGGGAGGCACCCCCCTATATATAGAAAATCAAGGTTTGAGCTTGAATACATCCTACCATACACGTGTATGAAGATGCAGCTCAATGAGCAACAGCTGCACAACTGGCAACAAGTATCTAGAAATATCTAGAAAAAGAGACTTGTGGCTGTCGACCACCAGTGGTCGCCGACCGACCACATCCATGGTCGACAGAGGCTTCCCATGGCCAACAACCTTGGGGGGTGGCCGACAGGCCACCAAGAGGTCCAGACAACAAGTTTTGGTCCAAAACAAGGCACTGAAATAAGAAATTTCAAAGGCTCAAAGACAAGGCATTCCACTGAGGACTTCGGGCACTCAAAATGAACATAAACAAGCACAATCATCGTGTGCACAAACGATGACGTCTAAGTCTTGGGGACGGTCAAAAACGGGGTGTCTACAGTTGCCCCTCTTTGACAGAACTCGAAAGTCATGAAATGACGAGAGTGAATGTCAAAGCCCAGAGACGACCCATTTTTGACAAGGCCGAAGACCTGGACAAACAAACAAGCAAAACAAAGAACGGTTACGCCCGCAAGTTGCTTACGTATCCCTTTGCAAGGAATCAAACCAGTGTAGTTCTGGAGCAAGATGCAAGTGATATGCACAATGCGAGAATATAACTTATGATCATGCAATGAAACTGTAACAAAACATCTAGATGCAAATGTTATGCAAAGAAATACTACAGCAATCTCATACATAAAAAGAAGTAAGTAAACGAGTGTAGACCCAACTTTCTTCGCACGGCCCCCTTTTGGAGAGGCACGAATTGGTCTTACTACAGTTCGGACTCCTATCACGGTTCTGAATCTAATCTCACAAAGTGCAATGTGAGACTGATAAACACCAAAGAGTCCAAATCTGGCAATTGGTTTTGGAAAATCAATTTTGAATGAAAAAGCGCCAAACATGGACTGCTTTGCTAGATTATAGAGTCGCCACCTAAATATTTTATTTTGGAAAATTTAGGAAACCCTGACTCATGCCAAAGGCCACGTGTCCGTCATCACCAAAGTTGCCTCAGTTCCGGAACTTGGGTACAAGAGGGGAAGGTCCTGAAATGAGCACCCCCGCTCGTCCGATCAAAGGATCGGCCTCTACTAAGCATGATATGTTGTTTTTATAAACACATGTGTTCTTATTCCGGTTATTAATCTAACTTTACTATGTGACACGCACAGCATACAAGTATAGACTCAATCACGAGAATTGGAACAAAACAACTCATGTTTGTTTTTGAAAATGGTTTGAAAGTGCTACTCGCAAGTAGGCTAAAGCGCGGATTTGCCACCCTCAAGTGGGCTTAAAACATGATTTTGCCACTTCGCAAAGTGGGCTTAAAACTCGCATTTGATGAATTGTCCCAATTCAGGCAATCAAGCCTCTATCCACAGGCATTCAAGCAGTTAAGCACTTAAACAAATAGCCTCATGGCAAGCATGCTATCATGGCAACACTCACACTCGTGCAAGGATGCTAAAGCGTAAACACTTACAGTGTACTCCAAGCCAAAACAGAAAACTAGTTAAAAACATGCATGATCCTAACTATGTTAGATACCTAATGCAACACATGCAAAATGCAACTAAAAGGCTCGGCTATCTAAGATGGCATATGAATGCAACACTTGATAACATGTTTTTAAACACGTATTCAAGTAAGTGTATTGAAATACAATGCCGTTTGTATGATGCGCCGAGCCGGTGCATGCAAGACAAATGAATGATACACGCATGCAAGCATAAGGATGCTAATTGAAAAATGCCCTAAAACTAACCATCGAAAGCGGTTAAGTAAAAGGGAGAAAGAAGTGGGGCTGGAAGACATGCACACACACATGCACACTTATTACAACATTGCCCTCGTGAAGGAGGGTCCGAATACATAAGCTAACTAGCTACGCTAAGCTAAGCTACTTATTACAAATAATCTAATTAACTAACTCTAGTTAATCAATTATTACAAACCAAATTGAAACAAATAGCTATGCTAAGCTAATTAGAATATTACAAAAATAAATTGAATTAGCTAAACACATTAACTAATTAATTACAGAACCAGTAAAGTAACTAGCTAAGGAAAGCAATAAAATGGCCTTGGGGGAGAGAGACATGCATGCTCGGTGTGCTTCGCCCAAAAACGCATTGCCTTGCCATGAGTTGCCTCTGTTTGCACTCACTGTGATATCAGGACACTGCACAAACTTCCAGATGGCTTCTGCCCCAAAACAGGAACACTTTGGACAATTTCTCCTTCAGGTGGCCGGTCGGCCGACTAGTACAAGTGGTCGGCAGGCTAGTGCAAGTGGCCGGCTAGCCACTTTTCTTTCCAGAATCCTGCCTTTGCTGCAACCGAGAGCAACAGAGCCAAGGTAATGTATTTGGCTAGAAATGTATGTACTGCCACCCTCCTCATCATGTCTCAAGCTCAAAGGAGTGTAGTACTTGGCTGTCAAGCCACCAATCAAGCATCTCAATGCATGATGGCTCGAAAACCGAGCTTGTACAAGCTTAGTGAATGCGCACATAAGACTCAAAATGCCTCCACCCTATCATGCATGATCAAGGGTGTTCGCGGCCAAGAAATGCAACACGTTTCATCACTTTGAGTATGAAACGTCTCGGATTTCTTGTGTTTGGATTAATGTCCGATCCAAACACATGCAATGCAACACACATATGTTATCTTGGCATATTTTACTTTGCTCATTCTTGTTTACTCATTTACATTACCAAACCATTCCTTAATTGGTTAAGTCCAATTGTGAAAAGTCCTATAATTTGAAAGATGACCTAAGCTTCAAGTGCCTTGAGCATGAAGAAAGTATCATGTTATTGGTTAGTAGAAATCCTCAAGGGAGGATTAAAACCAATAGGCATGAATGCCTCAAGTTCATGCTCAAGCCAACAAGGGGCTTAAGGCCACTTTCAAGGTGAATGAAAATTTGAAACAATGGAGTGCAATGACACACATTTCGGCACTGAAATAGCATGCTAAGTGACTTAAAAAACAATGCAAACAACTCATGTAATGCATGCTCAAAGGCTTAACTCATTAAGCTAATGAAAGGGGTTGTGCCACCTCCTTACAACACAAGCCTCAAAGGGCTAAACCAAATCAAAACAGACCTCAAACATGCCAAAATAGTGGCCAAATCATGTTGAGATTAAAGTTTACAAGGCAAGAAAATCATGCATACCAATTGGCCGACAAGCAAGGCATAAGGCTTAACTCTTAGAAGCAATGAAAGAGTGATATGCATGAGAATGTGACAGAGAAATATGCTCTGAAATCATGTGTGAAATGGTGTCATGGCATGTAAACATCTCAAACAAAGCATGCTAGAGGCATCAAAACACAAGGCTAGTGAGGTCCATTGCACTACAGCTATACAAAGCAAGCCCCATATGACCAAAACCACTCAAAACAGAGTCAAAGCATGCTAAAACATGGGTAAAAGCATGCTGGAGTGTGGCCAAAATAAGCTAGAATGATGGGCTAAAGTATCAAGCATACAAGGCTAATTAGCAAGATTACACTACAAGTGTAAGAAGCATGCATGAGGTGACTCAACCAGGCCAAAACAGAGTTACAACATGCTAAAACAAGGTCAAAAGTAGGCTGAGATCAAGTCAAGTGATGGTAGAAAAACATGTTCAACAAGTAGGCCAAAAAGACATGTAACCAAGAAGCAAAGAGGGAAAGCCACCCCCTCTTACTTTGGACCTCAAAACATGATTTCTACCACTGAAATTTCTCTGAGTTTCAGTGGTAGAAAGGCCAAACAAAGGGTGTCTCAAAAGCCTTAAGAGATGGCACAAAGCTTAAACAAATAAGGCACACAGGGGGTGAAACACCCCTAACTCCTACAAGGCCTCAAACAATCACGTTTAACACTTAAAAAAAGAGATTTTTGTAGTTGAAAGCTAGGCCAAAAACAACATGCAAGGGTGGCCAAACCAATGTACAAAAACAAAGCTTAAAGAGGTAGATTCTCATCCTTGAAGCACAACTTTAAAACTGCAAGCAAACAGCCAACTTCTGAGCCAAAATCACTCCAAGGAGCTCCAACAAGGCCTCCAAGATCTTCAATACTAAGGTGAAGGTGTTTGACTATGTGTTTTAGTGCAAATTTATGAAGAAAACTCACTTTTAAGCTCAACATCACACAATATAGAGAGAGAGAGAGAGCGAGAGAATTCTAGAGAGAGAGGGAGATTTCAACTCTGAAATTTTGTAACCCCTCTAAAGGGGGAGGGAGCTCCCCTTATATAGAGCAAGCAAGCAAAAAGCTTGCTCCATCCTTCCATACATGTGTATGGAGGATGAGTCAGTGAGCAACAGCTAGCTCAAAATATCTGAAAATATCTAAAAAGGAGAAAAAATGGCCGCCAGCCAGTTAAGGTGGCCGGCCGGCCACTTCCCCTAGCCGGCCAACCACTTGAAGTGGCCTACAAGAGAGGAAAGTGGCCGGCAAGTGCCACAAGTGGCCGGCAAGGCCTTCTCTCCCCCCCTCCCTAGGCAAGAAGCAACAAGGTTTGGCCCAAAAAACCAAGGCCAAAACACAGAGAGTTAAGAGGCTCAAAAACAAGGCGCTCAGCCGAGACCCTCGGGCACTGAAAACAAGCACAAACATGCGCAATCATCGAGTGCACAACCGATGACGTCAAAGTCTTGAGGTCGGTCAAAAATTGGGTGTCTACAGTTCCCCCTCTTTGACAGAACTCGGAAGTCATGAAATGACGGGAGTGAATGTCAAAGCCTAGAGACGACCCATTTTTGACAAGGCCAAAGACTTAGACAAACAGACAAGATATCAAAATAGATGCGCCCGTAGGCAGGGGCAAAATGCAAATGACATGCATGATGCAGAACATAACTTATGATTATGCAAAGAGGGTTGTAATGAAACATCCAGATGCAAATGTTATGCAAAGAAAAACTATAGCAAACTCGTAAGCAAATACGTTACGCGTGGGAACTACAAACCGAACTACAGTTCATGCAGAAAAGATGTAAGAAATTATGCAATCTTCACTGCGTTTCACACAAGAAGGACTAAAAGCGACTACTGGGAATACCTGAAGTCTCAAACGAAAAGCACCTCTCAGCGTATCACACGCAAGAGAGGGAAGGAAAGCACCTCTCAGCGTATCACATGCGAGAGAGGGAAAGGCAACACCTCTCAGCGTATCACACGCGAGAGAGGGAAAGGCAAAATCTTGAGGTCGGCCAAAAATGGGGTGTCTACAACGAGCCAAACCACATTTCATGCAGAAAAGATGTAAGAAAATTATGCAAACTTAACTACGCATCACGCAGGAAAGGCAAAGAATAACATAACCATCTGGCTCACCCGAGGTGTCAACCATGATCCTAACGCGTTGCACGCGGAAGGAGAGAAGGGATGGTATCAACATCGAGACGTACCCGACTGTTATTAACCAAAAGGAGTAGTGATGAACATCGGAACACGTCCAAATGCTTTTAACCAAAACAAGGTATGGTGATGAACATCGGAACACGTCCAAATGTTTTTAACCAAAACAGGGAGTGGTAGTGAACATCGAAACATGTCCAAATGCTTCTAACCAAAACAGAATGTGGTATAAACATCGGAACACATCCAAACACTTCTAACCAAAACAGGGTGTGGTATAAACATCGAAACACGTCCAAATGTTTCTAACCAAAACAGGGTGCAGTATAAACATCGGGACACGTCCAAATGTTTCTAACCAAAACAGGGAGTGGTATAAACATCGGAACACGCCCAAATGTTTCTAACCAAAACAGGGTGTGGTATAAACATCAGAACACGTCCAAAAGTTTCTAACCAAAACAGGGTTCGAAGGACAGGAATAAACTGTACATACAATATTATGCCTGCATAAGAAAGAAACTTAACAAGTATAATATAGCAAGAGTGCATGTTCTATGCAAAACGGATAACCACGATACAATGTTAGAGACATGTTTTATGCAAAACATGCGATAAACAAAATGGAAGCATATTCTATGCAACGAGATCGGGAGCATGTTCTATGCCACATTAGAATGCATATTCTATGCAACAGTATAGGATGCATGTTCTATGCAATGATCAATAGTAGAAAATGCATATTCAATGTGAGATTAACAGCATATTCTGTGCAAAATACCAAATACATGATCTATGCGAATAGGAAACAGAAGCATGCTCTATACAATGTAAGAAGTGCACTTTCTACGCAAAAGCACATGTGAAATGCACGCTCCATGCAACGACAAAGAAATGCACATTATATACAATGAGAAAAGCATGCTGAACAAAACCGACTCAGTTGCAACTTCCGATTTACCTCTCGAAAAAGTTGCAACAAGTTAAAAAAAGATATATCTTTTTGATATTGATTAGCGATAAATCATCATGCACCGAAGATACGATTTGAAGCTTCTGCAGAAGCAATTTGAGCTTAAAAGTGAACTTTTCTTGCACTTTCTCGAGAACTAAGGACACAAAATAGCAGCAAAACATACAGGCAGAGCATTGGAAGCCTGTCGACCACCCCTAAGGTGGCCGACTGGCCATCGATGGCAGGTTTAGCCATTTTGGTCTTTTTGCACATGGGTGTTTAAGTACAGGGCATGGAGGCTCATTTCTACCACACCCCATGCTTGAAATTCATCCATTTCCCTCCCTAGACCTTCATTCTCTCTAGATTTGAGCTTTACACACGTTTTCCAACGCCCCACGCGAAGTTGATTTGCTGAAACCTCTTGATTTCCTTTATTTTGAACCGATTGAAAATTGATTTTGGTGTTTTCTTCTTCATTTTCACCACTTGAGGCTCGTTCCCCTCGAGTTTCTCTTGGGTTTGGCGCCTTTTCCCAGACTTTGACTTTTTCTCCCATTTTCTCTCTCCTAGGGTTTGACTTGAGTTGACTTTTGGCATTTTCCACCTATCTCCCCCATTTCTTCACTTTTCATCGACTCTTCATCTATATCCCAGATGGCAGACGACTTTCCACATGATGGGGCTCCTTTAGAGGCGGAGTTCGAGGCAGAGTTCGATTTTGATGTAGAGTCGGAGCCTTTACCACTGGGAGTGAGGGCTTTTGACACGACGAGATATCATCCCCAGACTCACATTCTGCCTGCTAGTGGCGTTAAGCACTTCACTGATTTCGCTGATGCACCAGCGGATCTCTTACTGAGGAAGCTAGACTCCCACATTTCAGCCATTCCCGTTGAGGTACAAACTCTATGCACTTGCACATCTGATGTTCTTTACTTGCATTTCTTGCACTAATCATACTCTTGTATTGCACCTACACTGATTCACCTGCATTTGCTTTACACTTCCTTTTCATTGAACTATATTTACACTGATTCACCTGCATTGGCTACAGGGTGACGCCTGTGCATACAAGGGCTATGGGGCCACGACGGCCAGAGATTGGTACGACGAGCTCCCTGTCGGAGTACGAGCTATTGTCGACGATGCAGGCTTCGGCCTATTCTGCTCTGGATTGCCACGAGTCATAACGAGCCATCCACTTCTTGGAGCTCTAGTGGAGAGATGGTGGGACACCACCAACTCTCTTCACTTTTCCACCACTAAAGAGATGACGATGACCTCGTACGACTTCGCCATGATCACAGGCCTAGCCGTAGGAGGTGATTCGATTCCCCTTGATCCCGATATAGGGGAGTGGAAGGCTGCTTGGATTGAGCTTCTGGAGACGCGCTCGCCTTTGTTCCGGACAGCCCAGATACAGCTGGTTTGAGAAACGGTTCCGAGCGACTATGCCAGAGACAAAAGAGGAGGTAGAGCACTACGCTCGGGGTTTTCTGATGTTCCTCTTCGATACCACCCTGTTTGCCAACAGGGCAAACACTGTGGGGCTATACTTACTTAGCGCACTGGTGGTTCTTCCCCGAGTGAGCTTCTATGATTGAGGCAGGGCTGGCCTCACCACCCCATACGGCTATATGAGCTTGACTTCCCATGGGATTGGACTCTTGGTTGGAGGCTACTAGCGAGCCTGGGAGGTACACATCTCAGTTTCCTCTTTACACTTTGCATTTTCTGTTCAGCATTTCTTGCTTTCAACGCATGTACTTTCTGCCTTGTACTTCTTATACCTGTTCATACACTGCATGCCTTCTGCTTTGCACTTTCAGCATCTATTCATACACTATGCTGACTACATACCTCTGTAATTTCCCTGCAGCTATGGTTATACGCATACTTCCCGACTCTTGCCCCGGAGCCAGAGGTGGAGGTTCCATTAACGGTCCCCTATTCACGAGTGTCCGATGGCCCACTTCGCCGTAGTACTCGCGAGCCCTTTTCTTTCTTCAGGCGTTACTTCGACACCGTAGCTGCTCATGAGGTAACTCAAAACGCAGTCATCATTTGCTTTCATACTGTTCTGATTCACATTGTAGCCACTAACAACAACTAACAATCTATACAACTTCCATTTGTAAATCTCATGGCAGCCATGGGCCATGATACCCAGAGGACTTGGAGGCCAGTATAATGTGGCCTGGGGCATGTCTTGTTATCGCATTCTGCTTGAGGGTCCGGTCTACCGAGCCTGGTACCTTGCGAGAGAGTCGTGCGCCAGTCTCTGGGCATGGATGCTCAGTTCATACTGATGACGCCGCCAGAGTCCATGAGATCAACAGACAGCCTATCTATTGATAGAGTTATTCATTCATGGTGGGCTTGGAGACGGAGAACTTCCGAGTTGAGGTTGACTATGTAGTCTTTATTCAGACACACCTTATGCCATCTCTGACCGGTGTTCGCGGAAGCGAGGGAGTGAGGGCTCCTGTTGCGAGGATGGGGCCTAGAGCGACCAGGGCAACCAGGGCCTATAACAGCAGGGCTTCTCTAGCGAGGCAGAGGACTGGTTAGCCAAAGCTCCCGACCGAGTTAACAGGTTGGCGGTACACTGGAGAGGTTACCAGATCCCGATTGAGCCTCCAGTGGCTAGTCACAGATATGTCAAGCGCCTGATTCACCTCTGGTATGCACTACAGTTTTCATTTTTCCATTCTTGCTCAGATACTCAAATATTCATTCCCTTTGAACACTAATCATTCCAAATTGCATTTGCAGGCGCCGGCAGGGTACATCAAGGGATTGCTCGAGATGTTGGCCTCATTCGAGGGCATGATTTTGAGGAGGGAGGCACTGCTCAGCTTCCACGGCATTCAGGTAATTTCTTCAGTTCTCTTGTATTTCGGTCATCAAATTTCCACTGATACACTAAAAACTGAAAATTTTCCCATGTTGCACTGCCTTTTCGTACTGTATTCATATTTTGTACCAAACTTCTGCATGTACTCATTCTGCACACCATACTTGTATCACATACTGTGGCTGACATATACCAACTGCCTTTTCAGGTCCCACCTTTACCGGGCGCACCAGCGGGAGCTGCAGCAGCACCATTAGTGCCCCTTCCAGCAGCAAGGAGGGGAGTGAGACAAACTTCGGCACGCAGCTGAGGCAGAGCCAAGGGCACCAGAGATGAGAGTGGCCCTTCCGAGCCCATTCTGAGTGATGACGAGGTTGAGACCAGCGAGAACGATGAGGCAGGGAGTCAGCATGACGAGTCATTCGAGAGTGGAGATGATGGCACTGGCTCAGGTTCTGCTAGTGGAGATGATACTGCATCAGGCTCCTAGGCAGATGGCGGCGACGAGTCTGATTCTGATTCAAAGGGAGGTGCAGACAACGGCGCTGACGGGGACAGCTCTGAGGCTCTGCCCAGGAAAAGAACGAAGAGAACCTCTCAAGACTAAGATAGCTGGTGCTGATTCTCTACATTTCTTCTTAGTTTCCTCTTGCTAGTAGTGTTTGCACTTTGTACAGCTTTAGACAGGTTTTATTTGCTTTAAAAACTTGTACTCTTTTGTAAAAGTGAGCATGATCGGAATGAAAACCACTTTTTGTATAAAAAAGTGTTGTATTTTGCATTCTAAACACCACATAACATTGCATAGCATAAAAAAACGAGATTGATCTTGATTAAAAACTACACATTGTATTGGCACCTTCTTTATCAGGTAATGAACCGACCAACATTTAGCAAACAAAAATAAGACAACTCGATAAACAACTAACAATAACAACTCGATAAATGGCGCAACAACTCGACAAGCAACAACTCGATAAACAAAAACAAAACAAATACAACTCGATAAGCAACACAACAACTTGATAAACAAATTAAAACAACTCGGTAAACAAATTGAAGCAACTTACAAGCGACTCAACAAAACTACTAAAACAAGACAGCAGAATACACCAAGAGTAGAACAAAACTCAAGTTCTCAGCACTCTCAACACACAGGAAGACCACAAGAATGCTGTCAACCATAAACAGAGGTTGTCGGCCACCAATAATGGCTGGTCGGCTACAAAAGGTGGCCAGTCGGCCATCAATACAAGGGGCCTCCAGATTGCTGCCACTTGTCTTCCATTTATTGCCTTATGTTTTACAAAAGCCAGGACTTTGTAGTTTCTTCATTCCAGCTCTGTTTTTGCCACAAATGGAACCATTCTTTGCCCAAAAACTCTCAAATTGGATTGCAGCTTTGGATGGCTCGAAAAAAGTAAATTTCCTAGGTTTCGGGGTAAATGCACTATTCCCGCTAAGTTGTACCCCGTTGTGTTTTCCATTCCTTCACACCGTGGCTAGATGTTGGAATCCGGTCACACACGTGTTTATGTTTAGCTTCGGGGGGCAAGAGATATGCCCTATAATTGAAGAATTCCAAGTTTTGATGGAATCACAGCGTGACAAGGAAATCTTATCCCAGTCCTGTTTTGGTCACATCCAAGCTTTAGGAAGGATGTGTGGGCTCTCTTTACACGATGCCCGATCCTTGGTTCACAACGAAGAGCTGGATATCCCCAGTTTGATTCATCGATTTTCTAACGTCGATGACTGCGTGACCATCTTTGGCAGAGTTTTTGGCAGTATGCCCTTTGTTTGTGTATGTTGGCTCATTTTCTTCTTGCCCTAGGTTTCGGTGGGTCTAGCATTCGACCGATTGAAATGGTCCAAGGCTTGAAAAAGGGCAAGAGCTACGTTGGCTTAACACTAGCCGAGACTTTGATGGGTTTGGATGCCTTCCACCGGTGGGAGACGACCAAATTAGCAGGGAGTCCACTACTTTTGTAGGTAATGTTTCCCACCCTATCTCACATGTGTTTCTAGCATCACTCGGCACTCCGGCTCTGTTTTTCTCTCAAAACCCTTTCTCACTTTTCCTCTCCACATACACCTCTCTATTTTTTAATCTCTCTTTTCTTTCATCCCTCCCCAGATATGGCTCATGGATAGGTTGAAGGTAGTGGACTCTTGCCCTGCATATTCAGCACGAGGCTATTTCTTTCGCCAACAGCTAGTTGATTTCCTGAACAAAGGGTGGTGGTGCCATTGGATGTGCAATAGGTCTGCTGTTGACATTGCTTAGCGTTGCCCCTGGTTTGGTCTGCCCCAGATGAGCTACAGCATGTCTCAGCAACATGGTATTCAGCTGATTGGCTTGGCACACTGTGTCTTTTACTTTTCGTTCTGGTTCATGCGTCAATTTGGACATGACCAGAGTTGTCCAGAAGAGGGGGTAGAGTACCCGGCTCCATTTCCAATCCGAGGCTCACAACTAGCTCGATATCCTACTGCATGGAGGACAAGAGAACTGCTGGCTCCCGCTTCCAATTTCAGTTGCGCCCTTTCTGGCGAATGCCTATCTTGGCTTGAAGATAAGGCGCAAACCGGGCCTACTTTAGCATTTGAAGCTTCCACAAGCTCAGGGAGGGGACGCCGGAACACCTGATTCATCTATGCCCCAAGTTTATTGCTTTGATCTGTACTTTCAAGTTTTCCTTTTGAATGTAATAAAAAGAAACTTTGATTTGTATCAAGAGGTAGAGAACTTTGTATTGAAATCAATGAAATTGAAGTTATGGGCACTAACAATTTTCCTTTTGGTCCAAAAATAGTCTAAGTTGTAAAAAGATTAATTTGAACAAAATCAACCTTTATTAAAACTTTTCAAAACCATTTTTGATAAGGATCACAACTTGACACACACAGAATCTATCCCCAAGATATACAACCCCGAATCCAGCAAATGGAAAGTTGCCTCTTGTCTGAATAGCACTGCACTGTACTGTAACCAGCTCTTCTCTCAGGGTAAGGATCACAATCGAACTTTCAGATAATGAGCAGAGAGAGATGCCTTGATCAAACGCATGGACACAGTTGATTTGGAAGTGTTTAGGGCTGGACTTCAGAATGAAGTTGCCTACGTATCCCGAAGATGGGAATCAAGCCTTACGTAGTTCGGTTTGGGTTCACTCGAGTGTTAACACTCTCCTTTTGCGCTCTAACTGCCATTTCTGGGTTTTCAACCTTGCGAGCTCAATTTTTCTTTTTTCTAATTTTTTGTGCTCTAACTTTTGCCTAGGTCGCCCTTCCGGGTTTTCAGCCTAGCGAGCCACTCAAGGATAGTATTTCTTCAACTTGTCCATATTGATTGGCTGGGAGAATTCGAGGCCATCTAGGTTCATAAGAATGACAGTTCCACCAGACCAAATAGTCTTGATGATATAAGGACCAGTCCAATTAGGTCTGAACTTGCCCCTAGGGTCATAGATGGGAGCTTGGTTGTCTTTCAGCACTAAATCCCCTTCCTTCAGATTCCTAGACTTAACTTTCTTGTTGAAAGCCCTGGCGATTCTGCGTTGATAACTGTAGACACCCCATTTTTGACGTCCTCAAGACTTGGACGTCACCGCTTGAACACTTGGTGATCATCCATGTTTGTGTTCGTCTTGAGTTCCCGGAGGTTTTGGCTACGCGCCTTGCCTCAGGATCTCTCGACTCGACTGTTTTGTGCTTGGTTTGACACCAAACACTTGTGTTTTGCCTTTAAGAGGCAGGTAGGGCTTGTAGACCATCCCCACCCATCATCGGCCAGGGCTTGAGGCCACCGGCTGTTTCTTGTAGCCACCGGCCAAATGTTTGGCTGGCCGGCACTATAGATGGCCGGCCGGCTATCTTTTTTTGGTCAATTGCATCTTTGGCCGGCCGACTACTGTGCATCTGCTTTTGCAGATATTTTGCCACAGCTGGCATGCATTTGGCTCCCCTCCATACACGTGTATGGAGGGATCTCTCTCTTTAGAAGCTTGTCTTGTAAGCTTTACAAGACAAAAAGCTCTATAAAGAGAGGTCTTCTCTCTTGTTTGAGAGGTTAGACATTTTAGACAATATTTTTAGGGTTTGAGTTCTAGGGTTAGGATTTCTTCATATCCTACCTCCATATCTCTCTCTCTTGTGTGTGTTTAAGCTTAGATTTGCACACAAACACCCACCATCACACCTTGTCTTGGAGCTGAGGTCCTTGAGGGTTGGTTTTGGATTTTTGGAGCTGGTTTCAACCTAAAGAAGCTGCTGGAGCTTCATTTGTGAAGAGAGTCTTCAAGGGTAACAACTTTGCTCCTTTTTACCCCTTTCTTGCATTGTATTTTTGCTTGCCTTGCAACTATTTTTTGGCTTTGCATATAACACATAAAAGTTCTATTTTTAAGGCCTCTAAATAGTTTATTAAGAATGTTTTAAGCTTTGGGGTTGTTTGACCCCTCTTAAGCCTTGTTTGGCCCTTGTTTTGCGCCATTTTGTGTGAACTCCTGGACCATTGTGTTTGGCCCTCCTCACCACTAAAATCTTAAGGGATTTCAGAGGTGAGGATGGTGCCTTGAGGTCCCAGGAAGGAGAGGGCCACCCCCTCTCCTTGTTATCCTTGAAAAGGACCATTTTTGCCTCTTGAGGGAGCACTATGCTTAAGTGTGTGTTGGCCATGCCTTAGCTGATTTTTGTGCTTATTATGTCATAATATAGCTCTGTTTTGGGTTGGTTTTGGTACACCATGCTTGCTTAGCATACATGCCTTGTAATGCCATTTTGTTGCCTTAACATGCATCTAAGTGTTGACCCTTATTTTAGCATGTTTTTGGCCAAGCTTTGTGAAGCTTGTATGCATGTTTTGATGTGCTAAGGGACTGTTTTAAGTCATTGGAGTCATTCATGCCTTGCTTTGTATAGCTACCATGTAATCCCTCTTGTATGCCTTAAGCTTTGGCCCTTCTAGCATGCCATCCTTGCTTTGTTTCAGTGATTTGGAACCACTTGACATGTTATTTCAGTCCTTATAACATGCCTATATGCTTGCATTTAATCCTCTTTCAATGTGTTTAAAGGTTGTTACCTTATGCCCCTTGATTAGGCCTCGGAATATGCTTGCACTTTTAGGCCACTTAGATGCCATCTAAGTGCACCCTTGGCTTTGTTTAAGTCTGCATTTGACTTGTTTTAAGTCCCCTTAGCCTTGTGAGGTTTGGTGGACTTGACCTTGGTTTAAGCCTCCTTGGCTTGTCTTAAGTACTTGGACCATTATGGTATGCCATGCTTGTCTTGTTTATTTGGTTTTGCACCTTCTATAACATGATTTCAAAGCTTTCTATGCATGCCATTGTAGACACCCCATTTTTGACCGTCCTCAAGACTTGGACGTCACCGCTTGAACACTCGGTGATTATCCATGTTCGTATTCGTTTGGAGTTCCCGGAGTTCTCGGCTACGCGCCTTGCCTCAGGACCTCCGAACTTGACCGTTTTGTGTCTGGTTTTGCACCAAACACTTGTGCTTTGCCTTGGAGGGGCAGGGAATGCCTTGTGAGGCATCCCCACACACCACCGGCAGTGGCTAGAGGCCACCGGCTGGTTGGTGTTTCCATCGGCACTATATTGTGTCGGTCGGCACTCTTTTGTGCCGGCCGGCAGTAAGTTTTGTCAAAATGACAATTTTGCCCTGCCGACTACTGTTCAGTTGCTTTTTGAGATATTTTGAGGCAGCTGTATGGCATTGGCTTCTCCTCCATACACGTGTATGGAAGGATGCCTCTCTTGTTTTGCTTAGTGACTAAGCTTACAAGATTGCCTCCTCTATAAGAGGGGGACTTCTCTCCCTTGTTCTAGGGTTAGAAAAATTAAAAAGGAGAAGGAAGAGCTCTGGTTTTTAGGGTTTGCTTTGGTGTATCTAACCTATACCTATATCTCTTCTTCTCTTGCCCTTGTGTGTGTTTGTGTCTCATTATTGCACACAAGCACATAGTATCTCACCTTTCCTTGGTTTCTGAGGTTCCAAGAGGTTGTTCTTGCTGTTCTTGACTGGTTTGGAGCTCAAGGAAGCAACAACATCAACATTTGTGAAGAAGGTCAACAAGGGTGAGAAACTTGCTTTATTTACCCCATTCTTGCACTCCATTTTTACCTATCCTTGAACTGTTTTTGTGCTTGGTGTTTAATACAAAAAAAGTTCTATTTTTTAGTCCTCTTGATAGTTTATTAAGGGTGCTTTGTGCTTTGGGGAAGTTTGGCCCCTCTTAGGCCTTGAAAGGCCTCATTTTTGTGCTATTTTGTTGAGCTCCAGGATTTTGGTGTTTGGGTCTCTTCACCACTGAAATCTTGAGGGATTTCAGTAGTGTAGATGATGCCTTGAAGTCCCAAGAAGGAGAGGGTCACCCCCTCTCCTTGTTGTCCTTGAAAAGGACAAGTTTTGGCCTCTTGAGGAAGCCTTTGTTGGTGTGTGTGTTGAGCATGTTTAGGCTGCATTTTATGTTTATTATGCCATAATATAATCATGTTGTATGTTGGTTTTGGTGCTCCATTAATGCTTAGTGTAGTTGCCATGTAATGCCTTGTAAATCCCTTAACATGTCTTAGGTTGATTAGCCTTTGTTCAAGCATGTTTTGGCCTTGACTTTGTGAAGTGTTTGTGCTTATTTTGCCATGCTTTAGCTCTGTCCATGGTTGTTTGGATTGATTTTGGCATGCTTAGCATAGCCTCTTTGCATTTGGCTTGTTGGCCTTAAGAGCATGAAAGTATAGCATGCCTTGCTTGCATTATTTTCAATGGTTTGGAACCATTTAGCATGCTATTTCAGTCCCTTAGACATGCTTGAATGATTGCCTTGCATGCCTCTTTGAAGTTTTGAAAGCATGTGTTGTATGCCCTTTGTTTTGGCCATTATGCATGCCTTTGAATTTGAGTCACTTAGGTGCCATCTAAGTGGTCTTTTGGACTTAGTTTTATGTGTTAAAACTCTGTTTTTGGTCGCCTAATGCATGCCATGTATGGTTGTGTTAAGTGTAGTCCATTATCCCTTTGGTGAGCCTCAAGTACTTGGGCCATTTGCATGCTTTAATTGCTTGAATTAGTTGGTTTGGCACCTCCATTTTGTGCAATTTCAGAGCTTATATTGCATGCTAGTTGTCCATGATATCCCCTTTCAAATGTGCTTAAGAGTTGCCTTGTTTATGCTTAAGGTGTTGGACCATAATTGCATGCATGTGTGTGTGTATTTTGGCCTTCATTTTCTTGGCATTTGGCCACTGATTTTAGGCCTATTTAGAGCTGCCTAACCTATGTGCAAGTCCATCCTCTTGTTGCTTGCATATGCTCCTTGAGTGTTGTAATGTATTGGTAAGTAAATGCATGTTAGGACTAACATGATTGAATGAAGTCACATGCTTGTTTGCATGCTCGGACACCCACATTACACCTTGCATACTTGATGGTTGACATTGGTGTTTCATGCCTGTATGTTTGTTAGCTCGTATGCTCCTTTGCATTGGCATGATTGCATACTAGTTGACATGTCTAGGATTGCATCACATAAACACGCATGCTCTACCTCTTGACCAAGTCATGATAGAGGCTTAGCACCCTTGTGTGTTTGTTTGGTTCGCATGCATTTGAAATAGAAGTTGCACATTTGGTTCTTTGGGCCATCATGCATGGAAATGCGTGATTGGTGGTCCGAGAATCGAGGCACATGCCCCTTTGAGTCACAAATATGATAAGGGGCATGATTGGTGCACACATTGTTGGAATTACATTGCCATGCAAGATTTTGCCCTCTGCTGCTGTGAGTTGCAGGTTCTGCAGACATTCAGTGCCAATCGGCAACATTTGGTGCCGGCCGGCATTAAATTATCAGCCGATGAGTTCATTTTGTGCCAGTGGCCACATAATTCAGCCGGTGGTGTTTGCCCTCAGCCGGTGGTATCCCCCAGTGCCTTGAGAAGTAGTTCTGAGACTTTGGCAGTTTTCAGAAAGGCAGAGCAGGGAAAACAGAGGCAGTCTAGGCATGGCAGTGCCATTCCGAGCAAGACCCGAGCACGTGCTGCATTTGGCTCTCTTCCCGAGGCGGTTTACTTTTTTTTTAGTTTAGTTAGTTTGTCAACTAATTAGGCTATTTGTAATATTTAATTAGTTTGCGTAGTTAATTAATCTGTATTATTATTTTGGTCCCTCCGAGTGGGGGGCAAATTTGTAATAAGTGTGGGTGAGTGGTTTGTATGTCTTCTAACCCCCACTTCTTTCTTCCCTTTTATTTACCTGCTTATGATGGTAGATTAGGGCACGTCTATTTTAGCATACCCTATGCAATGCATGCGTGCATCCATGCATTTGTCTAAACATGCACCAGGCTCGGTACATCATACAAACTGCATTGTATTCTAAATTCCAACTTGAATACGTGCATCAAATGATTGCATTTCACGTGCCATTTTAGGGTTAACCGAGCCTACTCTAAATTGCATCATTGCCTGTGTTGCATTAGCCACTTAACATGACCTAGGGACATGCATATCTGCTAACTAGTTTCTTGTTTTGGCACGGAGTACGATGTAAGTATTTTACGCTTTAGCATACCACATGCGTGTGAATGTTGTCATGACAGTATGCTTACCATGCGGCTAAGTGCTTATGTGAGATAAACTGTTTGAATGCCTGTGGGTGGAGGTTGGGTTGCTTGAGTTGGAAAACTCATTGAAATCCGTATTTTAGCCTACTTGCGAGTAGCAAAACCCGAAACGCTTTCAAAACAAACGGATATGCAATGATTATTTCCGAATTAGGCAATCTAGTCTATACTTGTTTGCTGTGCGCATAACATAGTAATTCTAGGCTAATAATCAGAATAAGAGCATGTAATGTTTTCAAAATCGGATATCACGGTTAGTAGAGGCCGGTCTTCGGACCGGGCGAAAGGGGGTGCTCATAGCTGACCTTCCCCGATCGTACCCAAGCTCCCGAGCCAAGACATTTGGTGATGACGGACACGTGGCCTTCGGCACCGAGTCAGGGTTTCCTAAATTTCCCATTTTAAAAAAATATTTAGGTGGCGACTCTGTATCTGGCAAAGCAGTCCATGTTTGGCACTTCTTTTCAAAATCTGTTTTTCTTCAAAACGATTTGCCGGATTTGGACTCTTTGGTTCAGATTTAGAACCGTGACACAAAATTGAGTCCGAACTGTAGCGAGGCCCCACGCGAGCGCGTCCACAGTTTCTGGCGACTCCGCTGGGGAGTTTAGAGAGCTTGACTCGAACTCGTGATATCCTGTTTTGATTTCGTTTGTGTCTCTTTGCATTGCATGTGCATTGGTGCGCTTAGGACACCGTGTTTGCCATCTGTCATTCCTGAACGGTTTGCCGGAGGCTTGTCTTGTCAAGGCATGACCATAAGGCTGACCGGTTATGGGCTCTGACAGCATGGGAACACAAACCCCGGTTTTACCGGGGCACCCTTTTCGACCATTCGACCTAGTGCATATTCGGATCCATAGTGACCATTCCAAACTAGGACAGGTTGCTTACCCGACATAGGTTGTTTGAACCCGCTGCGTGCGTAGTGAAACCCTAGCTCCTGACAAAATAGGACAGGGAAACCCTACCCCAACATAGGGGTGTATTGGCTCTCTTCTACCTGTTATGTGCTTTTAGAGTGCATCTCTGCAGGGAACGCATATATCAGTTTGCAAGTTTGGGTATCCGGCCTGAGGGCACCAGTATCAGTGTTGTTGAGAATCAGTTGTGTCTGCGGGTATCAGTTCAGCTTTGAACAGTAATTCTGGGGAACAGTGATCAGTAGTAGAGTACAGTTGTCCGGCTACATCCGTGTTTGATCTGTTTGGGGCTGAAATACTGCTTGTTTTCCGTTTCAGTTCAGGGATTCAGAGGGTCGATCCGGAACAGCTAGTGTCTTCTCCTTGCTGAGGCAGGACTGAGCATGACGCAGAATTCAGAAGAGATCGTGGTCATGACGGCCGCGTTGAGTCAGGGAATCACCCTACAAGATGAGACTACGGTTGACATGCCGCATCCGCCCAGATCGCCGGCCGCACACCCAGTTTGGGCCCCTCAGCTATATCAGGCTCGCGAGCCTACTACATTTGAACTAATGGGAATGATAGGTGATCTTCAAAGATCCGTGATGGATCTCGCCTATGGAATGTCAGTTTCACCGCCAGCCGCACCGTATGCCGGGAGCTTTGTACCCCAGGAGCCCCCGCTACTGGGACGAATTGTAATTGAACTAAACCAACCGGAGATGACCTCCAGCTATAGTAACGACGCAGCAAACCAAACTCTAGATCAGGCCGAGGCCAGAGACAAAGGCAAGACGAAGGCAAATGCCGACCCCATCGAACAACTGCTGTGGGCAGTAGAGGCTTTGAAAGCCGGAGGGATGAACAAGCAACAGATATCCGCAGTTGTGTCAAAAGCTGTGGGGGACGCTTTCCCCACTCCGCCTGAGGGCAGTTCCAGTCAATCAGAGAACCGGGATAGGCCCCGTCATGCCAAGACAGTTCTTTCCGCTCCCAACCTTGCATCCGGAAAATATCAAAAATCCAAGGCTGCACCCGCTGATCCGTTCGCTAGTGCATCTAGCAAGAGTGCTCAAGCCCCGAAGTACCTGCCCCGAGGGCACAGGGTCTTCCACCCTCTCTACATGCCTTTGTCTAGGGCACTTTTAATTTTGGCCAAAAAGGGGCATCTTAAACCCTTGGAGCCCCGATCCCTACCGAAGAATCTCCCTACCACACATGATGCTTCCCTGTACTGTGCGTACCACCAGCAGACTGGAATAAGAACACATAACGTTTTCAAAATTGGATATCACGGTTAGTAGAGGCCGATCTTTGATCGGGCGAGAGGGGGTGCTCATAGCTGACCTTCCCCAATCGTACCCAAGTTCCCGAGCCGAGGCAACTTTGGTGATGACGGACACGTGGCCTTTGGCACCGAGTCAGGGTTTTCTAAATTCCCCCATTAAAAAATATTTAGGTGGCGACTCTGTATCTGGCAAAGCAATCCATGTTTGGCACTTCTTTTCTAAAAATCTGTTTTCTCAAAACGATTTGCCGGATTTGGACTCTTTGGTTCAGATTAAGAACCGTAACACAAATTGAGTCCGAACTGTAACGAGGTCCCTCGCGGGCTTGTTACAATAACCTTGGACATGGTACAGTGCGTTCAGCCTCCTCTTGTCGAACAGCATTAATTCCTCGAACCTGTTCTGCTGCCAATCCGCTTCTGCTATCTGGCACTCAGCCATAACCCACAACGACGGAACCTCAATCTCAATCTCAATCTCAATCTCAATCGGCAGAACAGCCTTCATCCCATAAACCAGAGAATACGGAGTTGCCCCAGTAGATGTCCGAATTGATGTTCTATAGCCCCAGAGAGCAAATGGCAGTTTGTCTGGCCAGTCCTTGTAAGTCTCAACCATTTTCTGCAAAATGTGCTTAATATTCTTGTTGGTGGCCTCAACAGCTCCGTTGGTTTGCAGCCGATATGTGAATGACTTGTGAAAAACCACGTTGTATTTCTCTAACAAGTCGATCACTTATTTCTTAAAATGGGAGCCATTGTCTAAAATGATCTCATTCGGGACTCCATAACGACAACTAATATTATTCCTGATGAATTTGGCTAAATGCGCCGCTTTCAGCACTGCATAAGACTGGGTCTCGACCCACTTTGTAAAGTAGTCTATTGCCACTAGGATATACTCATGCCTATTCGAGCCTTTCGGCGTAACTGTCCCAATAACATCAATTCCCCAGACTGAAAAAGGCCATGGTGAAGTCATGTTGTACAGCTTCGATGGCGGAACATTTATGCGATTTGCATAAATTTGGCATTTGTGGCATCGCCAAACAAAACCGATACAATCCTCTTCCATGGTAGACCAGTAGTAACCCTGCCTGAGAATCTTCCGGGCTAGCATTACTCTGCTCATGTGTGCTCCACACTCCCCTCCATGGATGGCCTCCATTAGGCGCTTCAACTCTTCTGCATCAACACACAGCTTGTGCATTCCCAAATGACCACGTTTGTACAACTTACCCCCGCAAATGATAAACTGAGCAGCCATTTGTCGTATTGCCCTCTTATCTTTGGCTTTTGCCCCTAGTGGATAAGCCTCCTTTTCCAAGAAGTTCCAGATGTCATAATACCAGGGGTTCTGATCTTGCACTTCATCTATCGCAACGATCAACTCGTAGGCCGATATATACCTCTGTTCAATAATGATCGGACGCATCCGGACTCCCAAAGGGATGTCTATCATGGATGATAGAGTTGATAAAGCGTCAGCGAACCTGTTGTTCTCTATTAAAAGATGCGTGAATGTTAGCTTCTCAAACCTAGGAATCAAAATGTCCAGGGTTTGGTGATAGATTTTCATCCTTTCTTCCTTAACCTTCCAGTCCCCTTTTGCTTGAGACATAACCAGGTTCGAGTCCCCAATGACGTCCAACCTTTTTGTCCCTAGTTCTAGGGTGGCTTCCAGTCCAACGATACACGCTTCGTATTTTGCTTCATTATTAGATACCTTGAAATGGAGTTTGAAGGCTAAAGGTATATGGGAATTGTCAGGTGCTATCAGCAACACTCCCATCCCATAACCATACTGATTAGACGCTCCGTCAAAGTACAAAGTCCAAATCTCTTCCTTAACCTACATAATAGCTTCATCTGGGAATAGATACTCTACTGCTTCGCCCCCTTCCACTGGGTGATCTGCCAGGAACTCAGCTACCGCTCTCCCCTTGACAGACTTGCGCGTCACATATTTCAGATCAAATTCGGAGAGAAGAAGCAACCAACGGGCTAGCCTACCCGTAAGTGCTGGTTTCTCGAATAGATATTTGATGGGATCTAATCTCGAAACCAGAATTATGGAGTGAGCTAATAGGTAGTGCCTCAACTTCTTGGTAGCACATACCAAAGCTAAGCAAGCCTTCTCCAACGGGGTATAACGGGTCTCATATTCTAGCATCTTCTTGCTCAGGTAATAAATGGATTTCTCTACTCTATCCTCAGATTCCTGCGCAAGCATGCAGCCCATTATCGTGTCTGTTACTGACAGATACAAAATCAATGATTTCCCGGCTCTGGCGATGACAACACAGGTGAGTTCTGGAGGTACTGCTTGATTTGCTCAAAAGTAAACTGACATCGGTCATCCCATTGGAATTTCTTTCCTTTCTTCAAGAGACCAAATAGTGGTTCACAAGTCAAGGTTAATTTTGCAATAAACCGTCTTATGAATTGCACTTTACCTAGAAAGCCTCATACCTCCTTTTCAATCCTTGATGGTGGCATTTCTAAGATGGCCTTGATTTTGGAAGGATAAACCTCAATGCCCCTTTGCATAATCAAGAAACCCAGCATTTCCCCTGCTGTGACCCCAAAAGTGCATTTCTGTGGATTCAACCTCAATCGATATTCTCTGATCCATTGGAAAATTTTCTTCAAGGCGGTGTAGTGGCCTTCTCTTTCCTTGGACTTGACAATCATGTCGTCCATGTACACCTCAACCTCTTTGTGGATCATAGCATGCAAGATCGTGGTTGCAACCCGTTGATAAGTAGCCCCAGCATTTTTCAGACCGAATGGCATCACCCTATAGCAGTAGGTTTCCCACGGCGTAGTGAAGGCAGTCTTCTCCCTATCCTCAGGTGCCATCAAGATCTGGTTATACCCAGAAAACCCATCCATAAAGGAGAGCAACGCATGGCATGCGGTGAAGTCCACCAATTCATCGATGTGCGGTAGAGGAAAGTCGTCCTTCGGACTAGTTTTATTCAAATCTCTGAAATCCACACACACGCGAACTCTGCCATCTTTCTTCGGCACTGGAACAATGTTAGCCAACCAAGTCGGATACTCAGATACTAGCAAAAACCTTGCATCTATCTGCTTTGGGACCTCTTTTTTCATCTTCAAAGCCCAATTTGGGCGTATTCTCCGAAGCTTCTGCTTGACGGGTCAGGCCTCGAGGTCAAGAGGGATCCGATGCTGTACAATCTCAGGATCGATTCCAGGCATGTCTTCGTAGGACCACGCGAAAACATCTTTGAAATCTTTTAATAAAGCGACTATGTGCTCGCGTTCCTCTGAAGACAACGTGGACCCGATCTAGACCAGACGCGGATCCTTCTTAGTACCAACATTAATTGGAGTGATTTCATCAACAAGGGGTTTTACAAACCTCTCCTCCTCTCGATCAATGAAATGTTTTGAAACCAGAGGAATTCCTTCCTCATCGTTTTTATCAAAATTTTAAAAGTCATGATCAATACAATATACAAGTGGCATAGAGAAGTACTCAGAAACAGCAGTGGTATCATTCTCATTTAAAGGTTCTGGCTCATCCAATTCCTCGGTTACAACCGACTCAAAAGAAAAGGAAAAAGACGACCTGGACAAAACAACGGCATCTGGGTTATCAACCCCAAGAATACTGAACTCCGACTCAGAAAAACTGGAATCTTTTTCCGACTCCGCAGACTCTGTGGAATTAGATTCTGGCTCACTAACTGATTCAAAACTGCTGGACAAAAAGCCCTTCTCTAGCTGCCACGTGAGAAAGGGTGCGCTAGATGCATCCAGAATACCACCGGAAGGGTCCACACCTGATTGATCTCCGATCATGGAAACGGAAAAGTCATCCCCCAAGCTCTCAGGTTTGATCTGAGGATCCGAAAGGAGACAAGCCAGTGTTGCTCCTATCTCAAGTTCATTACTATTGAACTCATCCTCTGTACTTTGTTCTGCCTCAGCAGGCAAGTCAGTTTGTTCCTCTATGGCTTTATCCTCTTGCAGCTATAGGTCGAAGAAGATCTCAAAGCCGGGCAGACGCCGCTTCTCAGAGTTCAACCATGGCTCAGGAAAGCCGCAAAATGGGAAGTCTTCTCCCTCCCAGACAAAGCGGCCATTGAGAGTTCCCTAAATTGGTCTATGTACAAGCTCATAGTGCTTCGCACTTTGCTTAGCTTTGGCTTGTCCTACCATTTTCTTCCCTTTTCTCACCCAGTCCACTTTGGTAGGCGTGTAGCCCAAGCCAAAGGCATGAGGGTTATGTGGCACTTTAGCTAGTGTGGTAACGCCCTTCTGGCCACTCTTTCCTAATCCTATCTCGGGTATATGTTGTAGCTTGTTCATGAGGTAGACTGATTGAGCACTAACGTACAACCCCTCATCAATAGCTAAGATGTTTTGCACCACCCGGGCCTCAGCCAAGGTAAAGCCAAACAAGAAAACATCCTCATCGCCGTATACAATCTCCAGTAATGATGTAGTGACCTCCGGCAGAGGATGTATGGAAGAATTACCAAAAACAATGGCTACCCTTTTTCCAAGAGGGTACTTCAGCATCTAATGCAAGGTGGAAGAAACAGCTTTTACTTGGTGCAGCCATGGTTGCCCAAGTAGCAAGTTGAAGGTAGCCGGAATATCCAGGACGTGAAACTCGATATCCTGTTGGGCCGGTCCTACCTGTGTTCTGATTTGAACGGTTCCCATCACCTCTATGCTTGTGTTGTCATAAGCTCGAATCACCTGGGCTGTTGATACAAAGTCTACTAGCTTCAAGCCAATAGCATAGGCCGTGCGCGACAGACAAACATTAATCGCAGACCCAGTATCAACCAATACAACCGGCACCCACTTCTCTTTGCATTCAACTGAGATGTATAGCGGTTTGTTATGCGCAAATCCCTCGGGTGGCAATTCCTTACCAGAAAAGGTCAAAGATGGCACAGCACCCCCTGGAAAGACAAATCCCACCAGTTGCTCTGGAGTTGTGTTGATAGACAGCTTGGCCTTATCCATTGCTGACAGAACGGCTTGCCGATGCACGCGTGAAGCCATGAGCAACCCTCAAATAAATATGTCTGCTTGGATCTTCTTTAACTGCTTCAGTACAGCTTCTTCCTCTAATAGTTTCTCTCTCTATTTTTCAGCATCTTTATCCTTTCCGGATGCTTCGGGTTGGTCCAAGTGTGGGGGCTTGAAGTACCGCCTGCTTCTAGTCATATGATCCACTTCCTCAGAATACCAAGTATCGTCTGGCAAGTCCTAACCCTAATCCTCATCAGTGTGGGCAAGATGCAGATCATCATCTTCCCACCAAATTCCCCTAGCAACCGACAAGCAATTGTCTGGTTCCGTTGTAAGCACTCCTACTTCAACATCACAGTCATCCCCTACGGGGCCTTTGGCTTTTCTAGCCTTTTGATCATTCTCATCTCTTTCCTATTCAAACCGCTTCAGTGCGGCTTCTTGCTCTGTGTCAATAGTACTAACAATGCCCGACTCCTGAGCAGAATTCTTAATACCAGTGCCCTCCGGTAATTTTCCTTTGTCTTCGGCTGTTCCGACCCTTGTAACAGTTTCTGCTTTTGGCTGTTCCAGCTTTGGTTGAGGTCCCTCATCCATATCAAGTTCATCACTGAGCCGCGCCGAATTGTCTACTGACCCGTTCAGGTCAAACCAATCTATCTATACATTCCCCGGATCTTGTTCATCAAAAAACTGCAGATTATCAATGTCCTCCTCCAGATCAGCTAGATTATCTAACCCCTGGCTTGGGCCATTCTCCCGGACCACACCAACCTCCATTCCTATCAGCAACTCTACATCTGGTCTGGCCTGATTGGTTGGCACAATGTAGCGGCACGGGTTATATTCCTCTTCAGCTAAGTCCACGGATCCCTCAGGCACTGAATAGACATTCCCATTCTCCACCAAGGCTACCCTATCTTCCTCTACCACAGTCACCACCACAAGTTTGGGTCGGGATATGGACGCGTTCATCATACACAAGTCTATGCTTTCTAGGATGAACAACGCAGGCTTAGGTAGGTGGGAAGGGGTGATGTATATACTGGGGTCGTAAGGGACGATCAGTGTATGGATGAGGTTTACTTGCCGAAGTGGAGGGACCTGGTTATGTGGTAGGAAAGGATTTGTAGTGACATTAGGTTTTTGAGAAGGCACTATCACCTTATTGTCAATGACATCTTGGATCTCATGACGCAATCTGAAGCATAGGTCAGTGTCGTGACCATGTTGTTGATGAAAAGCGCATATTTGGTCGGGTTATGTTTCAGGGGAAGAAGATCGGGTAGGAGGCGAGGCTCTAGTGGCTTCAAGTGCCCCTTTTTGATCAGGACCCCTAAGGCTTTAGATAAGGACATGCATAGAGGGGTGAAGACCCTTTGGCCTCAGGGTTGGTGCTTCGCAATTTGTGAGGTTGTATCGGATGTACCGGTAAAGGGGTTAGCAATTTCGGTGTGGTGGTGACCATAACCACATCGAAAGACCTTATAGCTGTACTACCACTCATAGTCGTATTGGAACTGCGTGTGAAAGCCCTCTTAGGCTGCTCTTTGTCGTGGTCTATCAGACCTTGCTTCATTGCATCCTCTATCTACACCCTTATTTCGTAGAGGTCAGCAAAAGTAGACAAAGGTAAGACTATCATTTTCTGTAACAGTCTTGGTTGCAGATTACGGACCACCATTCTAATCTGGTCCTTTTCAGCCGATCGGATAGTCATCATCGAGGCCTTAGCCCTCCACCGAGTCACAAAATCGAAGAAGCCCTCCTTCACCTCTTAGCGGGTTACTTCGAGATCACGAGTAGTGACCTCAATTTGAGTATTGCAGGAGTACTGTGCTATGAAGGCCTCGGTCATTTCCTCCCAGTTTCTCTTCACAGAGTCTTCAAGCTTAGCGTACCAGATAGCCGCTATACTTGACAGGGTCCGGTCAAAAAGTGACAGTTTCTGTAGTCTGGTGAGATCCATGGGTCGTAGGATGTCAGAGAATAGCCGTAGATGGACCATAGGATCCCCGAAACCATCAAACCAGTCTATATGCGGCATTTTGAATTTCTCTGGCAATGTCACTGTCGACTCAGTGTAGCCATCCTCTATATCAAGGATCGAGTTCACACCCTGTGCCAATTTAAAAAGCTTTTCCAGCTTACTCACTTTCAGTGCAGTAGGGTCAACCTCGAATTCAAACGGCGCCTCTGTCGGATAAACTGGTGCCTTGGAGGTTTGAGGTGGAATAGGATCTGCCTGGATGCCCGCATTTTCCTGGACATTGATTGTAACCTCGGTTGCCAAGATTCCCGCTAGGGATGCATGGGATGCTGAGGCTACTGCTGATTGTGGCTGCTGTTGTTAAAGCCTTTCTATTACCTCTATTTGGCGGGCTACAACCTTGGCTTGGCGAGCTGTGGTCTCAGCTTGTCGAGCAATATCTAGCTGCATGTTCTCAATAGTCTGTTGGAGTTAACGAAGCATGTCTTCCATGTTGGCTAGAGGACTTTGAATTGCCAAAACCGGCGAATACTCTTTGTCTGGAGTAGAAGTAGATGATCGAGCCTGACTGGGCACAGGCAAGGTAAATGGTGACTGCTGAATTGGCGAACTCTGCCAAATCCTCCTCTGTCTGGTAACCGGCGGAAGTGAAGCAAACACTGGCTGTCCTCTCACAAGATCCCCGGATCGGTAAAGGCACCTTACTCTGGTCCAGAGTGCTTAGGGGGTAACAAACTCGTCTGAAGCAATGGTGAAAGACTACCTTGCAAAAAGAAAATAAAACAAAAAGGAACAAAAATCAAAAATCGCACAGAACCCCGACTCAGACAAGGACAACACACAGTTGCAATCATAAGCTGGATAATTGTACTCAAACACTTATTTTTGCCCCAAATTCCTGCTTCCAAACTGATACCCAGACTTGCAACTGATACATACATTCTTGCAGAGTTCCACTCTAAAGCATTATCAAGCAAGTGAGAGCCAAAACACCCCTATGATGGGTAGGGTTACCCTGTCCTAATTTCGTCAGGAGCTAGGGGTTCACTACACAAACAAGTGGTTTCAAACAATCCTATATTCGGGTGACCAACCTATCCTAGTTTGGAACAGTCTCTATGGCTTCCGATATGCAACTAGGTCGCTTGGTCAAAAAGGGTACCTCAGCAAGACTACCTAATATACCTCTCACACCTAACACCGAGAAGTGAAAGGAGGATCAAACGATACAGCGGTAGTCCAGATCCAAGGGTTGTGTTCCCATCGTGGCAGAGCCCACAACCGGTTAGCCTTTTGGCAAGCTTTTCCAAGCAAGTCTCTGGCAAACCGTTCAGGAATAGCAGATGGCAAACACTGCGACTTAAGCGCACCGATGCAAATGCAAATGCAAAGAAACACATAAGTGTAAATAAAACAACATATCATGAGTTCGAGTCCAGTTCTCTAAATCCCCAGCAGAGTCGCCAGAAATTGTGGACTCGCCTTTTTCCACTCGCCCGATCAAAGATCAACCTCTACTAATCATGATATGATATTTTATAAATATTATGTGTTCTTGTTCTGATTATTAGCCAACATTACTATGTGATGCACACAAGCAAGTATAGACTAAAATTGCAAGAATTAGAACAACTCAACTCATTGTTTTCGAAAAGGGTTTGAATTTGCCACCCTCAAGTAGGCTTAAAACTCACATTCGTTGAATCGTTCCAATTCAAACAATAAGCCTTCATCCATAGGCATTCATGCAGTTTAGCATTTAAGCATATAGCCTCATGGCAAGTATGCTAATCATGGCAATATGGCAATCACACTCATGCAAGTATGCTGAAGCATAAAGACTTACCGAGTACTCCAAGCCAAAACAGAAACTAGTTAGAAAAATGCATGATCCTAACTATGTTATGTGTATAATGCAATGCATGCAATAATGCAATTAATAGGCTCGACTACTAATATGGCATATAATCGATAAGAACAACATGCGATAAACACGTATTCAAAGAAGTATTGAATTTGTAATGTAATTTGAATGATGCGCCGAGTCTCAGTGCATGCAAAACAAATGAATGGATGCAAACATGCAAGCATAAGGTATGCTAATTAAAACAAGTCCCTAATCTAACCATCGAAAGTGATTAAATAAAAGGGAGAAAGATGTGGGGTTGGAAGACATAGACACACACGCAGACGTGTTACAACATTATGCCTTCGCGAAGGAGGGTCTAAATGAATAAGCTAACTAGCTACACTAATTAAGCTAACTATTACAATATAATTGAAACAATTTAACTAACTTATTCTAAGCTAATTAAATATTACAAACCGAAGTAAGCTAATTAATTACAAAACGAATTAATTAACTAAATAGTTACAACACTTGAATGAATTAGCTACAACTAATTAACTAAGCAAAGCAACTAAATGGCCTCGGGAATAAGGGATGCATGTTTAGTTCCTCCACCCGAAAAAGCCACCGTTTTGCTGCTGCGAGCCTCTGTTTGCACATATTTGAACACTGAAAAGGGTTGCCCACTTCCAGAACACCTCTACTCCACCTCAGGAACACACTGTGCAATTTTCATTGGTGGCCGATAGGGGGCCTGTCGGCTACCAATGGTGGCAGGTCGGTTACTGGTGGTGGCCAATCGGCCACTGATGACATGAACTCCTCTTTTTGCTACAACAGAGAGCAGGCAGAGCACAGCAGTGTATTTTTATAGGTTTGTGTGTACTGTTACCCTACTTATCATCACACAAGCTCAAAGAAGTGAAACTCTTAGCTCTCAAACCATCAACCAAGCAATTTTCATGCATGATGGCCAAAGAACCAAGTTTGTACAAGTTAATGAGTGCAAAACAAGACTCAAAAAGACCACCACCCTATCATGCATGATCAAGGGTGATGGTGACCAAGGAAAGTGGGACATTTCCACTTTGAGTATGAAATGTCCCATTTTCCTCGTGTTCAAATTAACGTCCAATTTGAACACATGCAATGCAACACGAAAGATACTTATCTTGCCTCTTTTACTTGTTCATTTTTGTTTACTCATTTTAGATTACCAATCCATTCTTTAATTGATTAGTCTAAAAGTGAGTGTCCTCTAATGGAAAGTGGGCTTAAACCACAAGTGCCTTGGGCATGAAAGAAACCTCATGCCATTGATAATGAACCCCGAAGGGATTAAACCATTAAGCATGAATGTCTCAATTTCACAATTAAGCAAACAAGTGATTTGAAACCACTTTCAAAGAAAATGAAAAAGTGAAGAATAGAGGGAGATTGCAGAGATTTCAGTGCTGAAATGGAGTGCAAAATAACACTAAAACATGCTTTCAACTCAAAAGAATGATGATCAAAGCATTAAAACACTAGGCTAGTGAAGGAATTGCACCACAACCATGCCATACAAGACTCAAAGGACTTAACCAGCCCAAAACAAAGCTAAAACAAGTCAAAATAGTAGCAAAAACATGTTGGACCAAAGCTAAGTTAGGCTATAAAAACATGCTAACATGTAAGGCAACTAGGCATGCAAGTAAGACAACAAGGATGGGAGGCTAACTCCTTCAATTTTGGACTTCAAAAGAAGGTTTTTGTTACTAAAAAACCTCTGACTTTCAGTGGTTAAAAGGCCCAAAAAGTTTGATTTGAAGGTGATGAATAATAGCACAAAAAGCTTAACAAGCTAAGGAGCAAAAAAGGGGGACAACCCGCTAACTCACAAAGGCTCAAACCACCACTTTTATGCCTCAAAAACAGAGTTTTTTACACTTCAAAAACAGCCTTAAAACAGTTGAAAAAGATGGCAAAGCAAGCATGCACAATAAGCTTAAATGAGGTAAGTTCTATACCTTTGAAGCACAGCACAATTCAACGACTAATCCAAGCTCAAACCCCCTTCGAAGGCTCAAACAAAGCTCCAAGGGACCTCAGCTCAAAGGTGAGAGTGTTTGGTTAAGGTTTGATGTGCAAAAGTGTAGAGAAAACTAACTACAAAGCACAAACTATCAAGTGAGAGAGAGAAAGCTAGAGAGAGAGAGAAAGAATTTTTGGTCCCAAAATGTCTAACCCTCCAAAATGGGGAGGCACCCCCCTATATATAGAAAATCAAGGTTTGAGCTTAAATACATCCTACCATACACGTGTATGAAGATGCAGCTCAGTGAGCAACAGCTGGCACAGCGGGCAACAAATATCCAGAAATATCTGGAAAAAGAGACTGGTGGCTGTCAGCCACTAGTGGTAGCCGACCGGCCATCACTAGTGGCCAACCAACCACATCCATGGCCGACAGAGGCTTCCCATGGCCGACAGCCTTGGGGGGTGGCCGACAGGCCACCAAGAGGTCCAGACAACAAGTTTTGGTCCAAAACAAGGCACTGAAAGAAGAAAGTTCAAAGGCTCAAAGACAGGGCATTCCGCCAAGGACTTCGAGCGCTCAAAACGAACATAAACAAGCACAATCATCGTGTGCACAAATGATGACGTCTAAGTCTTGAGGATGGTCAAAAATGGGGTGTCTACACCACATTAGTAGCCGAGCCTATTTTAGTTACGTTATTGCATGCGTTGCATTAGTCATCTTGTATAGTTAGGAATCATGCATATTTTTCTAACTCTTTTGTTTTATCTTAGCTTGGTGTACTAGGTGAGTTTTTAGTGCTTTAGCATACTTGCATGAGTGTGAGTGACTGCCATGTCTAGCATACTTGCCATGAAGCTAAATGCTTAAATGCTATAACTGTTTGAGTGCCTGTGGATAAAGGCTTATTGCTTGAATTGGAATGATTCAACGAATGTACATTTAAGCTCACTTTGTCAAGTGGAAAATTCACAAACTTTAAGCCCACTTTGTTAAGTGGCAAAATCAAACCCTTTTCAAAAAACAAACATGAAATTGAATTGTTCTAATTCGGGCAAACTAGTCTATACCTTGTATGTGTACATCACATAGTAAATGCTAGCCCAATAAACTGGAACAAGAGTATATAATGTTGATAAAAATCATATCATGAGAGGCCAATCTTTGATCGGGCGAGTGGGGGTGCTTAAATGTATTCATGACCTTCCTCTCTCGTACCTAAGTTCCCGAGCCGAGACAATCTTGGTGATGACGGACACATGGCCTTTGGCACAAGTCATGGGTTTCCTAAATCTCCCCCAAAATAAAATATTTAGGTGGCGACTCTATATCTGGCAAAGCAGTCCATTTTTGGCAATTTGATTCAAAATTGATTTTCCAAAACATTTGCCGGATTTGAACTCTTTGGTGTTTATCAATTTCACATTGCACTTGTGGAATTAGATTCAAAACCACGGGAGTCTAAACTATAAGGCTTCTTTCGAACTTCCGAAAGGGGGTGCAAAAAAGCCGAGCTACAGTAAATTTGGCAAATGGTCACCTAATTGAGAAGGACCATATCAAGTTCATAGAGTCTTGCCTGGGAGAGCCTACCATCTGAGAAATCTAAATGTTTATGTGCATCCCAAGAAAATTAATGGCAGATACTTGATGCCTTATTATCCAACTGTGTGGGAAACACAAGGAGTGTAGAAACTGCTAAGTAAGAATAATAAGAGAGCATGAAACACTCAGATTGATAATAAAGGGTTTTTATTTCATATAGATTTGAGTACATGCAGCTATAAATTGGCCCAAAAATCAGTTCAATGTTTCAGTTGTTCCTTTACAATTGATTCTCTACTCCTAAGGGATGGGAACAACTTAACGGCTGTAGCCATGTCCTGCTTTCTGTCAGCTAGCCCTTGATTAGTAAGTTGTAGCTTTTTAGCATTTCCATCCAAGGCTAGGTTTACTGTTACTAGCTCCTCTTCCAATTAAGCCTTCTTCTCTAAAAGTTGGGTTCGGAACTGAGAGGCATAGGAATGTTGTCCCTTTAGTTCAAACAACTCAGCATGTATATGGGAGACAACTCCTTATCCTTCAGCAGCTTCTCTTCTGTAACTTTGGTAATATGGCAGATATTGATATAGAAATCTATAGTGGCTGCTGCCTAGGATAAGTGGCTTCAAAAGGCCATGTTGGATTGCTCGAAAACTTTGCAGCACTTGAGGAAACCATTTTTAATGATAGCCTTTTGTAAGGTTTCAAATGGAATCCTTGAGAATAATTGTAGTAAGTCCAAGCAGGTGCCCAAATCCACCTAAGGCAAAGAGGCTTCAGTAGCAGTAGAAGAGCTCTCAATAATCTCCAAGAGGTAGTCAACAAGGACCAATGGCTCAGTCTCACTACTTGGTGCTCAAACTGGTGAAGATATGCCAAATAAGCTGGCCAGTTGAGCCTCAAAGATGTCCATTTCTTTCTCTGACATTAGCAGTACAAAGGAGTCACTAGTTGAAGGAAGAGATAGAAACATGGGAACAAGAGAAGGAGATGAGGATTCCCCAGCAGTGTCTATTGTCCTGGCCACCAGCAAGTCAAGAGAAGAGGGACTGGAGCTGGATGGTGGGAAAGAAGTTAGTGAGTTACCAGTGTCATCCTTGGAAGTACATGCTGCCATTGGAGAAGTGACAACTAGGGCTCTCTGAGGTGATAGTGGCGTAGCCAGGACTCTGGGAGGGGTCTGCAGAGGTAAGGGGATAGAAACCAAAGGCAAATTCAAAAAATTGAAAAGGCCAGGAGGAAGGAAAGCTGGGATGCTGGGCCTCAAGGAAATAAGGGAAGAAGGCATGGAGAATGTGGAGCTGGAAAGATGAAGTATCATCTGGATGGGCTCTACACTCACTGGCACTTCAGTATTAACCTTCCATTTTCCTTTTAAGGCTACCTATAGCTCTAAAACTACTTGTAGCTCCGCAGAAGTCAAGAAGGGCCCTTCATCCATAGGCAAAAAAGGAGAAGCCAGTGTCGAAGAAGGAGAAAATGGATAAAAAGGAAGAAACAAAGAGAAAGTGTTAATCTTGTGCTAAATCCTGGAAAAGGAAATTACCAAAAAGGACTAAAGGAAGTTACCAGCTTCAGTGGTGGTAATGGCGATAGTGGGGGAGCTGCGAAGGGTGTAATGCTCAGCAGTTTGTTTCTTCCTTGCAGCCTCCTTTTGTAATACATCAGCAGCAGTAGCTTCATCCCTTAGTATTTGTTGCTGCCTTCTTTTCTCTGATCTCTAGAAAACAATATTCTCTTTAGATTGTTCCCTTTCCACTGCTTTGGCAACTGTCTCGTAAGTGGAAATCTCAATAAGATCAGAGAGAGAGACTGTCATTTTCTTCTTCCTTTTTAATGGTGTTTCTTTTATCTTTTTTGCTTCCTCCTCTTCACTATGAGCCTCAGGTACCTCCTCTTCAAGGTCAAGCAAAGTTTTCTTTTCCTTTGTTGGTGCTACTTACTGTAGACATCCCATTTTTGACCGCCCGCAAGGCTCGAGCGCTTTGCCCCGGTACACTCGATGATGAAAGTGGTGTTGTGCATAGTTCGAGGTCTCAATGAAAGGGCCATGTTTAAGCTCTGAGACAATACCAAACCTTCTATATTCCCACTGATTATACCCAAGAAATCCATTTTTATACATTGTGCCACCATGTGTCAAGTCTGAAGCAGAAAAACAGGGGAACACATTGAGGCCCGGCGGTGCCTCATTGAGGGCCGGTCGTGCCTTAGTAGCGAGAAACACTGTTCTGGGTGGAAGCCCGCCAACTGTCCATTTTTGAAGATATTTATAACCCCTCTTGCTCAAATTCTATAAAAATGAAGTTGTATCTCTGTTTTGAGGGTTGAAGAATTTCTAAAAAGCCTCTACACCTTCTTAAGAGCTCCTTCTTCTTGTGCAAGTAACCCTTTGAGCAAGCTTACCACCTTGAACCTGTATTCATACACCACATATACCTTTACACCTTAGCCTAAGAACCTTGGTTGAGCCTTGAGCATCACAATTCAAGCTTGAGAGTGTGTTTGGACTTAGTTTGATTCACAAACAAAGAGCTACCTTTGTCAAGAGGTATAAGCTTGATATTTCCTCTCTTGCTTTCATTTCTATCATTTACTATCTAGTTCTTGTAGTTTGTGTTGTTATGATCTCCCTTCAAGTGTCTAAGTTTGGGTTAGGAGAGCTGCCAAAAGTTTAGAGAGAGTTAACACTCTTTCTTACACCTTCACCTATAGCTCAAACCCCTTGCTTTTACACTCTTTTTCTTTGCTTTCTAAATTGATTTTCAGAGTTAAAAAGAGGCTAAAAATCATGCTTTGAGGTTTCAAAAGTGGAGGGATTAGCCACCCCTCCTTGTTCTTGCTTACTAGCCTTGTTTTCTCTCTTTGTTGTTTAGCTTTTTAGGCTCTTTTCATGTACTTTGAGCCATTATTTTTCACCCATTAAGGATTGTTTTAGGGCTATTCTAGGTTGTTTAAATAGTCCATGTTTTGATTAGTTTGATTGTTGTCTCATAAGTTTGCATACATGGCTTGTTGTATGTTGTTATAAGCTTTTCTTTAACTAATTTCCATGTTTAAGAACCTCATTTTAATAATCAACTTGCCATTCATTTCTTTCATTTGAGAGTTGTTTAATCAGTTGATGGTCATTCAAAACAAGAACTAGAGATATATGCTTAATGGCTTAATCTCTACGGAGGTTCATTGTCAACGGCGTAGTCTCTTTTTTATGTTGAGAATCACCTCCCGTTTGACATATTTCTCACTTAGTGGACGTAATCTTTAGTGGACGTAACAATCATCTTGGACTTAATGGATTAAAGGATGGCAAAGACTAATGAATTTGGCATAAAATGAACCAATCCACATAAAGAAAATGAGTTATATTGCTTGGGTTCGGCCGAACGTTATGCCGAATCTATTTCATCAAGGGTTGTCTTACATCAATTCTTGATGTTTTGATGAATCTTGAAGCGTCTCTACCTCCCTCTTTGAGTTCACTCTATAATAGGAGGAAGGGGTGGTTGTTGTTCATTGCATTTATTGAATTTTGTCCAAATTGTATCCGAAATCATCAAGCAATCGACTTGCTCATTGATGGTTTTGGAAATGATTCCAACCTTCTCTTGAGGCTTTCCCATGACAGGGAAGTGTGAAAGGGATAAACAGAGTTCAGAACAACTCTGTCTGCACTGTTTTTACTTCAGAGCACAAAACAGAATTTTGCATAAAATTAAGGCACGACCGGTCTTATTTAGGCCCGGCCGGGCTTCATTGAGGGCCGACCGGCAATCAATGTTTGGTCAGCAGTATATTTGCAGAAAACAGAGAGCAGTGGCTGAAGGTGAAACAGAGCAGGCCTAGGCAGACAGAGCCGTTCTTGGACACTGTGCATGCAACCCTTGTGCATCCTTACTTACATCATTATTGTAAAATTAATGCTCCGAGTATTGTTGTGATTAATTTATTTATTATTGTTATAATTAGTTTTGTTAATTATCATTAGTGTTGTAATTATTATTATTGTTTATTTGTAATTGCTATAGATAGTTAGCTTAAATAGCTAGTTTATTTCTCATTATTATTCTTGTTGTAATAGAGTAATTAGCTAGCTAATTCTTTGCTTATTTATTCATTCGGTTTTCTAATAATTAGTTTAATTCAGATTTTCGGACTTTTGGACTTTGATTCGCACCCTCTTGCATGAGGGCAAATATGTAATAAGTTATATGTCTTTCAACCCCACGTCTTTCTCCTTTTTACTTACTTGCTTACGATGGTTAGTATAGGAACATCATTTTTCAAATTAACATTCTTATGCATTGCATCAATTGTCTTTCATGCATCCAAAGTTCGGCTCGTCATGCTAACCCAATATCAATGTTCGAATTCATTACTTGAATATGTGCTTTATCGCATGTCTTGAATGAAATCCTATGCCATGCTCATAGCTGAGCCTATAAATTACATAATGTGTGCGTTGCATTTAGTCATATTGCATTAATTAGGAACATGCATATTTTTCTAATTATTTTGCTTTGTTTTGGCTCAGAATACTAGGTGAGCAATTTTGAGCTTTAGCATATCTCATGAGTGTGGTTGTTGCCATGTCCAAGCATACTTCCACGAGGCTAATTACTTAAATGATATACCTGTTTGAATGCCTGTGGACGAAGGCTAGTTGCTTGAATTGAGATAGTTTGATTAATATCCATTTTAAGCCCACTTTTTCAAGTGGCATATTCACAAAACTCTTTTCAAAAAGCAAGCATGAAATCAAATGTTCCAATTCTTGCAAATTAGTCTATACTTGTGTGCGTCACATAGTAAAAATAACTAATAAATCAAAACAAGAGCATATAACGTAAATAAAAATTACATCATGATTAGTAGAGATCGATCTTTGATCAGGTGAGTAGGGTGCTCAATTCATGACCGTCCCCTCTCGTACCTAAGTTCCTGAGCCGAGACACTTTGGTGATGACGGATAAGTGGCCTTTGGCACGAGTCTCGGATTTCCTAAATTTTCCAAAAATATTTAAGTGGCGACTTTGAAATCTGGCAAAGCAGTTCATTTTTGGCATTTGATTCAAACATCGATTTTCTAAAAGAATTGCCGGATTTGGACTCTTATGTTTTCACTGTTTCACATTACACTTTGTGAAATCAGATTCAGAACCATGGTAGTCCGAACTGTGGGCTAGTCATATCCGAAAGGAGCACGAAAATTCAAGCCACACTTACCCTTGAGAATATTTTAGGGCTGAGCCCTCTGAGGAGAGTCTTCTTGTGAAGCTCTTGCACCAAATAAAAGTTATAAGCAAATAAGCAAGGCATCAGAAAAGGGAAGAGAAAGGGAAAAAAAATGCATACCTTTCTTCGAAGTGGCTCTAGTAACTCTAGGAAGAGAGGATGAGGCAGTAGGAGCAACAGCAGCAGCAGCAGCAATTGGGATAGCAGGAGCAGTGGAGGCTGTGGCAGTGATCCTAGCCTCCTTGGGCTTGGCTTGGGAGGGCATATCTAGCCCTACCAACAGATCTTTGGAGGAGATGGCCAAGTCTACCTCCATATTGGTTGTCCACTAATTTTGGTACCTCTTTAATACAGTGCCTTGTGGGATGAAAGGATTGAATATAAATTTAATCAAATCTTGTATCAACTTAGAGGTTGCCTCATCCAGCCTGGTTTTTGGCACTTTAGCTCTCTGGTTGCAAGATTTGGGTTAGTTTGGCTGCAGAAAGTGACAGGAATTACTTGAGAAAGCCCAAATTGCCTAGCAAATTGGGCAAGGCAGTAGGGTTCAACAATACACTTATAAGCTCAAAAATTCAAAGTACCAATGTAGAGCTCCCTTGGAATCAGTATAGAGGCCCACATATCTTTGTGTAAGGGGTTGGAGTAGGTTCTGTCAACCAGGAAAGTCTTCAGCCATGCTGGCCCTGTGTTAGCCGCAAAGGGGCAGAAGAAAGTGGAAAGGAGGAAAGCTGGGAGTTGATGGAAGAAAGAGAGCTAATAAGCTAAACTAGAAGGGCAGAGGGAAAATCTGGCATACTTCATTCCACAAGTGGTAGGGTCTTGCACCAAGAATCTCAAGCACCAAGAATGTAAGTCAGTGAAGTAGGCAAAAAGCCAGAGTTGCAATACCCAGAGTGGTCCTCATTAGTTGGCATCTAAAGGTTTTTCACAAAACTGAGAGCAAGCTCTATATACATGACCAGGACATAAGGAGCTAAGGCTATCTTCTTAGCTAAAGCAAGAGCCTTAGCAAGAGGGGCAAATTCAGGCATAATTCTCTATGAGGAGGTACAAAATAAAAATTTACAAAACCAATATAAGAGAAAAGAAAAGAACTCTCGATCTATTATAGGGCCCTCTTTCCTATTTTCAGAACTCACAAAATCACTGAAGGAAGAGTTCGGAGAGGGAATAGAGAAGGGAACATTAAGATTAGGATAATCAGGACCAAAATGAGTACCAGCGAGTGATAATCCTAAAAGATGGCACATATCAAGGACAATGGGGGCCATCACGCCATACCAAAATTGGAAAAAATTGAAAGCTAGATTCTAAAAACAAAGTGCAGCAGGTATGAGAAAAGAGTCTTCAAGAATGGAAAACATGGCTAGTCGATGGGCGTCGAAAAGACAGAGTTCTTGGAGGTCCAGTATCCTGGCAGGAACAACTCAATCATACCATTTCTCCCATTCTGGCCTCAATGTAGGCCAGCTACGATGGGGACAATTCATCCTCCAACTTCCCAATCAAGGCCACCCTCGTAAAGGAGGCAGTGATCCTCTAAGCGCGGGTACAGAGTAGGGAGTTGGGCAGGAGTTTTCCTGAAAATGGGTCCAAGAACAAACTTCCCTTGAGCATGATGATGGGGAATGAAGATGCGCCCATCAATAGCACACTGTTCACCGGCTTTGTATTTGTCACATTCTTTGTTAATAATTCTCCTCAAAGCCACAGATGGGCTTACACGCTCAACGACTGGTATTTTGAAAGGAGAAGCCATTAGCGAAGGGTTGAAAGAAAAAAGTGAGTGGAAGGGAAAGAAGTTGCAGTCCAGAGTAATAGGAGTGAAAAGGAAATGTTGGACAAGTGTGTAGATAAAGCACGAGGAGATGGGGTTTTAAACCTTTCTGTCCAAAATTACCCATTTAATGTAACAAGTCAAATAAACCCAAATTTGACCCGTGTGTGTGATTAAGGTTCTATTTCGAAACTTCCTGAAAACACAAGAAAGAGAGCTACCTCTAGAACAGTGGGAGGAAACCTATGAAGGGGAGATATACATTTCAAATACTTAGCTTGGCTTTGAAAATAGGTAGTTAGCTCCGAAGCCAATTTCTAGATACTTGGTTTGGCTTCAAAAAAGGGTAGTTGGCTTCAAAGCCAGTCTTATACCTTAAACTCAAGCATAGCTGGGATTTGTTTACTTCGAAAGTCTTGAAGGTATGCTTTTAGGCTTTCTATAAAAGGCAAATTCCTTTGAAGGGGATTTATAGTATTCTGTGAGTAGAATATGGTTCTTGCTTGGTTTTTGGACTTCAAAATGAATAAGCATTAGCTAACGTGGGAATTTAAAGACCAGAAGACTAACCCATACACCTATCTACTAAAGTAAGTCCCTTCAAAGACAAATGTTGTCATTTTGCAAAGAAATTACATGCTTCGAAATGCTTAAAAAGGACTTCGAAGCAAGATTGGTTAGTTTGAAGCTGTTCTTTACACAGATTATATTAACCATACAATTGGAATGTGAAAACCTAAGACAAATACTATCAGTCCTATGAGAAATTTCATGATTTGAAGCATTTAAAACTAGGTTTTAAAGTAAGATTGGTTGTTTCGAAGCTATTATTCATAGGCTATGTGAGCAAAGTAAGGAATAAGGTCACATTAACCACACAGTCGATCATGCAATAGGAATACAAAACCAGATCATGCAAATAAGAGTTGAAGAACCCAGTTGTATTGATATATAAAATATTTACATTTGAGGGCCAATTTCATAATAATAAGGGATAGAGAGAGAGTAACAAGTTCATTGAATTTGGTCCAACAGTGTTCTTTAAACTTGTGTTCTTTCTTTAACCTATCTTTAGTTCTGTCCAAACTGGGTTTTTGCAGCTGATGCACTCTTATTTGGTGGAAAAGTTGTTCAGTCTTCACTTCAAACTCAGTCTCCTTTAAACTCTGATCCATCTCATCCATATCTACATCATCCCAGTATGCTGAGTTCTTGTTCTTGAAGGCGTCATATTCTTCAAGGAGGTTCTCTGCTTGATACTGAGTTTAAATTCGATTGGCAGCGATTTCGTCTAGTGAGTCATTGGTGGCCAAGGAGTTTTTATACCAGTTGAGTAGGAGAGGAAGTTGGTCGAAGAAGGTATGGAGTTCTGTTTGGGCTATGGGGTTAAGAGCATGACCTCGAGATACAATGTTACAAGCCCATAAGAAGTTCTGATAAGGAACATCTTTTCCAAGGACTTCGAAGGGCGGATAAGAGAAGACGGCAAGCAAAAACTAAGCTTTATACTACTGAAATGCAATTGGAGAAACTGGAGGTTGATAGAAGGAGAAATGTTGACCTTCGAAGAGAGTAAGTTTCAATTCCTTCATCCAATTTAGATTATGAGGAAGAGGGGGTGCAGAAGGGTCTATCCCAAAAGAATGAGAAAATTGGGGATCATTCGCACACTCTAGCTAGTCAGAAGAGCAATATTTTTCCTTCTTAGCCAAGAATGAAGGACTGAATCCCATTGCTTCGGTTGGATTTAAGGTCTTCTGGAATATTCTAGTTGGCAGGGAGGAGGTATACCACGCCAAAAGTAGGTTGTCCTCTAGACAACGACAGCAATCCATGGGTACGTAAAGATATACTACTAAGCTTCGGGAAGAAGAAGGCACCAGAAGAGGATTATCAAATTCAACGATTTTATGGTGAATCCGCTCCCTTATTTGAGGTTGAATTAGTGTTAACCAAGTATCCCAACCAATATTTCCAGAAGAAGATGAAGCAGCTTCATCCCATGCAGAGAGTTTTGGAGCAGATGAAGAGCTTCCAAGATCCATTTGTGCAAATGCTTGGTCCAGAGGTTCGTACGGTGCAAAAGTTTCCTTAACTTGTATAAATGAGGGCGGATAAGTATGGCCAATAATTGCATGAAGGTTCTTTCGAGGTCGGTTATCATTATCTAACACCTTCTCGTATGCTCGATCAACGTAAGAGAGAGTTTGATTAGTCATTGAAGATGTATCAGTCCCTTCGGATACATAGATAGTGGAGGAAATGTTCGAGCATAAAGGAGAAGTTAATGAAGTTCAGTGCTTCATTTCTAAGAAGACGTTTACACTTCTAAGATAAACAAAGTCCATACACGTCCTAGGACGTGGATAGAGTGCATTAATCCACTAATATCACCAAGTATTTAGTATATTAGTGCAGAGGGTAATGTTGACTACATATTTTGTATAAGCCAATCCTAGCTTAACACGTGACACGTAAAGGGTAATTTGGGAAGTTAATGTAAGCTTCCAATTAGCAATAGACACGTGGCAGTTCATATTGGTAATAATGGATCTGTGTAGCATTGAAGCAGCTAAAAGGCGCAAGATGACGTGGCCCAACGGTTACTCACAAATTCAAATTCAAATTCATGAGGAAGCCTAACTTCAAGAATGGCGTAGTGGGACTAACTGTAAGAGAACATGATCAGGGATCATGGGAGGACTTTTCGATGATTGGAAGCCCACTTCAACGGTTACCATTCAAAAGTATAAATAGGAGAGAAGGCCCTAGAATAAAGGACCCAAACTCAGATCCAGAAACCCGTTTATTTACTTTATATTTCTTTCCAGTTTTACATTTTCAGTTCTTTACATTTTCAATTCTTCAATTCCTGTACTGCACTTCATTTCCTAAGAGTAGTTTCAAGTAGTCGCTGCTGTAAACCTTTTCAAGGCTGGGTCATTTCATTGTAAGTTCCTATTTATTTAATGAAATTCAGTTTTTGAATTGTTCTGTACTTGTTATTTCTTATCAATTTCTCCTAAAACAAGCCACCAGTAAAAGTCATCTTCATTAAGACTGAAAGAACTTCAACACAATCGTCCAATAATTTGTTGGCAATTAAAATTCTGTAAGGACTGATTGATCCTTGTTGACCCGCTTAAATTTATACTATTAACCCTTGAAAGCCAAAAAAAGCCAACAACCTCATTGAAGATAACTTCATTTCTATGCTTCCACACAAACCAAAAGGTATGTTTATAATTTGTTAATGTGGTATTCAACAATATCAATAATAAGTTTATCACGAGTCCATTTCGATTTGATAATTGTATCTATTTCATCTTATCGTGTTTGTCTTCCAAAAAAAAATGGTCTATTTTTAAAAAACGCACTTATTGTTCTTTTTTTCTGAGACACTTAATAAAATAAAAATACTGCGATTATTAGATTGATTTAATTTTTTTTCCTTCATGAATATTATACACGGAGGATTTTACAAAACAAACAATTTAAATTATTGAAACGCAGTTTCTCGAAACTAACATCAACCGACAAGCTGGCTATGGGGATTAGGTTAAGAGCTTCTCTCTCTAGAATCTAGAGAGAGAAAGCTCCCTCCGTTGTTACCCTTGGAGTTCTAAGATTCCTTATCAGATTCTTGGTCTGGTTTGGGTTATGTGTTGTGTTATTGCTGAATCTGGTCTTATTTATGTCCAGATTTAGGAGGGTTTGAAGTTTTTTCAAGGTCGTTGCTGTCTTCTGATAAAGCTCCGGCCTGTGGATGGTGTTCAAATCATGGGTTGTTGATGTTACTCTGGGATTCGTTCTTGTTCTGGCACATACTGGACATCTTTCTGGTAAGTGTCTGGTCAAGTATGTTCTCAGTAGTCTGGTTTGGGTGGTATTGCAGGTGGTCTTGCCGTTCATGGCGGTGGACTCTTCCTCCCACCGTGTTGCTCTGTTTTGTTAGCTTCGTCGGTTCTCTCTCTCATTGAGTCCGAGCTCACTGTCATTTTTGTGTGAACTGCACTGTTCACGTCGGAGTGGCTTTGTGCCCGGTATTTCTGAGTTTTGTGACTGTGCTGGCGTAGCTACAGTGAGCATGAAATACTGTAGATGACACTGTTTTGATGAGGTCTGTCGCTGGGTTCTCTTTTCCGACGACGATCAGGCTGGTTTTTCTGAGCAGTAGCGTTGCTGTGTTCGGAGACTCGGTGTATTCTTCTGCCGTCGCCGGTAATAAAGTTATGAGATGGGGTTGAGGGTGGTGTTGAAACTGTAACCATCGTTTCTGGCGTTGGTCTACTCACAGACGGCGTCATTATTATTGCGGCGCCATCGCTGGTGCCGTGACTCGCCGAGCAGATGGTTGTGTTATTCTGGTGCTCTGTTTTAGATGGGTTCCGTGTTTTCCAGCGTTGGGTTGCTTTCCGGCGTCGTTGCGTCTGGGTTGAGGTTGACGCAACTCCACGCTGAGGTGGGTTTCACGCTCTTGGTGGTTTTTTGGGTCTCGATGGTTTAATGGCGTGGGTTATTGGTGCTGCGATTGGTGGAGTTCCGACGTTTGGTTCTTGCTCCTGCGTTTGGAGATGGTCGGCGTTGCTACTGGTTATGTTCTGAGATGAAGCGTTACGGTCACGTGTGGTCAGCCGCGTGGACGTAGGTGTCGTGTTTTCCATCTAAGCTTGTTGTATAAGCTTTGCTGCTGTTCTGCTCTAGGATAGCACGTGGGTCTTAGGGCAGACCAACAAGGTGGCTGGTCAGGTCTTGTTGGGTGCTGTGTACATCAACTTTACATGGTGTTGATGGTGGAAAGGTAATTGCCATATCAACTCTATATATATATTTATATATATATATTTTGGTTAACTTAAGCTTTGGCTGTCTAGTTGGATTTTGGTTTTGTAGTAGGTGGGCCACGTGTGGGTTCTTTTGTAAGCTTATCAGAAAATCACGTTGGCCCATGTGCTAAGTTGAGGCCGTGTGGGTTATTGATAAATGGTGGGCCCACGGATTGGTTTTTCTTTTGGGCTGCCCGTGGGTCAATATTTGGGGGAAGTTGGGCTCTATTTGGTCAATATCAGTGATTGTTTATTAGTGGCCAGTGTTTATTGGATTCATTTGGAAACTTCTCTTGTTTAGACTCTTTGCAGCAGAACATATATAGTTAATGATTTTATGATGATTGATTGTGTGATCCTCATGTGACTCAAACGAGGGCGGTTTTGAGCCATCTCTGCCAAGAGTGATTGGGGAGTCACTGCTTTGGGGAATAGTGGTTCGATAACCAACCGAGTTAGAGACTGGGAGATGAGCGGGAGGATAGCTACCGGTTTTCTGGTTGCTTCTTATCTTCATGTGACCCGTCCTAATTGATCGTATTGCCACGCCTGACATGGAGTGAAGGGCACACTGCCGTGGGGTTTGAGGCTTGTGATCTACCAAGGAAGGGACTCGGGGATGTGATGATTGATCTCATGATTTTGTTGGCTGTGTATTGGTTTGTTGCTGAGGGGCTATTGTAGTTTCACTTCAACTCCCTAGACCGTGGCTTATGGTTTTTGACCGTGCTAGCTTCATGTGACTCTGCTGGGACTTCTCATGGGGTATATTTTATCCTCTGTCATGGCTTTAGTGAAGTGGCTTGGATGTCACGGCTGTGAGGAGTGGGATGCTTATTGGATTCCATGTTTTATCCGCAGTCGAGACTGGGGGCATGTGGGGTTGACTATCATCTTTGACTCGGCTTGTGGGTTGTTGTTTTGTCAGTGTGTTTGTTATGTTTTTTAGCTTTGTGGTGTTATTTGTGTATATCTTTGCCCATATATCCACCTCAAGTTTTTATCTATTATCTCTGATGGTAGGGGTTACTTGAGGATAAAAAGGATATATGGGCAGAGTTGGGGTTTTTTTGTGTTTTCTGTTGTTCATGTTTGTCCCCCCTTTTTAGGAGGGTTGCAGTGGTTGTTTATGTTGGTTATACTTGTTTTTATTTGATGTTGGGCGTGCCTGGGGTATGCCCCTTGTAAACTTGTATATTTCATTGTCTTTATTTTATGACTTACTTACCAAAAAAAAAAAAAATTTATTGAAACAAAACTTATAAAAAAAAACCCAATTCTTAGACAACACTTTCCAATTCATATTATGGAGGAAAGAAGCCCAATTCCTAGGTTAAAAAAATCCACTACCCAATTATTTTGAATTATTTTTCTATGTAAAAAAAAAAAAAAGTACATTTTGTGAGTTATTTTTCTTTGCAAAAACGTAATCACATGAGGGGTTCATGTGAGTGCAACGTGAATTTTGTAGGTGAGTCCCCGGACCGTTCGAAGTCCGTGACATGTTTGTTTTATAAAGTTTTTCAAAAAAATCCAATTTTTTATTTTATTTATTTTTATGTCCATTTTTTAATGTCTTCATTAAAAAATCTCATACGTAGGCCCCAGTGTGAAGAAATATACCGTGATGACTAGGACATCTAATAATAAAGTTCTTATTAGAACTTTACTGATGTGATAACTTACAAAAAAAAAAAAAAAAAAAAAACACAAAACACAAAACACAAAACACAAAACATAAAACACAAAATAAAACAAAATAAAGGCTAAAACATCAAATTACACAGTAAAATTCACAATTTACAGCTTCTTTAAGGTTCACAATTTAAAAATCTGCAACATTTTTTAGAAGTATAAAATGATTGACGACCTTAAAATCATATTCAAAGGTTTATGTGAATGATAATTATTACATTCCATATGTCACGTTTGATTCGCAAATAAAGAATTAAATATCATTATTTTATTTAAATATGAAGTTATCGTACATTTTGTTGAGATTTTGCTATTCCATAATAATTTTATTTTGTATTACGAGATAAAACGACTATATAGAGATAAATAACTAAAATATCAAGATAAGTGTCTTGTTTAATTTATTCCCTAATGAAACATGTATTCATTTTTTGAAAAGAATTTTCAACTCATTTTTAAAAAAAATAAATCACCCGGTTTGATTTTGTTTTCATTTTTTTAATTTAAAAAATATAAATTAGTTTGACAAAATAAATATAAAAGAATATTTTCAAAATTATTTTTGCCTCAAAAAAGAAAACCATATGAAAAAATAATGATTTTTAAATTTTTTTTATTTTATTAGCCAAACTAGTTTTCGCTTTTTTTTTTTTAAAGAAGATATTTTTAAAATTTTAAAAATTATTTTTTTTCTCAAAAGAAAAGAAAACCATATGAAAATTTTCTGATTTAAAAAAAAAATCATTTTATTACCCAAACTAGTTTTCAATTTACAAAAATATAAATTTTCAAAAAAATAAAATATTAATTTTTGCCTCAAAATAAAACAAAATCATATGAAAACAGAGATTTTTTTTTTTCCATTTTACTAACCAAATTAGTTTTCAATATTTTTTGAAAAAATAGAAAATAAATTCTAAAAATGAAATCAAATGGTGAATACTTCCGTCTAAAGAAAACCTTACATATATATATAGATATCCTAGTTTAAAAAGGTCCATGCAAAGCACGAGTTATTATTACAGTATATTTTAATTTTGTATTTTTATAATTTTTAAAAATTAAAATATTGTTCTATAAAATTGAATAGAATAAATCATTAGATTATTTAGATATATGATAGAATTATATGATATGATATGTATTATTTTTTGATTTGTTATACACCTAATGATGTAGATTCAAATTCTATTACCATAACATTTTGGGTGAATTTATGAGTTTTTAACATTTCTTTTGAATTTATAAAAATAAATAAATAAATTATGATGTGTAACATTTCTCAACAGATAAATATAAAATAAATATTAAGATAATTCTCCTATCTAAAAAAAAACTACTAAGATAATTCATTGAGCTAATAAGAAGCAGAAGAAAATACATATATATACAAATGACTAATTTTATTAATTCATAAATCATACTCACATAACAAATGACCAATTTTATTAATAAATAATCATTAAGTAAATTAATAATTTTTAATGATATAAAAAATATTTTTCAGTTAACCATTTTGTTAATAAATAAATCATTAAGTCAATTAACAGTTTTAAATGATATGAGAAATATTTTTTAACTAACAATTTTGATAATTTATTATTGCAGAAGAGAATAGTTTTTTTTCCCCTAAGTATTGTATTAAATTAAAATTTATAATAAACGATAGTTATAATTTCTAGTATTATAGAAACAATTCATATTTTAAACAAATCTTATGGGTGTATTTATAATTTGTTAAAAAATAAAAGATTTATATTTCATATTTGACTAAGAATGTTTGCATAATTATGAAAAAAATTGTTTTATAATTGACCAAGAATGTTTACGTAATTGTGAAAAATCCTTCACTCAACATATAGGCCACCGTTAGTAAATTATTCAAAATAAAATAGCAAAATCTGAAGAAAAAAAAAAAAAAGGACAAACCTCAAACAGTTAAACGGTTCTTATATATATATACTAGTTTAAGAAGGCCCATGGCATGGACCATTATTACAGTATATTTAAATTCAAAAATGCTTCATACCATTAATTTAGCACTACTAATACACCACTAATGATGTGGCATCATGTGGACCCCACCACTGATATGATAGTTTTGCCTTTGTTTTGTTTTTTTTTTTTTTCTTTATATTGCCACCTCATTAGTGGTGTTTTTAGAGTTTTAAATTTAGTGCTCTAAATCACCACTCATTTAAATTTTGTATTTTAATAATTTTTTAAAAATTAAAATATTATTCTATGAAATTGAATAGAATAAATCATTAGATATATAATAGAATTATGTGGTATGGTATGTATCATTTCTTGATTTGTTATATAATCAATGATGTAGATTCTAATTTTATTACCATATCATTTTTTAATGAATTCATGAGCCTTTAATATTTTTTTTCAAATTTATAAAAAAAAAAGAAAAGAAATTATGGTGTATAGCTTTTCTCAACTGATAAATATAAAACAAATAGTAAAATAATTCTCTCATCTAAAGAAAACTACCAAGATAATTCACTGAACCAATAAAGAAGCAAAATAATATATATATATATAGCTAATTTTATTAATACATAAGCTCACATAACAAATGACTAATTTTATTAATAAGTAAATTATTAAGTAAATTAACAATTTGTAATGATATGAATAATATTTTTCTATTAACCATTTCGTTAATAAATAAATTATTAAGTCAATTAATAGTTTTTAATGATATGAGAAATAATTTTCAATAAACAATTTTGATAATTTATTATTGCATAGAAGAATTGGTTTTTTTTCCCTAAGTATTGTGTTAAATAAAAATTTATAATGAACGGTAGTTGTAATTTCTAGTATTATAGGATCGATTTTTATTTTAAACAAACCTTACAGATGTATTTGTAATTTGTTAAAAAAATAAAAAGTTTATGTTTCATAATTGACCAAAAATATTTGTGTAATTACGAAAAAACTTATTTCATGATTGACCAAGAATGTTTGCATAATTATGAAAAAAACCTATTACATAATTGACCAAGAATATTTACGTAATCATGGAAAAAACCTTCACTCAACATATAAGTCATTATTAATAAATTATTCAAAATAAAAAGACAAAATCCAAAAAAAAAAAAAGGATGAATCTCAAGCAGCCAAAAAGATGAACCTCAGGCAATTAATAGTTCTTATATATATAGATATATATATATTTTTTTTTGGAACAGAATATTCAGAGAGTACAACTTATTAGGAGACATTTTGGTATTGTAAGCTATTTTTGGAAATTGGTTAAAAAATTGTTATTTGGCTAAACATAAACAAAAGTTAATGTTAAAAAAAAAATTTGCTTGGATCACATTTTCAGAAATTATTTTTAAACGAATTTTTATTTGTTTTTATTGAACTTTTTTCATGTTTTAGTCAATTTTTTTGATACTTTTTAGATACATCAAGATAAAATGTATATAAAAAATTAAAAAAAATTTAACTAAAATATAAAAAAATAAAAGTCACTAGAGACAAACGAAAATCTGAACAAAAATGTGCATAAATTTTTATTCTAATTTTCATTTATTTTGAGTGATTTTAAAATATATATATATATATTTTAGCTAATTTGTTTACTTTTTAGATGCATCTAAAAAGTATAAAAAAAAAAAATTGGTTAAAACATAAAAAAAATACTAAAAATAACTAAAAACTCATTTCAAAACAGTTTTTGAAAAATCAAATTAAACACACACTTTTGTTTTGGTATATTCTTAATTTTTTTTGTAACTTTTCAAATAACATTTTCAAATGACTAACAAAATATATTTTTTAATTAATAAATTAATTTTTTTAATTTTAAAAAAAAAAAGATGCTCAATTATTGGGGTGGAATGAACACATGGACCCACCATGATGCAACCATCTCGGGGTTTGGTTAAAATAAGTACACTCTACCCCCTGTCCTTAAAACTGTACTGGCAAGTGGCCATAAAGAATGATTGTCTCAAGGAAAAAAACAAAAACAAAAAGCTTTTATAATTTGGATAATTTTTGTATTCCCAGATCCAGATATTAGATCATCTCCAACAATATTCAAATTTTTTATTAAATTTAAATTTGATGAAAAATAAATATTTTTTCTACTCTAATAATTGCATCAAAGAAGCATCAAATTAAGGATTTTACTTCTCTTTCATCAAATTGAGGACCAATTTCTTTCATCAAATCACTGTTCATTACTGTTGCCAAATGTCCCCCGGATGATCACCTCAAGGTAAAAATCTATGAAAAAATTACACTATCCGGTTGTCTACCCGGTCGACCGGTGGTTTGATGAAAAATCAAAACTCTCCGTTGAAACACTTGATATCAAAGGAAGTTTTTATTCATATTTGGTGAAAAAATTGATGCACCATTGAAGATGCTCTTACTATTACATAGATAGATATGTCAAGTTCAAATCCAACATATATAAACCTAATCTTGGAGAAATTATTCTGTCTTTCAAAAATTTTAATTTTGTGTGTCCTTCCAATTGTATTAATTGCTTTATATAATACATAGGAAAAAAATAGAAAATAATACTAGCTAGATAACTAATAGAATTGTACAAACATTGGTTTGGCATAAACTATGAAAGTCAAAAAAAATCAAAAAGTTACTAAAAAAGTTAAAAAGTCCATACTATTTGGGAGAAGCTTTTGGGATGTCCTAAATAAATGTACTTTTTGTCTTTTTGGACTAAAAAGTTAAGGGAAAAAATATGGATGTTTGAGTTAACTTTTTAACTTTTTATGAAAAAATGTGTAATAAAAAATTGTAAAAATTGATTTGTAGAGGAAAATTAGGATTGGGAGTTATGCAGCCGTAATTGTTAACTTTTGGTGAATAGTGTTAACTTTTTAACTTTTTGAGTAACTTTTTGACTTTTTGACTTTTTTTACATACCCCGAACTTGGCCTTATTATTTTGCCGTTGCCTAGAGGGGAAATTATTATTTTGCCCTTTGAATTCAACAACTCAAAAGTCAAGTCAACATATATTTTTTTCTCTACTTTTTTAGTCAAAAAATTTAAAAGTATATTTATATAACACATTCCAAATAACTACAAAATATGGGGCGAACTTATGTGATAATTTTTCCTAATTTGATATATGGAACATCATAGCCCAGTCAGATTATGCCAATAATACTCTTGTTGATTAATGCATATAATAATTCTTGGTGAGGTATAACAAGTGACTTTTGAAAGCTATTTGATGAGTGTTTAACTTGTTTAGGTTTGTTGGACACTTCTATTTGTCTATAATTAATTGTTATAATATTAAATATTAAAATAATTTGACACGGTTATCTCACATGGCCAGATTTGTTACAACTTTTGGAATATTGGTTGTAGTTTCTTATTACAATTTATGTGAATGTTAGTTGCAGTTTATGAATTTATCTTTGTTTGGGCAATTGGTTGTCTAACACCAAATATTAAAACAATTTGACACAATTATTGCAACTTTTGGACAATACAAGTCTGTGCCAGAATATTAGTTGTAGTTTCTGCAGGGTTGGACTTTAAATTGGGCCTTACATATATCATTATTCAAAAAAAAAAATTGTTGGGATAAAGCGATATCAAGAAATAAAAAATCATTAGAAAAATTAAAAAGGATAATAATTTAGTTCTATTGCTTTATGATTTACCAAAATTTAAATAACAAAAAAGTATAAAATAATTGAACTTCAATTAATTGAATTGAATCAAATCTTTATTTTGTAGTTTACCAATGCTATAAGAGTTAAAATTAATTGGGAGAAAAAATGAGAATTTTCGACACAATTCAAGCACTATACAAAATCAGCAAGCTAGGGTTGACAATTTTTCGACATGAATCCAAGTTTGACATAATCCAATAACATAAATTATTAGTTATTTATTTTAATATTCACTAAGAAATGCTATGCCCTTTTTTTAAAAAAAAAATTATTTAACTCCATCTGGCTGAATAAAAATGTATGTAAAATAATAATCTACGGCTAATATCTTCTTCTTTTTTCATTTAAGATATGCATTTTTTATTACATATTTTAGAGTCAATCTAGTAAAAATATATATAGTAATAAGGTATAATTTTTTTAATTAGAAAAATAAAATTGAGTTGAAATCAAACATTTTAAAAATAATTTTATTTAGTAGAAATAAATTTTATAAAATTTAAGTTGTGGGAGAAATTTTAATCTTGTCATACACTTGCTAAGTTATTTTTAATTAAAAATGAAAGTTTTCACAATAAATATCAATCAAATACAAATCAAAATAATATTATCCAGTAACATAAAAAACAAATAAATTAAGCTAATATTAAAATAATTATAAAATAACATAATATAATACTCTTGATTAAAAATGTTAAATTTTATTTAAAATTAGGAGCCCAAGACGGACCATCTTAATTGCTTCACCTCAGGCCGGTCCTGAGTTTCTGCCTACTGTTTATGTGTCAGAATATTAGCTACAATTTTTGCTTACTGTTTATGTGTTTATCTTTGTTAGGCAAGTTGGATAATTCTATTTGTCTATAAATAGTTGCCTAACACCAAATATTAAAACATGGTCAGATTTAACGTTTGGAGTTTTCTACTTACAACTTGTGGGAATGTTAGTTGCACATTTTGCTAACAATTTATGGCTAAAAAACATTAGTCAAAAGGTTGAAAAATTACCTGGTAGGAATAGACTTCCATTGGGTTGAATTAGTTTCTATGACAGGGCCAAAAGGAGTTGGGAAGACTATTTGAATTATGAATTATAAGAAATTTTAGGCCAAGTTTGTTATCCCGTATATAATGGTAGAATTAGGCTAATAGTGAGGTTGTAATTTCAAAAGCATGTTTGACTGAGTAAATTTTTAAGTGGATTATTTGTCCAGTTGAATTGACAAATAGTCAGATTAACAAAACTAGGGACGGTATGAGATTGAAAAAAACTGGGGATAGTATGAGATTGAAAAAATAGTAAGGGAATTTGAAAAATAAGTGTATTCTTTTTCTTTTTCTTTTTTTACCCAAGTGGAGCCTTTTATTTGTTAAAAAAAAAAATTATATTTGTTTTAGATTTTTTTTAATATAGAAATATATATTTTTTATTTTATATAAAAATAATTTAACAATTCCATTACTAACTATCTCTCCTACTATCATCAAAATAAACACATATTTACTTAATCCCCTTACTAACAATCCCCACATTATCTTTCTAAAAAAAAAAAAAAAAAACAATCCCCACATTAACAATTTCTTCACTAACCACCCCCTCACTAACTGTTGGCTATATATTTTGTATAAGTCAATCCCAGCTTAACATGTGGCACGTAAAGGGTAATTTGGAAAATTAATGCAAGCTTCCAATCAGCAATAAACACGTGGTAGTTCATATTGGTAATAATGGATCTGCACAGCATTGAAGCAGCTAGAAGGCGCAAGATAACGTGGCCCAATGGTACTTACAAATTCAAATTTAAGAGAAAAGCCTAACTACAAGAATGACGTAGTGGATGCTAACTGTGAGAGAACATGATCAAGGATCATGGAAAGACTTTTCGACGTGCCATCCGAAGGTATAAGGAATAGACTTCCTTTGAGTTGAATTTTAGTTTCTATGACAGGGCCAAAAGTAGTTGGGGGAGACTATTGAATTATGAATTATAGGAAACTTTAGGCCATGTTTGTTATCCCATATATATTGGTGGGATTAGACTGATAGTGAGGTCGTAACTTGGAAAGCATGTTTGACTGAGGAAATTTATGAGTAAATTATTTGTCCAGCCAAATTGACAAATAGCCAGATTAACAAAACAGGGGAGGGATAAGATTGAAAAAATAGTGAGGAGATTTGAAAAATAAGTGTATTTTTTTTTTTTTACCCAAGTGCAGCCTATTATTTGTAAAAAAAATTATATTTGTTTTAGATTTTTTTTTTAATATAGAAATATATATTTTTTATTTTATATAAAAATAATTTAACAATTTCATCACTAACTATCTCTCATACTATCATCAAAATAAACACATTTTTACTTAATCCCCTTACTAACAATCCCCACATTAACAAATTCTTCACTAACCATCCCCTCACTAACTGTTGGCTACATATTTTGTATAAGCCAATTCCAGCTTAACACGTAGGACGTAAAGGGTAATTTGGGGAGTTAATGCAAGCTTCAAATCAGCAATAAACACATGACAGTTCATATTGGTAATAATGGATCTACGCAGAATTGAAGCAGCTAGAAGGCGCAAGATGATGTGGCACAACGGTTACTCACAAATTCAAATTCAAATTCAGAAGGGAAGCTTAACTGCAAGAATGGTGTAGTGGAGGCTAACTGTGAGAGAACATGATTAGGGATCATGGAAGGACTTTTCGACGGTTGGAAGCCCACTTCGATGGTTGCCATCCGAAAGTATAAATATGCGAGAAGTCCCTAGACTCAAATCCAAAAACCAGTTTGTTTACTTTATATTTCTTTCCAGTTCTTTACATTTTTAGCACTTCAATTCCTATACTGCACTTCATTTCCCATGAGTAGTTTCAAGTAGTCGCTACTGTAAACCTTTTTAAGACTGGGTCATTTCATTGTAAGTTCCTATTACTTAATGAAATTCAGTTTCTAAATTGTTTTGTACTTGTTATTTCTTATCGATTTCTCCTAAAACCAGCCACCAATAAAAGTTCTCTTCATTGAGGCTAAAAGAACTTCAAAACAATCATCTGATAATTGGTTGGCAATTAAAATTTTGTAAAGACTGATTGATCTTTATTGGCACACTTAAATTTACACTATTAACCCTTGAAAGCCAAAAAAGTCAACATCTATTTTTGGCACGCCCGGTAGGACTATTAAAAATGGCTAGACATAGAGCAAAAGGAGAAAATAAACGCTTGGAAGAGGGTATAGAAGGAGATGTAGAAATACATAACCCAGAAGATAATGTAATAGATGCACCTATCCCATCAGATCCTCTGCAAATGGTCGAACAGACCAGCATTTCAAAATATACAACACATGTCCAACATACTAGACAGGTCCATGAAACTGGACCTTCAACTGTCTCTTCTACCCAACTAATAAATCCATAGGGAGGTTTAGTAGATGCTATGGAGCAGCAACTAATGTATACAATGGAAAGATGGGCAACATTCTTTTTGGATCGAATGAACTCTCATCAACCAACTATTGCAAGACAGGCTAAAGAGAACGAAAATTCCCTTCAGCATAGATTGGCTCGAGATAAACAGCTATGTAAAATAATGGACAAACTAATGGCCAGACTAGTAATCAAAATCATGAGAGAATGTCACCTGTGCCTCAGTCATGGTACGAAACTCCTTCGAGACCACTAGCAAATCAAAGTGTACCATTGCCCACCAGTGAAATCATGCGAATTGGTGGATTTAGGCCAGCATAAGGGAATGGTATAAGGATGTTTTCAAATCCTATGTTCGAAGCCATACCTGGCACACGGAGCTTCACTAATCCTGTGTTTGAATTTGCACCCGGGGGTTTGGAAGGATTTCCTGCAGTTGGAAGAGAAACAACACATGTTCCTCTTCCTGTAGCACTTTTCATAGAGCCTGTCCTAGGACAGATTCCAAGAGGTCAACCATACCTCCAACAGCAACCAGTACAACAAGGACTGTTAGTCTTGAATGTACCTATATATAGACCAAGAGGCCCTCAGGTATATGGAGTTCCTCCAAACCCTGTGTTTGTTTCTCCAGTAGTGGTCCAACCAGCACAAAATATGGTTCCAATGGACCAAATTGCTGATAGTTTTAGAGAAATGTGTGGACCTATGGCTTGGGAGGTCTAGACTTCGGTATACAAAAAACTTTACCCATAGTGGGTAGATAGGGTACATGAATATCCAAGGGGGTTTAGAATACCAGATTTTGCCCTCTTTTATAGGAATGGAAACCAATCAAAGGTAGAATACATTACTAGGTTTACAGGCCAATGTAGTGAGTTCGCCAATAATGATTACATGAAACTGAGACTCTTTCCAATCTCTTTAACTGGAGTAGCCTTCATATGGTATATAAACCTTACACTAGGCTCTATCTAAACTTGGCAGCAAATGGAAGAAGTTTTTCATGCCCAATTTTTCCAAACAGAACCTGAGGTTTCCATGGCAGACTTGGCAAGATTGAGCCAAAGGCCTAATGAAAGGCTGCTTAGTTTATTGCCAGATTTAAAAGGGCACGAAACAAATGTAGGGTCATGCTACCCAAGCCTGAATTTGTAAGATTGACTCAAAATGGGTTGGAGTTTAGGTTTCGAAAGAAGTTTGATTCAATTGAGTTTCGAGACTTAGTGAAATTAATCTATAAAGTGTCTAGATATGAAATTTTACTTATGGAAGAACAAGATCGAAGTAATGCATCATATAAGACCTACTATAGGGATCCTAACTATGAAAGTGATGCAGCAAAGATCGTAGGAAAAGAATCTATGACCTGTAAAGCATTAATTCAAAAAGACAGTACAATAGACTAACAGTTTAAAAAGAAAGACCTTCATAGGAAGTATTCTTTTGACTTAATAAAAGTAAATGACATTTTTTATCATTTACTTGTAGCAAATTTCCTAAAGTTACCAAAAGGAGTTAAGATCCCTACTTCTGAAGAACTTAAAGGAAAATTATACTGTAAATGGCACAATTCTTGGTCCCATTCAACTTAAAACTGTATTATTTTCCGAGACAGGATCCAAAAACAAATTCGGAAGAGGAGGCTAAAGTTTCCAACCAAGATTAAGAAAGCCATGGGGATTGACACCAACTCGTTTCCAGAGATTAGGGAGGCTGCAGCCAATGTTGGCATGCTAGATTTCCAAAATCTATCCTTGAAGGAATTGGAGGAAGTCACTATGCAGACGCATGTGGCTAGCCAGGCTGCCTTCAAGAAGGACACCAGAAGTTCACTGGCCAGTGGACAAAACTCTGCAGGCCAAAGGAATGGCTCTAGTGAAGAGATACTGGATAATGTCCCCCTTGAAGCAGCTGTAGTGCAGAGGATGTGTTCTAGATGTAGGATGAGTTACAAATGGCTGAAGGGGTTCCCAGTTGATGGAGAGCAATATTATAAAGATGTGCAGAGAGATCAAAAACTAGCCAGCACCTACAATAGAAGGCCATATCCAACTAGTCCTAGACAACATTCATCCTTAGTTGGCTCACCAAACACCAGGATGCAATCAAAGAGAAAGAGCCCATGTATGAAACCAGGCCACCTAACTATTACAGGGTAGGCAATCAGTCGGAAGGAAAGCCTGAATTTGGCTCAAGATAGGGAACCAGGCCTAGTGATTGGCCTCAAGAACTGCTTCGAAGATAGTTATGAAGACAAGGTTAGCAGGCCCAGCAGCTAGAGCATTGGGTTCATGGGTCCCTGGGGTTCCAGATTGGTTTCTTATGCAGAGCAAACCTAAAGTCATACCGGCACAAAGCAAGACTTTCGGAGACAAGGGAAGGATGATCAAGCCTCCTTTGGTGGCTCCAAATAATTAGGTTCTGCACAAAAACCCAAAAACAAGGGAACCATACATGGTTCCAATGATTTCCAGATCCTAAAGGAGAAAGATACAGCAAAAGCACACTCAATATCAGAGGGACCTGAAAAAAAGTGGAGAGAGTACTTGTTTGGCACAGTCAAAAGGCCAAATAGAAGAAGAAAAGGTTCAAGGCCTACTCCTAAGATCAAAGAGGCTACCAGTAGAGAACAGTTGGCCAAAGTTCATGCTGAACTAAAAGCCAAAAAAAGATCTAGCCTAGCAGGCCTTGAAAAGACTTTGATGGAAAGTGATAATAAGACAGAAGGAGAAGCTGAACTAGGCCAAGAGAAGGAATTAGCTGAAAATGAAATGTTCGAAACCTTCATGACTGAACAGACCTTTTTAGTTGAAAAGCTAACAGGAGCAGATCACAAACGAATTGCTTCGAAGGAAACCACCAGCACTGAGGTACTAGAGTGCAATATGGAGGATGCCTCCCAAGCTTCATGGCAGACTCATATGGAAGGAGAGCAATCGCAGCCAGTGGTACAATTTGGCTCATTTTCTCCAGTGCCAGCAAATATGGTATATGTGCTGCCATAGGAATTGCAAGCTGAAGAGGAAAACCAAGAAGGTCAGGAGGATGAACCCATTCCAGTTTCTAGTGAAAATTCATAGGCCAACATGGTTCAAGATGAGTCAGAAGTGGCCAAGCCAATGGAAACTGATGAAGAAAGTGAAGAGGTAAGCATTAATCTCTCGTACCCCTTTGAATACCCTACAATATCTATGACCCAGCATGTTAAGCCCTTGTATATCAAGGCTTACTTCGATGGGATACAAATGAATAGGGTGTTAGTGGACAATGGGGCAACAATGAACTTGCTTCCAAGGTCCTTTTTGAAGAAGTTGGGAAAAAGAAACCCTAGGATGATCCAAACCAGCACAACCATTGCTGGTTTTGCTGGAGATAAGCAAATGACTCAGGATATTCTGCCCATCAACCTAAGTGTGGGAATCAGAGATTGCATAACAACATTCTTTGTTATAGATAGTAATGCCAAGTATAATGCTTTGCTTGGTAGGGATTAGATCCACACCAACAAGTGTGTGCCTTCCTCTCTACATCAAAAGATGATGATAGCTTTGTGTAATGGGAAAACAGAGAAAATCAATACGGATCCACAGCTTTTTATTGTTTATGCTGATTTTGCAGAGGCCAAGCTATACACTGAAGGGGTTGTACCACTCAGTGTGCTGAAGAAGCCTGATGGAACAGCTGGAGTGACGGCTGATGAGGAAGTAGCACACCTAAAGTACTTAGTGCCTGAGAGTGTTGATAAAGAGTTCATCACCAAAGATAACAATGATGCCTAGTTGTAGGCAAAAGGATTAGGACCAAGAAGCCAGACCATTAGCTTTAATCAAATTTTCAACATTGGGTATAGAGTCAATAGTCCAGAAAGTGTAGGGAAAATGGAGAGAAACCATGGTGATTGGTTGTGGTCAAGGGAAACCAAAGGCCAAACCTTTGGTTTTTGGTAAGTATTGTGCATTGGACATTGAAATAAAAGTCTAGGAAATACAGGAAGAAGAGGCTTTGTGGACAGATTTTGTCTATGAAGAAGAGAGTGAGGATGTTGAACCAGAAAGGATAGAGGTAGAAACCAAAGGCCAAACCTTTGGTTTTTGGTAAGTATTGTGCATTGGACATTGAAATAAAAGTCTAGGAAATACAGGAAGAAGAGGCTTTGTGGACAGATTTTGTCTATGAAGAAGAGAGTAAGGATGTTGAACCAGAAAGGATAGAGGTAGAACCAGATGAAAGGATTGCTTCGAAGATGGAGGAAGTTAAGGGGGAAACATCAGTGAGTGCCCAAGTGCAAGATCCCTTGGAAGAAGTCAACCTAGGTAAAGGTTCAGCACAACAATCTATCTATATCAGTGCTTGGTTAGATCCTAATGATAGGAACCAATTGTTGGTTGTCCTGAAAGAATACAAGGATTGTTTTGCTTGGTCTTATAATGAACTGTCTGGGTTAGACAGATCATTAATGGAACATTAGGCTCCCAATGAAGCCTAAATTCAAGCTATATAAGCAGAAGCCAAGACGGATGAGTCCTGAAGTGCTTCAAAAGGTAAAAGAGGATATTGTTAGACTCCTCAAAGCAAGTTTCATTAGAATAGCCAGATATGTTGAATAGTTGTCTAATATTGTGCATGTGGTCAAAAAGAATGGCAAAATGAGGGTATGCATCAATTTTAGAGACCTAAATTTGGCAACTCCAAAAGATGAGTATCCTATGCCTATAGTTGACTTGTTAATGGATAGCTCAGCAGACACAAGATGTTGTCCATGATGGATGGGCATTCTAGCTATAACCAGATCTACATAGCAGAGGAAGATGTCCACAAGACAACTTTAGGTGTTCTAGAAACATTGGCACCTTTGAATAGGTCAAGATGCCATTTGGGTTGAAGAATGCTGAAGCAACATATCAGAGGGCAATGAACACTATCTTCCATGATCTCATTGGAGGGTACTTAGAGTGTTGCATTGATGATATTGTTGTGAAATCTCAGTCCATGGAAGAGCACTTGGTTCATTTGACAGCAGCCTTCGACAGATGAAGAGTTTAAGTTGAAACTCAACCATCTCAAATGTGCTTTTGGTGTATCAGCTAGAAACTTCTTGGGGTATGTAGTGCACAAGAAGGGAATATAGATTGATCATAATAAAGCTAAAGCCATTATTGAGGCCAAACCTCTATCAACTAAAAAATGAAGAAGAGTTTGTGTAGATAGCTGAGCATCAAGCTGCTTTCGAAGGAATTAAAGTCTACTTGGCCAAACCTCCAATGTTGATGCCACCAAAGAGGGATAAACCCTTGAAGTTATACATTGTTGCAGCAGAAGATTCATTGGGAGTTTTTTTGGCTCAGGATAATGAAGAAGGCAAGGAACAAGCAATTTATTACCTTAGTAGGTTTTTAAATTCTTGTGAATGTAAATACTCAACTGTAGAAAAGCTGCGCCTAACATTTTACTTTGTAGCAATGAAATTAAGATATTATCTTTTGCCTATTGTTGTTTTGGTAATTGCAACCACAGACTTGGTTAAATATATGTTATCTAGACCTATGCTAAGAGGAAGAATTGGGAAATGGATATTAGCTCTATCAGAGTTTCATCTAGAATGTGTTCCCCAAAAGGCAGTAAAATGACAGGTTTTGGCTAATTTTTTGGTAGATCATCCATGTCAAATAGAAAACCAAGAGATAATGGATCTTGGTATGGTCAATATTGAGCCATGGCAAATGTGGTTTGATGGATCAAAAGCCAATGGTCTAATTGGAATTGGTGTTGTGATTAAGTCACCATAGGGAATAGAAACCACGCATGGTTTCAGAGTTGATGAAGCTACTTGTTCCAATAACCAAGCTGAATATGAAGCTTTAATAATGAGACTTGAGATACTTATTGAATTACAGGCTCATGCAGTTGATATATTTAGAGATTCCCAATTGGCAATCAACCAAGTAAAAGGAATTTTCAAATGTCAAAGTGCAAGCATGTTACCATATTATGTTATTACACTACATTTGCTTTCTCAGTTTTTGATAGCCAATATGACTTATATCCCAAGATTCATGAATCATAAGGCCAATGATGTAGTTAAGAAGATTTCGAATTTCAAAAAAGATGGTGACACCCAAGTGGACATAAGTCAAGCAACATATTAAAAGTTAATACTACCTTCAGCTAAAAGGGATATCATGGTAGAAGTTAATCAGAATAACTTAGAAGAGCATGATTGGAGACATCTAATCATCCAATATTTAACTGGTCCTTCTTCAAAGGCCAGTAGAAAAATTAAATTGCAATCAATGCAAATTATAGTATATGGGAATGCTCTTTACAAAAGAGGGGTAGATGGACTACTGTTGGAATGTTTAGGGCTAAAAGAGGCACTGACTGCTATGGCTGAGGTGCAAGAATGTATTTATGGTGCCCATCAGGTTAGTGTGAAGATGAGATGGTTACTTCGAAGGCATTCCTATTATTGGCCAACCATCCTTAAAGATTGCATAGAGTATGCAAAGGGATGTCAAGCATGCCAAAAGCATGGCATAATAAGACATGTGCCAATAGCTGATTTGCATGCAGTGGTAAAGCCATGGCCATTTAGAGGATGGGCAATGGATATAATAGGAAAATTATATCCACCATCTCCGAAGCATCATTGTTTCATTCCAGTGGCCATAGATTATTTCACTAAATGGGTCGAAACTAAGCCTTATAAGGCTGTGGATGAGACTGAGGTTATTGGATTTATCAGAGAGTTAATCCATAGGTTTGGCATCCCGTAGATAATGGGATTATGGTTGATGGAAAGATGGTAAAATCTTTCGTAGTGGAATTTGAAATTAGTCTTATTAATTCCGCCCCTTATTATGCACAAGCAAATGGTCAAGCTGAGTCATCTAACAAATCCTTGAAAAAAGGAATACAAAGAGTTGTGGAAGACAATCCAAGGGATTTTCATAACTTGTTGTTAGATATATTATGGGCTTATAGGAATTCTCCAAGGTCAAGTATAGGAATCACTCCTTATGCCGTAGTATATGGACATGATGCAATGTTGCTTATAGAAATTAACATTAAGTCTTTGAGGGTAAAATGCCAAAACCAGTTAACTACTGAGCAATACCATCAAAGCATGTTCTTGGAATTAGAGAATATAGATGAAGCTAGAATTTTGGCATTAAATAGTATTCTTTTCCAAAAAAAGAAAGCAGCCAAAAGTTATAATAAAAAGGTTAAGCACATTAGCTTTAATGAAGGAGATTTGGCATGGAAGACAATACTTCTAATTGGAATTACAAGCCATAAGTTTGGCAAATGGTCACCTAATTGGGAAGAACCATATCAAATTTAAAGAGTTTTGCCTAGGGAAGCCTACAATCTAAGAAATCTAAATGGTTATGTGCATCCCAATAAAATCAATGGCAGGTATTTGAAATCTTATTATCCAACTGTGTGGGAAACACAAGAAGTGTAAGAAATACTAAGTAAGAATAGTAAAAGAGCATGGAACACTTGGATAGATAACAAGAGTTTTCATTTCATATAGATTTGAGTACATGTAACCATAAATTGGCCCAAAAATCAGTACAATGTTTCAGTTGTTCCCTTACAATTAATTCTCTACTCCTAAGGGATAAGAACAACTGAATGGCTGCAGCCATATCCTGCCTTCTATCAGCTAGCCCTTGGTTAATAATTTACAGTTTTTTAGCATTTCGATCCAAGACTAGGTTGACTGCTGCCAGCTCCTCTTCCAGTTGGGCCTTCTTCTCCAAGAGTTGGGTTCGAAACTAAGAGGCATAGCAATGTTGTCCCTTTAATTCAAACACCTTAGCTTGTATATAGGAGACAAATTCCTTGTCTTTTAGCAGCTCCTCTTCTGTAGCCTTGGCCACGTGGCAGATATTGATATAGAAATCTATGATAGCTGCCGCCTGGGATAAGTGGCTTGAGAAAGCCATATTGGATTGCTCGAAAACTTTGCAGCACTTGAGGAAACCATTTTTAATAATAAGCTTTTGTAAGGCTTTAAATGGAATCCTTGAGAATGATTGCAATAGATCCAAGCAGGTACTCAAATCCACCTGAGGTAAAGAGGCTTCAGTAACAGCAGAAGAGCTCTCAATAATCTCCAAGAGGGAGTCAACAAGGACCAATGGCTCAGTCTCACTGTTTGGTGCTCGAACTGGTGAAGATATGCCAAATAAGTTGGCCAGTTGAGCCTCGAAGATGTCTATCTCTTCCTCTGACATTAGCAGTATAGAGAGTCACTGGTTGAAGGAAGAGATCGAAACATGGGGACATGAGAAGGAGTTGAGGATTCCCCAATAATGTCTATTGTCCTAGCCACTAGCAAGTCAAGAAAAGAAAGACTAGAGCTAGATGGTGGGAAAGAAGTTGGTGAGCTACCAGTGTCATCCTTGGAAGTACCAGCTACCACTGGAGAAGTAACAACTGGGGCTCTTTCAGGTGATAGTGGGGTAGCCAGGACTCTGGGAGAGGTCTGCAGAGGTAAGGCAATAAAAACCAGAGGCAAGTTCAAAAAATTGAAAAGGCTAGGAGGAATGAATGCTGGGATGCTAGGCCTCAAGAAAAAAAGGGAAGAAGGCATGGAGAGTGTGGAGCTGGAAAAGGGGAAGTATTATCTGGATGGGCTTTACACTCACTGGCACTTCAGTGTTAACCTTCCCTTTTCCTTTTAAGGTTGCTTGTAGCTTTAAGGTTGCTTGTAGCTCTGTAGAAGTCAGGAAGGGCCCTTCATCCATAGGCAAAGAAGGAAAAGCCAGTGTTGAAGAATGAGGAAATGGATTGACTACTGCCGTATGTCAGAAAACAAAGGGAAAGTGTAAATTTCATGCCGAACCCTGGAAAAGGAAATTATCAAAAGAGACTAAGGGAAAATTACCAACTTCAGAGGTGGTAATAGTGATGGTTGGAGAACTGCGAAGGGAATAATGCTCAGCAGTTTGTTTCTTCCTTACAGCCTCCTTTTGCAATGCAGCAGCAGCAACAACAACTTCATCTATTAGTATTTGTTGCTGCCTTCTCTTTTCAGACCTTTGAAAGACAATAATCTCTTTAGAGTGCTCTTGTTCGACTACTTTGACAGTTGTCTCATGAGTGGAAGCCTCGGTAAAATCAGAAGAGACTGTCATCTTCTTCTTTCTTTTTAGTGGTATTTCTTTTTCCTTTTCTACCTTCTCCTCTTCTGTGTGAACTTCAGGTACCTCTTCTTCAAGGTCAAACAAAAGTTTTCTTTTTTTTTGTTGTTGTTGCTTGCCCCTAAGAATGGTCAAGGCTTGAGCCCTTTGAAGTGAGTCTTCCTATGAAGTTCCTATATCAAATAGAAGCTATAAGTAAATAAGCAAGACATCATAAAAGGAAAGAAAAAGGGAAAGAAGAAGTGCATACCTTGCTTCGAAGTAGCCCTAGTGATTCTAGGAGGAGGGGGTGAGGTAGCAGAAGCAGGCACTAAGACAACAGGAGTAGGAGCTGGGATAACAGGGACAGTGGAGGCAGTAACAGTGGTCCCAGTCTTTTTGAACTTGGCTTGAGAGGGCACATCTAGCCCTACTAACAGATCTCGGAGAGAGATAGCCAGGTACACCTCCATATTGGCTGTCCACCAATTTTTGTACCTCCTCAATGCAGTGCCGTGTGGGATGAAAGGAGTGAATTTGAATTTGACCAAGTCTTGTATCAACTTGGAGGTTGCCTCATCCAGCCTAGTTTTTAGCACTTTAGCTCTTTGGTTGCAAAATTTGGGTTAGTTTGGCTGCAGAAAGGGACAAGAATTCCTTGAGTAAGCCCAAATTTCCTAGCAAATTGGGCAGGGTAGTAGGGTTTAGCAATACACTGATAAGCTCGAAAATTCAAGGTACCAATGTAGAGCTCACTTGGAATCAAAACAGAAGCCTACATATCTCTGTGTAAGAGGTTGGAGCAGGTTCTGTTAGCCAAGAAAGTTCTCAGCCATACTGGCCCTGTGTTATTCGCAAAGGGGCAGAAGAAGGTGGAAAGACGGGAATCTGGGAGTTGATGGAAAAAAGAGAGGTAATAAGCAAAGCTAGAAGGGTAGAGGGAAACTTTGGCATACTTCATTCCATAAGTGGTAGGGTCTTGCACCAAGAATCTCAAGCACTTGGAATGTAAGTCAGTGAAGTAGGCAAAAAGCCAGAGTTGTAGTACCCAGAGTGGTCCTCCTTGGTTAGCATCTAGAGGTTTTTCACAAAACTGAGAGCAAGCTCTATATACATAACCCAGGACGTAAGGAGCTAAGGCTATCTTCTTAGCTGAAGCAAGAGCCTTGGCAAGAAGGGCAAATTCAAGCATAATTCTCTATGAGGAGGTACAAAATAAAAATTTACAAAGCCAATATAAGAGAAAAGAAAAGAACTCTCAATATGTTACATTAAGATTAGGATAATTAGGACCGAAAGGAGTACCAGCGGGTGATAACCCTAAAAGATGGCACATATCAAGGACAGTAGGGGCCATCATACCACACAAAAATTGGAAAAAATTGAAAGCTAGATTCCAAAAACAAAGTGCAGCAAATATGAGAAAAGGGTCTTCAGGAATGGAAAACCTGGCTAGTCGAAGGCATCGAGAAGACAGAGTTCTTAGACGTCCAGCATCTCGGCGGGAACAACTCGGTCATGCTATTCTCTCATTCTGGCCTCAATGTGGGCTAGTAGCGATGGGTACGATTCATCCTCTAACTTCCCCAATCAAGGCCACCCTCGTAAAGGATGCAGTGATCCTCTAAGCGCGGGTATAGAACAGGGAGTTGGGCAGAAGCTTCCCTGAAAATGGGTCCAAGAACAAACTCCCCTTGAGCATGATGATGAGAATGAAGATGCGTCCATCAATAGCACACTGTTCACCGGCTTTGTATTTGTCACATTCTTCGTTAATAATTCTCCTCAAAGCCACAGCTGAGCTCACACGCTCAACGATTGGTATTTTGGAAGAAGAAGCCATTAGTAAGGGGTTGAAAAAAAAAAGTGAGTGGAAGGGCAAGAAGTTGCAGTTGGGAGTAATAGGAGTAAAAGGGAAATTTTGGACAAGTGTGCAGATAAAGCGTGAGAAGATGGAGTTTTAAACCTTTCTGTCCAAAATTACCTATTTAATATAACGGGTCAAACAGACCTAAGTTCTAACCCATGTGTGATTAAGGCTTTTATTTTAAAATCCCTGAGAACACAAAAAAGAAAACTATCTTCGAACCAGTATGTGGATACCTTATGAAGGAGGGAAACACATTTCAAACACTCAGCTTGGCTTCGAAAAAGGTTAGTTGGCTTCAAAGCCAGTTTTCAAATACTTAGCTTAGCTTCGAAAACAAGTAGTTGGCTTTGAAGCCAGTCTTATACCTTAAATTCAAGCATAACTAAGATTTGTTCACTTCGAAAGTCCTGGAGGTATGCTTTTAGATTTTCCAACAAAAGAAATTTCCTTTGAAGGGATCTTTGTAATGATCTATGATTAGAATATGATTCTTGCCTATTCTTTCAGCACAAATAAGCACTATGAAACCAGTTCTTGGTCAAGCAATATGAAAAGTTCGAAGACCAAAGGACTTATCTATGCATAAAAGCACTGTCTTGCACTCTTTTGCCTAGATAAGACCCCTCGAAGACAAATATGGTCGTTCTTAAGAGAAATTTCATGCTTTGAAACACCTAAATTAGGCTTCGAAGCAAGATTGGTTAAGTCAAAACTGTTGCTTACACAGATTATATTAACCATGCAATTGGAATGTGAAAGCCTCAGACAAATACTATCACTCTTACGAGAAAATTCCATGATTCGAAGTATTTAAAGCCAGGTTTCAAAGCGAGATTGATGGCTTCGAAGCTGCTATTCATGGACTGTGAACAAAGTAAGGAATAAGACCACATTAACCATACAGTTTATCATGCAATTGGAATACAAAACCAGACCATGCAAATGAAATTTGAAGAACCCAGTCGTATTAATATATAAAATATTTACATGGGAGTGTCTATTTGGCTACAAATTCAATTTCATAAAAATAAGGGATAAAGAAAGTAACAAGTTCATTGAATTAGGTCTCACAATGATCTATAAACTTGTGTTTTTTCTTTATCCTATCTTCATTGAACTGGTGTTGACCAAGTATCCCAGGCAGTATTTCCAGAAGAAGCTGAAGCAGCTTCATCCCAGGCGAAAAGTTTTGGAGTAGATGAAGAGCTTCCAAGATCCATTTGTGCAAATGCTTGGTCCAAAGGTTCGTATGGTGCAAAAGCTTCCATAACTTGTATAAATGAAGGCGGATAAGTGTGGCCAATAAATACACGAAGGTTTTTCCGAGGTTGGTTATCACTATCAAACACCTCCTCGTATGCTCGATCAACATAGGAGAGGGTTTGATTGGCCATTGAAGATGTATCAGTCCTTTCGGATGCTCAGATAGTGGAGGAAGTGTTCAAGCGTAAAGGAAAATTGAATAAAGATTAGTGCTTCATTTCTAAGAAGATGATTACACTTCTAAGATAAACAAAGTCCATGCACGTCCTAGGACGTGGATGGAGTGCATTGATCCATTAATATCATCAAGTATTGGGTATATTAGTGTGGGAGGTAATGTTGGCTACATATTTTGTATAAGCCAATCCCAGCTTAACACGTGGCACGTAAAGGGTAATTTAGGGAGTTAATGCAAGCTTCCAATCAGCAATAGACACGTGACAGTTCATATTGGTAATAATGGATCTGCGCAGAATTGAAGCAGCTAGAAGACGCAAGATGACGTGGCCCAACGGTTACTCACAAATTCAAATTCAGGAGGGAAGCCTAATTGCAAGAATGACGTAGTGGAGGCTAACTATGAGAGAACATGATTAGAGATTATGGGAGGACTTTTTGACGGTTGAAAGCCCACTTCGACGATTGCCATCTGAAAGTATAAATAGGAGAGAAGGCCCCAGAATGAAGGACCCAAACTCAGATCCATAAATTAGTTTATTTACTTCATATTTCTTTCTAGTTTTACATTTCTAGTTCTTTACATTTCTAGTTCTTTACATTTTCAGCACTTCAATTCCTGTACTGCACTTCATTTCCTAGGAGTAGTTTCAAGTAGTCGCTGCTGTAAACCTTTTCAAGACTGAGTCATTTCATTGTAAGTTCCTATTTACTTAATGAAAATCAGTTTCTAAATTGTTCTGTACTTGTTATTTCTTATCGATTTCTCCTAAAACAAGCCACCAGTAAAGCTACCAGTAAAATCACCACTAAAAGTCCTATTCATTGAGATTGAAAGAATTTTAACACGATCGTCTAATAATTGGTTGACAATTAAAATTCTGTAAAGACTTATTGATCCTTACTGGCACGCTTAAATTTACACTATTAACTCTCAAAAGCTAAAAAAGCCAACACTAATAATCTCATCTAACTTAATCCGACAAACAAACATAAGCCACAAATGGATTCTTTAATTTATATTTTATTATTTTTTTTACTTTTTAAATTCTTAGCTAAATTCATAATTTAAAGACAACCTATTAAACTTTTGTGATTCTCTAATTTGATACTCTGAATAGAAAATCATATAATGATTCCAAATTTCACTTTAATAGTTTCCTGCCTATGTTGCTGGACTGTAACTTGATTTTTGTTAACTAAACAAGACACGACACTTCGTAAATAGCCAAAACAGAGAGAAGTGTCTACAAATTGTTCAATAAAGGGGTCGGATTATAATATTGATAAAATCAGTCATATTTAACAACATTTTGTATTTGTGGTGGTGGATAGAGATTTATTTGGATTATTTGGAATCAAATGAGTCATTGGCCTTGGTTGATACGATGCTTACATATAAATTGAAAATTCCAAGTCCGTATGCAATACTAAATATCTTCAACTTTTGGCCTTATCAAGCTAATATCAAGAATATTGTTGGCCCTTGATAGATGTCCATAAGCAGAAGTAGATGCTCCTATCACCCTCTCCAACCACTCGCTTATCTTATTGGTCCCTCATATAAGCCCTTTTTTAAAATGTAAAAAATCTAAAATCAAAAGTAAAAGACAAACAAAAGAAAAACAAAATACACTTATAAGTAAAAAATAAAAAATAAAAAAAGGGTAAATTTAAGGTTGGTTTGAAAAGTGACGTTTCAGTAATTTTTTTTGTTTGTTAAAATATGAGATGAAAAAAAATATACATATATTTTAAAAGATTTTTTTGGTCTTTTATATAAAAAAAAGTGTAAAAAGTAGGTGGGAGAGAAATAAATTGTCTTTTTGTATGAGTTAAATTTGTTTGTGACTTTTTAACTTTTTAAGTTTTGTTTGAAAAATTAATTTTAGTATTAATTTTTTAAATATTTTATAAAAAAGATGTGTAAAATAAACAGAAAAAAAAAACTTTTTGTGTATATTCTCAAATATACCCTTAATAATTTTTTAGCTAAAATATATTTTCAAATAGATATTAAGGCCTCATTTGTCAATATATTACTTTAGCTAAAAAAATAAAATAAAATAGTTAGCACATTATTTTTTTTAATACATAGTTTTATTAAAAAAAAAATTAAAAATCATTAAAATAATTAGAGCAAATTACATTGACACCCCTTGAGATTTGTATTTAATACATATTCTCCCTTAACATTTGAAAAACTACATTTCACCTCCTATCAGACTTGGGCTCTTAACAGAGATAACAGAAAATAAATAGTGACCTTAATACCCTTCCTTGAAATAATGAAATCACCAAATTACCATATTCTTTCATAAGCCTATATACATTTCCAGATTTCGAGTAAACAATTTTAGTGGTGGAAGCTTCCTGAATTTGTTTTGAACAATTCGTTATTAAGTTATATCCAGTAAACCTATTATTTTAGAAACCCAGTAATGGCCAAAATGGCTCATTCTCTCTCTTTAACTTGGTATGGTAGCCTCAATTACATGGATATTGGTAGCGGGATGTGCAAGGAAAAAGAGAGAAACATATCATTTGACTAAGAAATTTCAACAAAATCAACAGTTTGGTGAAAGTGGAGACAGAAGTAGATGATGATGGTGGTGGGGATGGAGACAAAAATGGATACCAACCTCCACCACTACTACTGTTATGGTGAAGCCTCTCTATTGACGACATCCTATTGAATCTCTAAAGAGATGAAATTCTTTTTCTACCAACAACCATAACCCAAATTGCACGTCGTTACCTAACACCAACAATTGCTTCAACACCAATTACTATGAGAAAGAAGTAGTGAGTAATGATGGTTTGACAATTGAGTCGTGCTCCATTGTATATGACTAAATGGTGCTCTATAGGAGATGTAAATCTCAACCACTATAATTTATGGAGAGTAAAAAGAAAAATAATAGAAGATAAAGGTAAATTTAGGAAAAGCGAGTAGAGTAGAAAGAAAAATGAAGGTCAAAATTGGTATTTTGTGAAGTTTACTTGTTCATATCAGAAAAAAGTGTTAATTGGCTTAATTGCCCCCTTGCGGGAGGGGTACTTCGTAATGTAATTTTAAACCTTTGAGAGGAAAATTAATTTTCTAAACGTCAAGAAAGAATCTGTATTAAACATAAATCTCAAGGGTGCCAATGTAATTTATCTAAATAATTAATTTCCAAACCACCCCTAACTAATAAAAAAATAACAATCAGGGGTATTGCACGTGGTGCCCACTCTACATAACGACGCCCCTTCAGTTCTCTCTCTCTCTCTCTCTCTCCGGTCAGCTCACATCTCTCTCTCTCTCTCTCTCTCTACAAATCCAATTTTCTCTCTCTAAAAGTTTCTCTCCCTATCCGTTTCATTTACTCGTGAATACAGAGACGCATTGCCAATTTGCCAGTTACAAAACAAGCCCTAGTTTCTCAGTTATTCCTTCTGTCCTTTCTGGTTTTTGATATAGATATATATCATATACGTATATGTTGATGCATATCTAAGAGAGAGAGAGTGGAGGGGTGTGGTGTGGAGGAGAGAGAGGAGGTGGTGCACAGAGAGAATTGCTGTATGTCAGTAGATTGTACTCGCTACTGCGGTGGATTTGGTGAGCTTGCGAACCCGTTACAATGGCCACAA